>BMAW01081561.1:1131701-1162765 GCA_019974015.1 Nephila pilipes | reverse complement strand
GCTGCTGTATAACTCACAAAAATCAATCAAGCCTTTGCTGCTGTATATCCCACAAAAATCAATCAACCCACAACTACCCTGTCCATTTCATAATATTGCAATCTATAAAAGTTTTAAAGTATTTGATTAAAGGAAAATTGGAATTTTAACCAAAAGGTCGAAAATTCTGTAAAAACTGCATTAAATTACTTAAAAAATCTCAGCTTTCAAATTCTGTCTTTATATTCATTCTCTGATCAATAGAAATTAAATTACAAACATTTAATCTTCCAGGAAACTCTTATATGTAGTAAATAATTGTTAATTGTGTTATCTTTGATGACTTTGTTGATACTCTGGATTTTTAAAAAAATTCAATTTTTCAGCCCATGAATGAAAACCATGTTTGAAATTTTATAAAACTTAGTATAATCATTTTCATTGTTTCATTTTTATATTGTTTCAAAGTGTCTGAAACAGTGCTTTAAAAATATACAACGTTTTTAAATTTATAAATTTTAAATTTAATGTTAGAGTGAAATATTAACGAAACTCTCTTAATATTGTTAATTCGATTAGCATTATTAAAATGTAAATAATTTGAATACATTAAAAATCGTAATCCTGTCCTGTAACAAACTCAGATCTATACATAGGTAAAAATTTCGTACCTTAAAATCGTTATTTTTATTTGTTCGAAGGATTTAACATTGAAATAACTTTTCAGTATTTTAATTAAAAAAATATATATAATTTTATTTTAATTTTTTTCGAAATGTTTCAGGGAATAATGATCTGGTTTTTAATTTAGATACTCATAAATTTTAACTTTTTTTCACAAAATGTTAGTTCCTAACCTAATCCGATGCCTTAAGCAACTGTAACAACACAAAACCCAGGAGCCATGAGCACGAAGCTGAACGAGGGAAACGAAATGAAGAAAAAGAGGAAAAATTTCACTTACTTCTCGTTCGTAAACAAAGCCCCGGCAACTTTCCTCCGCCCGAACGCGATGCGATTCTGCGTCTCGGATGCCGGAAAAGAAGCGCTCGAACGCGGAAGCGCGCGAAAGTGCATCCATAAACAAACGAAGCAGCAAAAAAAGTGTTGCGAAAGAGGAGGGTTTTGCCGCGAAAAAAAAAAAAGCAGAGACCTTCGGTAAGGTCAAAGCCTTTTTTCGCCGTCGATTCGCACCGGGTTCACCTCCGATGTTCAAAAAAAACCGGTCTTCCGTGGCCTGGCCTGAGACTAGCTCCAGGGCGAAAAGTGAACTCTGAAAATGGATTCCTATAAAAAGCGGAATTTTTTTTTCTTCCCTTTTTAAAAATATACCCAGAAAGAATGTCATCCGTTTTAATAATAGAAACATCGAGCTTGGAATGAAGGTAACTCGAGAGAAAGTCCGTGGATGTTTTATTTTTTAGTTTGGCCGGTGAATTGTAGAACGCGCGGAGAAAAAAAAAAGGTAGCATTCCTCTTTCACTCCTATAAATAGATTTTACACCTGAGCTGAAGATAAGTAACATAAAACGATTCTCTATTTTTAGATTGATCATTTTGTGTATGAGTGAGGACTGCGGTAGCCTAGTGGTCAAGGTCGTGGACTCGCGGCTTGCTGTTTTTGTTCAGTCGCGGGTTCGATCCTTGGCCGCCAAAGACCCGCCGTGTTGCCGGGGCTGATGCACGTTAAATCTGTTCGGGGCCCAAAGTCCTCCCGTTGGCGTGGTGCGGATGTTAGGAGGGGGGTGCCAGCTCAGGTGTCATCCTCGTCACTTGACCATGGTTCAAAAATACGAGGTCCTTCGCCAATAGCCCTCGTGTTGCTTCTAGTGCGACGTTAATAAAAACTAAACTAAACTAAACTGTGTATGAGTGAATTAGAGTTGAGCTTGTAATTCAATTTCAACTGATTACGCTGTTTTTATATTTATTGTAAAATGAAGGTTGAAGGCCTCTCCTACTTCAACCCGATATACAAGATTCATTACAGCTAATACACCTCCTCATTTAGGACCACAATCAGATGACGAGGTGGACATGTGTACGTTGGCTTCCCACGCAATTATGAAGACTTTGAGCCCGGACACATTTAACATGCGTTAGCCCGTGTACGCGACGGGACTGGAAATGGTATCACATATAGAAAACACAATTCGACTGAAATATCATCAGTATGAACTTAATATCAAGATCACTTAACTACCTCCGCTGTTTACAACAATGTTTACTATTTACTGAACGCTTGGGGTAATCACTATTTAAAATAAAAAATTCACTATTTAAGATAAAATACTAAGTAATCACTATTTAAGATAAAAAGGTTTTAAAATGCTGTCAATGAGCATTGTAAAATTGAAATACGGTAAAATGCGACAGGACGACACCTAAGCTGGCACCTCCCTCTCCAAACTTCCACATCATGCCAACGAAAAGATCTGGAGTCTCGACATTATTTATGTGTATCACTCCCGTTACACGGAGGGTTTTTAGTAACATCAGTTTTGGAACCCACGACTCTACGGAAACAACAAAGACCATGACATCTAGGCTACGGTGGCTACTAGAAACAATCTATGAAATCTTCCCAGATTCACATTTTTCAAAAAATCTTTTGAACAGAATTGTGATGAATGGAGCAAATAAAATACTTTTGCAAAGGACAAAATGCTTTGATATTTTCTAAACTAAGATAATGTTATTTAAAAGGGTAACATTCTTTTTTGCTCCAAATTTCTCAAAACTCAACCAATCAAGTGTCGATGAAAACATAAAATGCAGTTTATTTTGAAGAGAGAGTAAAATTTATTTTTAAGAATCTTTGCCGCACACACACAGAAAAGCATTTATTCAAAAAGAGATGGATACAACCTAACTATATTAAGTTCTAACAAGATAATTAAAAAAAAAGAATTCGCGAATTGTATGACTTTTTGATGTTATCATTTGACTTGGCTGCGATTTCCAGTGTTCATGGTCGTGAACTTGCAGCGGGCCCCTGCCGATTCGTGGGTTCAGATCCTGATAATGATAAAAAAAAAATCGCTTTGCAGCGGGCTTAATGCACTCTAAATGTGTTGAGGCTCAGCTCAGACTCCCTCTAATGGCATCTGTGGAATTTTTGAGAAGGAGGTGTCAGCTCAGAAGTCATCCTTTTCACTTGGCCGAGTTTGACAATTACGAGGACCGTTACCAAAAGTCCTCGTGTTGCTTCTTAGTGCGACTTTAATAATCAATATATCAATTGCATTTGATTTTAGAATTTTATACCAGAAACGTTGACAAGATGTCGATCGTGGTTGTCTGACCAATGTCGTGCTTAAAAATTTGAAATGAGCAGTGATAAGTTATCTTCAAAAATATTCATTTATATCATACAATATTTTTGGGTTGGTAATTGAGTGATTGTGGATTTTAAATTAAAAGGAAAACTCAAAATGTTAACTTGAAAATATAATTTTATTAAATTAGGGTATTGTCCATTTTCTTCGATCCTCATTTGCCATGTTTCATAATTCCATGTTTATACAACTTCTAATTTTTGTCTGTGAAAAACTGAAATAAAGGAGAATTTACATCATTAGAGTGATTAAAAATTTTACCATTTAAGGAGTTCTGCGTGAACGAAAAAAAAGTGGAAATCTGAAGGCGAATGGTCAAAGCAATATGATAGATCCCTACCAATAAGCAATATGGATGGACACATCCCTACCTTGCTTCAATAAATTTTGGTGAGATGTGTATAGGATTTCATGTTGGAAAACAACTCCTTTTATATTTGTCCATTCTGGCTGCTTTTCTTGAACTGCATACCTCAGTCTGGTGAATTGTTGAATGTTTAAATCAACCGTTCGGTTTCTAGGTAAATGTTCAAAGTGCAGAATTCTTGAAAAATCTCATTAAAAGGAAAGCATAATTGTTTTTGTTGAATCTCAGCTTTTGCTGTTGTCTGGACTGCTTCACCCACGATTTTAATCGATTAACGTTGTTTTACACTATCCACTTATGGTTACCAGTAATCAGTCGTTTGAGAATTGGATTTCAATTTAACTTCCCTCTCTTTCAATCTTTTTAAATGCCAATTTAAATTCTCACGCTAAAAATTACAACTACTTTACCTTCTCAAGCTGCGGAAAACAACTAATCCTTCTGAGCCACACTAGAGAAATTAAGAATGTTCTGTAATATATTAGGGGAAGTAATATTTTATTGAATTAAACGTATTTGTCCGAAATATAATTTAAAATCTTTCCTGCGATTACTGCACAATGTTGGCACAAGCGATCAAAAGACATCGCGTCGTCAGTCTGTCTGGAACCATTCGCTTCTGGGTTAAATGTATTTGGCTTGCTGCGGACTGACTGGCTGTTGCTATTTCCCATGATCCACGTGTTGCATTCCCTCCCCGCGTCTAGTAATACACACTCGTAATTTCCAGAAGGTTTGCTGGATAGATACGTATTATTTTTCAGCCCCTCTCGTAAGACAGCTCTTTTGATTCAAAATAAGCTCAACTTTGTAATTATTTCTGTATAAGAATCTAGAAGATAGTTTAATCAATCTAATAAGATATTCCCATAGTAATGGGATATGTTACGAACGATTCACGGTGGAATGTTCTTTGGTACCTTTATGTACAATAAACGCACAAATTGTTGTTTAGATGACCCAACTCCGCGGGCCACAGGTTGAATTGACACCGGGCGGGCCACATGCGGGTCGCGGGTTGATCAGGCCTGATCTAAACTGACAACACAATGCTTCGCATATTATGTAACTGACATACTATTATAATTTCGAAATAAAGTTTTAAAAAAAAATAATCTAAGAATTACTTTTGAAACTGTGATTTTGCAGATTGGAGTTCTTGAGAGCAATGTTCGCCAAAATCTGCTGGAAATGAATGGAACAAACGAATGATATTCTGCATTTTATGTTTGGTAAAAATACTTATAAGAAGTTTGAAGAACCTCGAAGAAAACAATTTTTTCCCGAAATAAATGTAAATTGTTATTATGTAACAATTTAAATTAATGTACTCGGAAATGTTAAGCTATGGTTTTATCTTTTTTAAAAAAAAGAGATGAAAAAAGAAATTTCACTAAAACGAAATGAAGGAATCAATATCTTTCCTTCTTAAAACATTTCATGATTCGTAATACAAATAACAATGAACGGTATGAGCACATATTTTAAAACCTGGAAACATTTGCGTTCTCAAATTACGTTTGCCGATATAATATTAGTGGCTTTAGACATCCAAAATAATTTATTCGATTGTATATCGTAAATTATTTCTTTTTGTTATTTCTTATGATAACACACAATAATATACGAAAATATGGTAATCCTTTTAATCATCAACAAATATTTTGAATACAAATCTAAACAAACTCAGATAAGTTGTCATTTTTATTGTCATTCACTTATATTGGATTTCATGAAAATAGAGCTGACTTAAGTTAACAGAAACCAAAATTTACATAATTTTTTTTTAAATTTTGAATTAATCTTCTTGCAATAATTACCAATTAAATATTTTCCTTTGTTGAAGTTTCTCTGAAACTTTTGACAAATATTACCCATTGACCCCTTATTTTTTACTTATAGATTTTTACGAAACTTTTATTTTAGCTTTCGTGTGTCTTAAAGTAGAGAAAAATAATATTCACAAAAAAAATTTCAACCGCATGTACCCCTTTGAGATTTGTATTTATACAAAATTATTTTACTAAATTCAAAGTTTCTTTATTTATTCTATTTTAATAATTGTGAGTTTCTTATTTCACTCATTCTAATTATTAAAAAACAACGCCAATTAATTTGATCGCAGTAGCCACATTTCACATATTGTGACTTGGACGCTTTTCAGCTGCCATGTTTTCGTCTGAAACAAATGTCCACTATAACTAAGCCAACTGCTCTTCGTCATTCTAGGCCGGGATCGAATGAAGAGGTCGATACCTAAGCCAGCCCCAATACCTTTCTCAACCACATAAGGACTTTGAGAGTCTCGATATGTATAACGTGTTTCATTCAAACTACATGGCAGACTTGTCAGCATCGGGACTTGAACGCACGACTCGACGAAAGGGTACGACATGGTAAAATATCAACGAGTACGTGCTCACTCTCATGACCACTCGGGTACCGTGGACATCCCACATCTCCTAAGGATTTTATATTGAAATCTTCCCTTCTGATTGTCTATTCCCGCTAGATTCACAGTCAATACGCCTTATAATTTGGAACCATGGTCATATGACTTAATGGCCCCTAAGCTGGTACACCATTCTTCACATCCACGAAATGCTAAAGGAAAACGTATTAAATAGGATATCTGGAAGATATGTAAAAAGAGTTTTTGATTGATAAATAGTTTATTAATGTCATAAAAAAAGCACGATGGCTATTGGTGAAGGACATCGTGATCCTGAACTTCGGCCAAGTGACAAGGAAGTCTCCTGAGATGGCACCTCCCTCTTCAAACTTCAACACCACGGAAACGGGATGACTTGGAGTTGCTACAGATTTAACGTGCCCAGCGGGTCTTTACTGGTATTAGGGATTGAGTCCATGATTCGAGAGAAACAACACATCGCGCATCACAAGTTCGCGGCCATGACCATTAGGCAAATAGGGCCACTTCTAAAAGGTGTAATTCTGCCTTCTGCAAAAACAAAATGACCGAGTGAGAGATAGTATTTTTTAATGGCGCAAAAGTTAGATGTGGTCATGCTTCGCCAAACAAGGTAAGGCTGTGATCTAGACGTGTGAAAAAATTAAACAAAGGTAAAAGCTAGTTGATAAGAATGAGGATCGAAAATAGAGGAGGATCGCTAGGATATCCCTGGGGAGCGTCACCCGTGCTTACCAAAGACAGTAAACCCAATTAGAAAGAAAAATATCATTGGGGTACCTCGTGGTCATGATGCCTGTACCTATCTGAAGAAGGCAAGCCCCCAAGGCTCCCCAACCCGGAGCACCATTTCCCTGATATAATTTCCAGGGACAGAGAGCCCGGTTACACCACCAGGCACTGGGTAACCATTTTATTCGCCTCTAACGATATGCGGGAGTCACATATGGTCTATTTTCTTACACCCCGTCACCACATGAATGACACAATGAGAACAATGTTGATACATAAATTGTTTTTCGCTGCTTGAGCAGCAATTGTTTTCAAATATTCTGATAAACATTTTAAATAACTCTGTATTTACTTCGCAGAAATGGTTCAAAAAATAATGTTATCAGTTAGCCCAGAGTACCACATAATGAACGGATTATGACTGTTTGCCACGTATTAAAAATATTATACTGTTTGATCGTGTGTGTGTGGTTGATTTCATTGGCGCAAGGGTCATATATTAGGCCAAGTTGTATCAAACATTCTTTTATTTACTAGTAATCAAATGGGTGACTTCAATAATTGTTACAACTGTATATCGGTGATGTAGACATAAAGTGAATGATTGATATGAATTTGATTGATTGTTTATTAACGTTATATTTTTAGAAGAAACACTATTGACAACTGACCACGTAGTTTTGAACCTCGTTCAGGTGACGAGGATGACATCTGAGCTGGCACTTCACTCTCCAAATTTCCATACCACACCAATAGGACTTGTAGTCACAACCGAATTTGCCTGCGTCATCCCCGCTACACGGCGGCTCTTTAGAAGCACCATGACTTGACCTCCCCCCCCCCAAACAATGGAAACAATGCTGGCGGGGAGATGATGATTATGGCGAAGGAATGGGGACAGGTGTAACTGATGATTGAAATAAAGTAGAGGTTCTCTCGACAAAAAGGAAAATACTTCGAGACATCTCAGAAACGTTTCGTGTTTTTCGAAGATAGAAACCTAATGAAGGGAAGCAAAAATCACTTGGGTGCTTCGGTAGTTTAAATCACGTGCTTACCTAAAGAAGACAAGTCCTTGAGGTCAAGCGACATGAATGAAACTTACCTAACTCTCATGATACCTAACTCGCTACACGACTTGCCTCATGATGCCTAACTCTCAGCACAACAACAATTTGGACATTAAGAAATTCATCTTTTAACAGCTCATAATATTCCGCATTCAAATCCTTTGTCTATCTGTTACAAAAAAAAATCATGTTTTTTCTTTTACTTAAAAATAACTGGGGTTCTAATGACTTAACCGCGAAAAGTGCCGCTTGGTAGAAGTATAAAATTATTGAAATTTTTTTTTACTTTTTTTTTATTAAATCTGAGCAACAAAGGAAGGTTTTTGATGTTTTGAAGATTATGGTTTTTTTTTTCGTGAAATATTATAGTGTTTGAAAACTGATTACCAATCGTAAGTTGTTTTCAATGAATATTTAGATAAGGTACTTAAAAAGTTTATTTTTTTCGAAATAGAAAAAAAAGCTTTAATTTACTTCAAGTGCGATAAATTAGAAAGAAGTTTAATAACTTAATTCACGGAAGAAAAAAAGATAAATTAAAATTTATTTATAGTTTTCTTTTCCTTGGAAAAACTTGCAATAGAAGTTCTTTAAAATATAACGATAAAAGTTTCCGACATCTCTATATATGTTTAAACTTGTATTCAATTTTCAGATTTTCTAGAGTAACAAGCAATTGTATTAAAAAGCTATGACTTTTTTAAAAGAAACTTTAAATAAGTTTTATTCCCATAGTTAATAAGATACATTACGTGAGAAAACTGGGAGTCCTTAAAATTATAAAAATGTATATGTCACTAAATCTAATAGTAATTATTCTGTAATAGAATAATTCTATGGTCATATATAATAAGATAATGCATCCCATTTTGAGGGGAAAATTCGAAACATTTTATTAGGATTGTGCATGTTATGTTTAATAACTTCGACTCATTCTTTCTATATTTACTAATGCATTTCGGAACGTAAATTTGGGACTGAAATGACACAGTGCGTGATTTGAGATAAAGAGCAATTTGTTCCATAAAAGGACACATGAGAATGAAAATTTCATTAAGAATGGAAAAATTTACTTATAAAAACTAAAAAATATTTTAAATAACTGTAATATTAGTTTTCCATGCATTAACAAAATGGCCTGGCCCAAAAAGCATTCAGGAAAAAAGGAAATTATGCATGCTTTTGTTTACTTTATATTGAAGTTATGCTGACTGATTTTGATTTTGGACAGCAAATTTCGAGTAAAATAAATGTTTGCTGATATTCAGTACTTGTATCAAAACCGGTCGAATAATTTCTTATCTAATCATCGTTTGGTGAAAATAATTGACGAGTTTTTACATACATAGCTGGGTTTTTGAATGAACACAAGTCAATGGTATTTGTTTCAGCTGGAACAAAGAACGGCTTTCTACGGCAGATCTTTCATTAATTGAAGCTCTAATTGTCTACTAATTTTATATTTTGCAGTTTCATTTTATAAGGCTCGAGGAGATCCATAATTAACATTCCGCCTCTCTGGAGATAAAATTTTTGTTATTGATCCCATAAGAGACCTCGAACAATTCACTTAATTTTGTTTTACTTTCAATTTTTTTCAACCCCTCGGAGACTTGCGTTTTTCATTTAAGTATGGGCATCATGACCTCAAGGAACCTTAATCATTTTTCTTTTCCATAGGTTTACTGTCTCGAGTAACGTGCCCCAAGTATACTATCAACCCTTCTCTATTTTAGACTCTTTGTCGACCAATTTTAAACTTTTTCTGTATATAGCACGGTATGTCACAGCAAAGCCAGATTTCACTCTAGCAAAATAAACCGCTAACATTCAGGCAGTCACTCATTCTTGGCCGCGGTAGCCTAGTGGTCAAGGTCGCAAGCTATTGGACGGGATTGCTTAAATCGAGTCGTGGGTTCAATTTCTGATGCTCCTTAAATCTACCCAACCTCAAAGTCTTAACATTATCATAATGTGCAAGGTTAGAGAGCGGGAGCTAGTTCAGATAATGTTCTCGTCACTTGACCGAGATTTAAAATGATGTCCATCGCTTCGTGTTTCTAAGTCCGACAGAAAACTAATTCAGTAAGAATGTTAGTTATAAATGATTCCACATTGAGTTCTTAAGATTTCGAAAACATCTTCTGATTTCCTCTTGGTAACAATATTCTTAACTGATGTGAAAAGGAAAACTATTTAAATAGTTAAACAATGAAATCGAGAACTGTTTACGTAAGCTTTAGGACACTCGATAAAATTTCTAGTGCAGTCTTTATACAAACATCACAGCCAATAGGATAAAAATCTTTTGAAAATAATCGACACATTACCGATCGATTCCGGAACTCCACAGAGAAGAGACCATCGGGAGTAAAAACAAGCCTTTTATTGAATTACATCCTTTTTGCACCAAATGCATCTCAATCGACTAAACGAAACCCTCCATAATCGAAAAAAATTAAGGCCCTTTTTTAAATAGCATTTTAATAAAGAATTTTAAATGTGTTCTGTTTGCATAAATACAAAACGCTCCTTCTCCGCCCGGTTGGAAATGAAATTTTCTTCATTCAACTTAACCCATATGGTCAAGAGAGCGGATAATATTAGAATTATGTTTTTTTCTCTCTCTCTCGTGCCATTCTAAAACGTGATTGTTGTCTTCTCTCTTTTTCTGCATTCATTCGTCGGATTGTTATTAAATCCGGGAGGAAAGCTCGTTCCGCATGGCGGGAAACATGCTGGACGTTTGGCGAGCTGAAAAATTCCCTCGACACCTCTTTGAGACATTAAGTGAGTATATTCATTATTTTTTTATATTCCTCCGATCACGAAGGGCAAGTACTGACAAGTATTTAGGTTAACCCCGACTCTAATTTGACTTGAAGGAATCTGGACCATATATTCCTTTTGAGATTTAAATTAAAAACCTCGTCGAAAACTGTCTCGTTTTGTTCAAAATGGGAGCGGGCCATTCTGTGATAGAGAAGTTTGATTCGATAATGGGCAGAATTAATATTGTATTGAGGCTTCTCCTTTTCAAGTCCGTTTTCTTTTCACGATCGTGATAGAAACAGAGTTTCGTTTCATGAATTTTCACGATTTTGACCAATGTCATGGTATAGAGTTTATTAGTTCGGAGTCCACTTCATTTACCATAAGGTGTTAAGACAGCGGCATTTTTGAGTTAGTGTCTTCGCGTACGTTCGCCCCGATTGCAGTTCGCACCTGATTGTAAGTTGGAGGTGTGTGACTTGGAGTAAAGACTTCCTGCATCGGATCAGATTCCTCATAGTGATCAAATTGTCGAATGGATATTTTTTTTCCTATTGGAATGTGTTTTTAATTGAAGTCTGTGTGATGGATTAAGAATTTTTCATTTCTCTGAATTATGTAAGTTTTTTTTTTTTTTTTAAACTTTGGTTCTCAAAATTCATTTAACAAATCAACAAGTACGAGTAACAAACTTCAACTCTGAATATACAAACAATGGAATATATTTCCTTTACAAAATACTTATTCTTTCTTATTTGTTATTCAAATGTTATTGTTGCCATAAAAATAGAATCTATCGCCACTTGTGAAAATTATAAATACCACTACTGAAAAAAAATTAGAAAGTAAATACCGGGAAGAATGGTTTCTATACTTTTTGGATTGCTTAACGCTTAAACTATAGAAAACTTTGTTTGGTAACTAAGCTGTGATATATCGATTATTTCGTGAGTGTTGTAATCTAGTTTTAAGAATTCGGTCAAATATAGGAGCAATTTTATGTTTTTATATTTGTCTTTATGTATTTAACGATAGTTAAAAATTGCCACGAAAATATAGACGGTTAATATTGGCAGTCGACAATTTGTCTAATATTTTAAAATTTGATATGCTAATATTTTCACTATAGATAAAATAATATTTTCATTATGCATCTTTGATATGTTAATCTTTCATTAAAAACTGCAGCTTACTATTTTCAATCATAAATAAGTTTTTAAATAAAAACTGTTCTTATATAATAGTTTCATTTGTTATAAATATTGCCATACGTCAGTTTTCAGTAGGTTCAGTAGTTTTTCAAGTGAAGTAGTTTATTATGCTTTACGATTTTTTTTCAAAACATTTTTAAAAAGGAACGATTAATTTCCTGTTTCGTGTAACTAAATCGCCAGTAAAGTCTACGTCAAGTGTAAAGAATATTGGAACGAATGAAGAATATTTTAATTTTCAAGTTGTAAGATTTTCAAAACCTTTTTAATGAATACGGTTTTAATAAAAATTATAAATTTAGTAATCTTTGAAGTCATGAACAAATTTTTAGAGACGACAACTTTAAAATTACAAGGCAAAAAAATGTTGGATACCGACCCTTAAGTAGTATAAAAAAATTTGAGTTACTGTGTTGATGTTTTGATATTAATCAAATATTCCTAATTTATTTCCATTGGAGTTTCGCTTATTCAACGAAACGTATTGAAATACTTTAACAAAAGCAATTCAATATTTTGTTCGTAATTGGAACGATATAATGAGAGCGAAACAGGATTCCATTATCGAACTTGCACTTTATTTGTGTGAGTAAATATATTTCATAATCTAAGCTATTCCTTTATTTTAAAAGGAAAATTGAAATAGAATTTCAAATTTTAAGCTGTTTTTTTTAACTGTTTTTAACAATTTGGAAGTATGGAACTAAACATAAATTTGCCCCTTTTTGAAGTTTAAATCTTTTCTGTAAGTGATTTGAGTACTTTAAAATCATGCACGTACTAAACATAAGTCCAAAATATTGGTATTCGCAATGGTTTTTCAGTAACAATATAATTGCATGGGAAAATCGCTAGATGAATTGCATGGATTAATCGCAAAGATAAATTTCGATTAAATATTTTCTAGATTCCACGAAAACTTAATTTTTATAAAAAAAAAAAAAAAAAACGGACATTTTAAAATTTTAGTTACTTCCATCATAAATGGAATTTGATTGAATGGAAATTCATTTTGATCAATTAGAGGTAAAAACAGTGCATTGAATGATACATTTTAATAAGTTCATTATTAATGTTAATAGCAAATATTAATAAATTGCAATGTCCCAAAGATAGCATTAAGAAATTGTTATTTGATGCAAATTTTTAACACAATAAATTCTTAAGGATTTTCGTGTCATTATAATGTAAAATACGTTAAAATTTGTGATACGGAAAAGTTAAACTTGTATAATTATATAGCAATTTGTGAATACTCTTAAGCAATTTTTGCTGTACTAATGCAATTTACTACTTCTATACCGATTCTTCAACTCCTCCCAGATAGAAACTAACCATTTGATTAATGAAACTTGGATTCATTAATCAAAAGATGCGTTTCATTACCAATTTGTTTTCTTCCGTCAGCAAATTTCCCAGGTTTCAACTACGACTCGCGGTCTTTTATCTCTTTTTTTTATATATATATATTTTATTCTTGATCTGTGGTGTTCTGCTTAATAGGGCAACTCAATGAAGCAAGAGGGATGAGTTTGTCTCAAAGTCTTTGGATGTTGTAAAGGAGAAATTAGAAAATCTCTCGGGTGTTTTCTCTTCTCTTGGATTAGATTTAAAATCATATAGTCCCAAACGGTTAACAAAGTTTTATTCTAATCTGGATTTCGAGCCCTGATATCGTTAAAGACACGACGAGTAGCGAGACTGATGCACATCAGATCTATACAGACAGTTCTCTTTAATTTGGTATAGGTAATTCAAATTAGAAAGTGATAAACCAGATCAAAAATCATCATTTACACTCGACTGTGATTTGATTCAAGATTACTAGGACCTCCCCCCAATAACTCTCATGTTGCTTCCTAGTTAGACCTTAATAAACAGTCAGTAGTTTACAATGTTTCTCTACAGTAACATTAATTTTTTTTAAAAAAGGAAAAATTTAACTTCGTCTTGATGTTACAGAAATCCAAAATCTCTTTTAATGTCTGTCAAATATGAGCATTCCAAAGACTGGAAAAAGTAAAGTGTTCCATTTCTGTTAATTATTCCATTCAAAGACGCATGCGATAAATTCAATATTTTATTTAAATGTAAGTTAATATTTTATTAAATCCTTATTTTAAAATTTAAGTTACAAAACTACTTCAATGTCTATAAAAAGGCCAAAAATTTTAAAATTTCGGAAAATTAATATCTAGGACAAATTCAGTATAAGACATGCCAAAATCTCTAGATACACATAATTTTTATTGAAGTTCATAAAAATCTAAAAATCCTTAATTTTTTTTTTTTAACGCTCAAAGTTCCATTTCCTTTATGCCACTAAAGACCAGCCGGAACTAATATACGTTATAACTGTCGAGGGTCAGTCCTGCCGTAGCATTAAGGGAGTTTTGAGAGAGAAAGGGGGACGGGGGGCTAGTTCAGGTGCCAATTCTCGTCATTGGATTGAGGCTCAAAATTACGAATTCCGTTGTCAATAGCCCTCATTTTGCTTCCCCGTTCGACGCTAATAAACACTCACACATTCCACGCAATTGCTGCTTCTTAAGCTTTTCAATTCATGCACTCTCAGATTTTAGATGCATTGGGTATAAATGTGTATGATAGATTACTTAAACTTCTGAGTTATTCTTTTGTAATGTGACCGCGGTAGCCGAGTGATCATGATCGCGAGCTAATATCAGTGTGTTTCAGTACAATCGAGGGTTCAAATCGTGATGCAATTGAAGATCCGTCGTGTAGTGGGTTTCCAGTTCGGATGTCACTTCGACACTTGACCGAGGTTCGAAATTTACGATTTTCATTGCCATTAGCTCTTGAGTTGCTTAGCAAGGGTGATGTTAATAATTCAAATCAATCCGTTAATTTTCTATTAACAAATGTTATATTACCAGAGAAATCTATTGTGTCTGGCATGTTATAATTTTGAGTTACTATTGAAATGCTTTCAGTGTACTTATCTTGTGGTATTAAAGAGTTTAAATGATATATTGGAGCATTATAAATTTCGTTCATGAAAGAATATTTTTTATTTAATTACTAGAGTGTTTACGCATATGAATATAACAAAATATATAATGCATTCAGTTTTAAATATTCTGTTGAAAATGACCGATATTAGGTCAATATTTCGATATGAATAATCGCATTATCTTTTTATGTCAACTAGTCTTAAAATGCTGGAATACGTTACTGTATTCCAGCTATTGCGCAGACAAAATTGAACTCCTATAATTTTATTTTTACCATAAATGAGAACAGAGGTGACGCACCTGCCGGGTTCCCCTAGTGGTCCTTCTCTATTTTCAACCCTCCTTTTCAACCAATTTTTGACTTTTTTTTTTTCAATTTTTTCACGTCTAGACCACAGTTAAATCTTGTTTGGCGCAGCTTAGCCACATCTGGCTCGAGTGCCAATAACCTTAACAATCACTCATCATAAATTAGTAACGTGGAAAAATAATGTTCAACGTGTATTACTATGAATTCCAAGTTTCATGAAACACTCTCGTGCGGATCCTATAACTTTCAAAAATAACTTTACCTCAATTTCTTCGTCCATTGCAACATTTGCTCAAGAAATACCGATTCATACCTTTAAACGAAAGAATGGGGGAAAAGAATCTACTGACACACAAAGCAAAATATGTATACTTTTATAATGAGTCTCCGACGTCACGGGCGTATCGAACTGTAAAAGGGTAATAAACAGTTCTTTATCGCTCTATCAGTGTCAGTGGCACAAGAGTGGAAATCTCCGCTGTCCATTACGGGCAGAAATTAAAAGGAAATTAGGGCCCGTTCCGCCTGTTGAGAAGTTTCTTTTTATAGGTCGGCTTCCCCAGAAGTAAAAGGAAATCGGTTCCTTGACCTTTCTTTGCGGCCGGAAGGAACGGACCTTGTTACTCATGCAGATTTTATTCCGGATCAAATTTTGTGTGCGATGCGTCACGGGGAAAATTGCTTATTACCTGTTTACTTAATGTGATTGTCTGTTTTAACTAGGAGAAAGGGCGCCGACCGCGGCAGTACATCCTTAACGATAAACATGCGCAGTTGAAGAGTTCAAATTCTAATGACAATTCGATTTGTTTGTCTTTTTTTATTGGCATTGCTCCTAAGTCACGCAAGTCTCTTGACGATGAATCTCGTTTGAACTGGTAACTCATTCACCGAACTAGAGGCCATGGTGGGGGTTAGTGGTCAAGGTCGTGAACCAGTGACATTCGAGTCGAGTCGTGGGCTCAAGTCCCGATGCTACAACAAATTCATCACGTTGGTGCATATATCTTCGGTGTTCTAAATATGCTACACTAATGTTATTTAGTTGCAAGGGTGGAAATTTAGCAGATTGGCCTTATCCTGAGTAGATACGAGAATCGCTCAATAAATCCTTAGAAAATCCAAGATGTGAGGCTGGTAGCATTGAAAAGGATTTATTTTTAGTAAGCATCAAGACTCACTGGCTTCTTCAGGTAAGTACGGGCATCATGACCCCGAGGCACCTTAGTGATCTTTTTCCTTTCCCATGGAGCGTACTGTCTTTGGTAAACACGGGTAACGCACTCCCGGGATACCCTAGCGATCCTTCTCTATTTTCGACCCTCCTTGTCAACTTCACGTCTAGACCACAGTTTAATCTTGTTTGGCGCAGCATAGCCATATCTGGCTCTTGCGCCAATAAACTTTACATTCACTCACTCAAGACTTGCTGGACAGCTGACTCCTCAGCGACTCGTATTCGATGTCATGACGCCTTTGTCACCTCAAAAACTCTTTACTTTTCCGGTGATGATACCATCCTCGTCTATTTGGATTGGATTAACTGGAAGCAACCCCTCGTATTTATTTTTGATCGTTTCCGGTGCATAGTGATGTATCCAGGTCTCACCGACGGTGCCAGATCTATGCTAAATGACGTCAACAATTCGACGCGGCAGCAATCAAAATTTGATATGGCACCAAACTACTTCCAAATCAAAACTGACTAGAAGCAGCCTAGTTATCTGTATTTGACATGGGGTTTACCGCCTGAGAAAAAAGGGTGACGCGCCCCCGGGGAAACCATTGCGATCCTTTTGTTTTTAACCCACTTTAGTCAACCACCTTTTTTGTTTCAAAATCTAGATCAGCTACACCTTGAGTTGGAGCAGAATAACTACACCTGGCTCTTTCCTCATTAAATCCACTATCACTCATTCCAAGTATTTTAACAAGTGTTTGGTGCAGCATAGCCTGCTTTGGCTCTTGCGCCATTAAATTCCACAGTCACTCACTCACTCCAAGTATTTACGGCCTTGTGGTTCCAGCATGGGGATGTTTTTTCCTTCCCTTCGTGAAATGTTTCTTTGGTAAACACTGATGCCCTTTACCAGTTGCCCTTTCCTTTTTCTCTATTTTCAATCCTTTTCATTGCCTCCTTCATTTTCTTGTTATTAGCTTTGTATAGATAAGGGATAACAAGTATTTGACGCAGCTTGGTCAAATATGCCCTTGGGTCAATAAAATGGACCAACAAGTTGTACCAAAACAACTGAATACCATTTGGATAAAAAGGTAGGTCTCAAAGTGTAGGTCAAAGGGTAGGTCAATTCTAACAAAGAAAAAAAAAAGGAGTTCTCTCGCATTGATCTCTCACTGATTAACTCTAGCCCCCAGAATGGCAAATATAATTGAAAAAACGAGCTATCCGCAACCCCAAACAATATCTCAGGGGATAGCATTCTTTAAGCTAGTACACTACTTATGATTCCGATGTACCTTCATCTTACGTTTAAATTACATACCTATTTACAAATTTGCAAAATTTATGATGCATTTGTTCACCAGTAAATTAAAGAATAATTTGCATGCAGGTTTGTGAAATATTTTGTGCTATAACGAAACCACTTAATCATCCCAAAACATGGGCACAAACATGCACCTGTGGTTCAAGAAGTTTTGTGAAGTGAGCTATTAGTATTAAAAAGATAAGTCTTGGTATTGAAATTAATTTTAACAAGTTTATAAATTTACATTTCTTTTCCACGCGAAAGAAATATTCACATATTATATTCAAATTATAGAAACTATTGATTAAAATGTAGTTATTCATTTATTTTAAATCCTGAATGAATCGAAAAAATGCACAGAAGAAATTATTTAGGCAGTGATATAATTTTGGCTTCGATACGTTTGCCTTTTTAAATATCAATGTTTTAATGTTTAATGAAAAAAAGTTTTGAAGGAATATTTTATTATACTCATTTCAAAATATACTAATTAGAGAAAGCAATTTACAGTAACGATGTTCAGCAGATATTTGAAAAATTCATTTGAAAGCTTTTAGAACATCTTCACCTTAATAAAGAACTGATAGATATAAAAGAAGAATGTTATAATAAGCAACTAAGCAGTATGAACTATACAGTAGGAAAATACCCAATTTTAATAGCTGGAAACAAGATTTTAGCTATCAGACTCTCATTCCTCTTTACGAGTGATTTAATTTGAATGCCTTGACTGCATGTGTACTACAATTTTTTTCCCCTATCCACTTTGGGTCCCAAAAACCCTCGTGTTGCTTCTAGTGCGACGTTTTTTGCCACGATAGCCTAGTGGTCAAGGCTTCGGATTCGTGACCGACGGTTTTCGTTCAGTCGCGGATTTGGTCTTTGGACCTGCCGTGTAGCCGGAACTGATGCACGTTAAATCTGTCGGGGTCCGAAGTTCTCCCATTGGCGTGGTGTGGTAGTTTGGAGAGGGAATTGCCAGCTCGGGTTTGTTCTCGTCTGATGAAGGATGATCAGACGAGGACTTGACAGAGGCTGAAAATTGCGATGTATGTTGCTAATAGTCCGGTTGCTTCTCAATGCAACGTTAATAAACAATCGCATGTCTTTCCAATTGAAATTTGTACTCAAATTTAACCCATCTCCCATCATCCGAGAAAGCTGAAAATTTACTTAATTCCTATGACAAAACTAGGGTATGTTCAAGCAGTGACAAATTTAGGGGAAACCTAGACCTTGTACTAAACAGCATCCAATTTAGTTGAAGCTTCACACATGGGTATTGCTCATGTAATTTATTTTTCTTAGTCTTAAATTTCCAGATTAAAGGGAATTAAATGTACATAAAAAAAAATTTAATCAAGATTTTACTTAAAGATGGGAAAAAACTTTAAAGAAAAATTATAAAAAAAATTTAAAATATAATTAATAAAAGCTTGAGACTTCAATATTTTCGATCTCGTACAAGTAGCTATGTCTCTTAATTTATAAGTAATTAATTAGATATCTTATTTAAGCGCATTAAACTTTCATAAATTATACATTATTTTATGTTTAAAGAACTATTTTTATACCTTTTAGTCTAACTTTAAATAAGCACATGATTTTAAAAAAAAATTCTTATTTTTGTAAGTTTAGATTATACACATTGCTTTTGGTCAATTAATGAATGTTTGCATAGTTTGGCGAAATATGGTATTGTGCGAATAAAATCATAAACCTCAATTACAATGAAGCGAAGCTTAACCTCAATATTATTCTTACTCAAAGTCGAAAATATCTTTCATTAGTATTTTTAAAATTATCCATTTTATCCTACCTGTAGTAGTTTTTTTTTACATGATTCATTACAATCCATTTAATGATCTTATTCCATCCTCCGAAAGCAACTTCTTAGCTTTCACTTAGAAGCGGATCTCAAATTATTTTAAGCGTTTCGGTGATTTGTTTTGTGACTAGTGCAAACAACTACGATTTTTAATTCTTATTTAGAACGATGTACAAATATGGCCGATGTACAAATTTTTAGATGTGATTGCGGAAGCCAAATGGTCATTGTTGCGAGCTTATGTGGAGCATTGTTTTCCGTCATGCTTTCAAAACCTGATTCTGTGGCCGCGGTAGCCTAGTGGTCATGGTTTCGGATTCGTGGCCGGCAGTCGCGGATTTGATCATTGGCTGCTGAAAACCCGCCGTGTAGTCGGGGCTGATGCACGTTAAATCTGTCAGGGCCCAAAGTCCTCCCCTTAGCGTGGTGTGGAAGTTCAGCCAACTCGGATGTCATCCTCGTTACTTGACCGAGGCTCAAAATTACAAGGTCCGTCGCCAATAGCTCTCGTGTTGCTTCTAGTGCGACGTTAATGAAAACTAAACTAAAACTCAATTCCTGATTTCACTAAAGACTCGTCCTGTCCAGGGAGGCTTATACACACCTAATCTTTTGAGATTTACGTGGGATTTTAAGAAGTTTGGAGAATGGACTCTGATGTTGTCCTCGTCTGTTGGTCGACGTTCAGAATTACAAGATCCGTCGTCAGTAGTTCTCGTGTTGCTTCTCAGTGAGACGTTATTAAACAATCAAATACAAAACAATTTTTATTTGCTGATTGCATCACATATAAGAAATTGAATTTAATTATTTGAAAATATATTCCAGTCTCGTAAGTTGCATTCCGAAAGTGATCAATCGATAAATTATTTGTTACAGTTCACATTGTTTTTAAATATTTTATGGCTCTAATTGCAAGATTTTCTCATGGGTGTCTGAAATTCTTTTCCCCAGAAGCTTTGGTAACTAATATTCTATCTCTCCGCTTAGCAATTTTAGTATTATCTAGGTTATAGATCAACCTAAATCACTAAAAAAAAGCTAAGGGCTTTAAAACATGCAACAATTTTCGATAGTTTCACTTCTTTTTCTCAAGGAAACAGTTTTCTGACCTTCGGCATTATGATAAATTGAGAGCAAAGTATCATATCCAAGGAATAGCAGGCTCAACACTCGACTTCGCGATACAAGTCTAATAAAACTGTGAAATATATTACTCCATAAAATTACGAAATTCTTGTCTTTAAGATTCAAGTGGGGGGTGGGAAAGGAAATAAATCAACTTGTATGCCATCCTCGTCATCGGATCGTCGTCCAAAATGAAGTATGTTGAAAATAACTCATTATCACTGAATAGTCCTCCAGAAACGGGCCCAGTACGTTTGTAACATTCGCAATTTTCATCCTATATATAAAAAAAATTGGCATCTCTTTAATGACAGTAAAAAAACAAAATAATGGTGGGTGAGTGTAAATTGATTTTTTAATTAACATACCAATACATAATTTTCTATTTATTCAGTCTTTTTCAGAATTAGACAAATAACTAAACAGCCAATGTCTCATTTTTCATTCCGATGCAATTATTAATTTCAGTAGTATTGGAAAAATTAGTAAAAAGACGTAGCAAACATGCAAACACATTTCAATATTTCTCTTTATTTTTTAATAACGGTTCGTAAGAGGACCGATATTCAAATCTTATAAACCAGTGAACGGCTGCATTAATCTCCTTGATATTCGATCGTAATTTCAAAATTCAATTTTTGTTCAACTATTGGAAGGTGGTGTCATTAAGACTTGAAATTCTAATATTTTGTACAAGTTGCAACTAACTTTTTTACGTTGCTTTTTTGATAACTCATTTTAGTAATAATAATAGTTAAATTACTTAAATTTTTAGAATCGGAAAAAGTATTTTGTGTTCGGATCGTAAAAATGTTCGTTTTTGGTGCAAAAAGCTTTGAAAAATGTAGAGTAGAATTTTTTTTATTTCTAGCGTTGATACTCTTTTAACATTGGAGGGCGTACCTTTTAAACCCCCGATACCTCAAAAAAAAATTTCCCTCAATATATCAAATCAAGAGTTTTAATCATGAACGCTATCAGAATTGTATGAAGTTTGAAATTAAAATAATTTCAAGAGGAAAATTCTTATACTCGAAAGGGATAAATATTATCAAATAAATTCTTTCTAGAACTTAATTAACAATATTAATAGATTTAAACTAATGACATAATTTAATTCTCTTTGAGACCTTTAGCACTGATACTAATTTTTTCTAAATGTGATCAAAATTCCGGAAATTACTGAGGGTGTTCTTTTCTGACGACTGTAAAACATAAATTCAGATACTATCTAAAATAACGAGGTTTCAAATCTCCACGCCTTTTTAGAATACCTGATGATTCCGGAAACGAAACAAAATTTATCTATACGAGCTACTAATATAACTTTTACTTCGAGCCCTTCATTCGCTCATGTTTGAATAGTTTCAGGAGTAAATATTGAAATGAAATGATTCCGATAAACGAAGCGCGTCTCCACCCACTTTCTAAATACCATATCAATCTCCAGACACGGTTCACGACCTGCGAATCCGGGAAAGAGAAAATTTTCCACCCTGCATCAAATTGCCGACTCCCTTCGCAACAAACACTGTCGGAGGGTTGACCCACATTTCAGGGGTGTGGGTTTTGTTTCACCTTGTCACACTTTGACACGAGGCAGTAAATTAGTGGAGAGTGAAACGATCGGTCGAGGCCCATTGGAGATGGGAGAGAGAATCATTTAATGGGGTGACATTTGTTTCAACTGTTGCCGTCCTACTTTTTGGAAGTGAATGCAAGATTTTGGTGGAAAAAAACTTTTTCCAGTGACATTTGTATATTTGTATTTGATTAGGTCATGACTGAACAAACGTTAAGAGTTTCTAAGTTTCTTTTAAAGGAAGTCTTCGTTTTTAGAGAAAAGGGCAGAGTAATTTAAACTTTATTGCGAGGGGGGGGATGCGTTTATTCTTGAAATCATAATGAGGAAGAAACGTGTATTCCTTGTTAAACTATATCATTCAAATCCAATACATTATTAAAGGAAATAAGTTTGAAATAATTAAAATGTTATAAGGTTTTTATAAAAGCAAAAAAATTTCAACATTTTTGAAATGGTAGTAATCCCACAAATTTTAAAACATGCTTTTTAAAATTTTGAGATTTTATTAATAAAAGTCTTACTTATTTCGTAATGAAATTAACGTTTAGTTGAGTTTGAGGGGAAAAAATTAGATTTGTCTTTTTCCTCGAATATTATACCAGAGTGTGTGTCCGTGCATTCTTAAATTGCGTGAATGCAAGATAGTTATTCGTCAACATTTAGATTTCATTCAGCACGGATCTTATGAACTAATATTTTTCTTTCCCTTCCTTGATGTGTTTGATTACTGGTAAATTTTCGTGAAGGTTTGGCGCTGTTTCTGTACTGAGAAAAGAAGGAAATAAGATGCATACTTGATAATATACGGAGCGTTTCAAATACAAGCGATTTCTTAAAAGATATTTTCCGAAATACTACCGGGGCCCGCAGTACCTTAGTGGTCATGTTCGTGTACTCGCGACCGGCTGTTTTCGTCGAGATGTAGTTTCAAGCCTAGATGCCACTAAAAACCAGCTATGAAACTGGTGGCTCATCATGTCGAAGCTCATAGTTCTCCCTTTGGCATGGTGTGGAAGTTTGGAGAGGGAGGTGATAACTCGAGTGCCGTCCTCGTCATTTGAGTTGGGTTCAAAATTACGATGTCCGTCTCCAATAGCAATCGTGTTGCTTTAGTGGGACATTAATAAAACCAATCAATAATTAATCCCGTCTACAGACCATTTTGATTTCGTGAATATATTAATCCTATGCAATTTCTACAGCAGTCCTCAAATCTTTATTATTTTATCTATTTGAATGCGAAAAGTACAATCGGTAGAGCAAAAAATAATGAAGATTTCTGCGGAATTATGTTCTCTTCCTGATTTTCGAAAATTTTAAAAACTAGAAAACTCTCAAACGACTCATTAAAATAAGAGAAATTATCTTCAAAAACAGAGAAAATGTTATTTCATAGAAACCTTCACTATTTTTTGCTCTTTCGGACGAACTTTTTCATTCAAATTATCAAATAGTAAAGATTTGAGGACGGTAGAAGTAACTCTTACATTACGTACACGAAATCAAAATGGCCTGTAGATGGGAGACTTAAATCACATTTGTGAGAGATCATGCATTGTCCGGTAGAGGAAAAAATTACAATGAGAAATGAAATGCCTTTTTGATTGATATACTGCTTTAACCTTTTCCAAAATTTCACAGTATACTGCATTCATAGTACATCATTCATACAGAAATTAGAGGCATACAATAACTGGTGAATCTAAGCATTGTTAGAAATTAGATGCATATAATAAATGGTAAAGAGTAATGTGCCTGTTATCAAATAGAAAAATTCTGGCTATTGTCTTTCAGTTTGATAACATGCACTTTACTCTTCGCGAAGCAGATTCACTATTTTGAGCGTCATTCAAATTGTGGACCACTTGGTTTTAGGGGTCTAACAGCGAAATAATTAAACAAGCTAACATCAAGAATAAAGCAATGCTAAAGGATTATTTAAACTTTAAATAACTTAATGGGGTTGTTGTGGCAATTTATACAGGAAGCGCCTGCTTTTAAAGTTTCTTTTACATGTGATTCAATTTCGTAATAATTATTACTAATATATTGGTTATATGTCGTATAGGAAATATTTGTTTATTGATCCTTAAGTAATGGCGTTTTATTTCTTATATAATTTACGAAAAAGTGAAATTCTGCAAATGTTGTATTACTTCACAAGTTAAAACCTATTAAGTTCATAAAACGACGGGGTTCCTGGATGACAAAGAATCTTGTGTACCCGGAAATCAAATCAATCCGATTGTTGATAAAATATTTCAATCTCAATAAATCTGTTTACCTTGACCTGGAGTTTCTTCCCATGCATGAAAAGTGTCCTCTCGTTAAAACAAACTATTTTGAGTTGGAACACTAATTAAAATCCGGTTTGCCAAAAGGAACCGTAGTTTCATTCGATTCATCTCGGATGACGTCTATTTTTTTAAAATGAGACCACAAAAGCTCTTATCTTTGGAATCACAATGCTATGCTTCACATTTTGAGTATTTCTTAAACGTCATTCATTTAATGCAAGTTTCGGAGCAGCCTTCAGAGTTTAAAGTCGAGAAAAGAAAATTTGATAGGAAAATCCACTGTGTGTGTGGTATACACACAATTACAATTTTATATTTTTTCAAAATCGCATTTAGAATGCAGTAGGAAAATTCTAAAGTGGAACGTTTCCATACTCTTGTGCTCCGCGGTAGTCCGGCTCATGGTTGGAGTAGTTTCTGGTGAGTCGTGGGTTCGAGTACCGATTTGGCCACTGTAGCCAAGAGTTAACTACGTCAGCCGCGAGTTCAACGACCATTTTCGTTGAGTCGTGGATTCGAGTCCTCTACCACAAAATGTCTGTAGAGGTTCAATGTCCTTCATATGGCGAGGTGTGTAGTTTGGAGAGGAAAGTACTAGCTCAGGCGTCCTTCTCGTCACTTGGACGAGGTTCAAAACAACGAATTCCGTTGCCAATAACCTTTGAGTTGCTTCAAAGATTGGTGTTAATAAGCAATAGTTCAATTCCATACCTTTGTGCAAATATGTTGTTTAAAAATTACAATGAAATTATAAGTATTATTGGAGCTCATTACCCTCTCTTTGTGAATCCAATGAGACATGACTTTGAATCTATAATTGCTCAGATATGATTTTACAAATTTTAGGATTAAGGAAAAGCAATTTGTTTTGTAAGAATTAAAGTTAAATAATGTATGAGAAAAAAAATAGTTTTTATTGCAGAATGGCATCATTGAAATTTTATTAAGATTAATTCGGATGGGCTTTTGTCTGTACCGAATAAGATAAAAATTCATTTAACTTCAATTCAATCCATGACATGTTAAAATTGTTAAGCTTGTTTTCTCTTCTAAACATGCAAATAAAATGGCCGCGGTAGCCTAATGGCCATGGCTTCGGATTCGTGGCCTGCGGTTTTCGTTCAGTCGCGGGTTCGATCCTTGGCCGCCAAAGACCCTCCGTGTAGCCGGGATTGATGCACGTTAAATCTGTCGGGGCTCAAAGTCCTCCCGTTGGTGTGGTGTGTATATTAGGAGAAGGGGTGCCAGCTCGGGTGTCGTCCTCGTCACTTGATTGTGGTTCAAAATTAAAAGATCCGTCGCCAATAGCCCTCGTGTTGCTTCTAGTGCGACGTTTATATAATATAAACTATAAAACATGCAAATAAAAAAAATTACTCAATTTGAATTTTTTTTCTTTCCATATCTTAATTTTGAAAATTCTTTGAATTCTCATTTGTGTGCAAGTAAAGATGCATCTACCGATAGACAAAAAATCATTAGTTTTATTCCTTTCTAACACACACATCAAAACCTTTGAGAAACTTTAAAGCTAAATTTACATGCGAAAGTTGCTTTTTACTAAAAATCATTGCATATTCTGCTAGAACATACTGGTAAAATATTTTGTTGGTTAAGAAAATCCTTCTTTGAATTAACTATTTACTTAAATTTTTATTATTTAATTGTTTATTTATTTATTTTGTAAAATTTTTAATCAAAGAAATTTTTTCTAATGATCACAAATAGAGTACTCAAAAGTTGACATAAGGAATTCCACATATTAGATTTTTTTTTAATCTTATTATTTCTCGAAGCTTAACTTTCAATACTGATCATAACTTTTCTTTCACTTGTGTAGTGACAGGGTGTGAAAGAATAGTCCATATATGGCGCATGCATGACGTAAGAGGAGACTAAAAGGGGTACCTAGTGTCTTATGTAGGGCATCCTGGAGATTTTATCGCCACCAGGGGACTGATCCTCTAGGTTGGGAGACCTCGGGGGCTTACCTTTCTTTGGTGAGTTTGGGATTCATGACCCCGAGGCACCCTAGTGATCTTTTTTTTTTTCTCTATAGGGCTTACTGTCTTTGGTAAATATGAGTGATTTGCCTTTGGGATTCCCTAGCAGTCCTCTATTTTCGACCCTCCTTCTTTTCAACCAGTTTTTATGTTTTTTCAATTTTTTCAAACATCTAGATCACAGCTTTCCCTTGTTCGGTGCAGCATGGGTACGTCTAGCTTTTGCGCCTTTAAAATCCTATCACTCCCTCAAACTCCCAACTTTTCTTCATATCAACAATGGACTCGTTTGAGAGCATCCTCAGTTTCTCTATTGGATCGAATACAATAAAAAAAAAACTCGGGAAAAATCCAGTTTTGAACGAGTATTTTCAAAGAAATGTATTTTTAAGAAAATTGGGTTAAAAATACCTTATCGCAGTTATGGCGTCACTTGTATTTTTGAGAAAGCTATTTGAATATTCACCACGGTGATAACAAGATCGAGCTTTCATTTTACCTGATTCAAAAAAAATATTTCATCATGAAAAAATGCTTACATTCTACGCTAAAAACTTTAGATTTTGATATTTGATTTAAAAAAAATACTTTGTTGTTTAGTCTTTCACGACGGGATGTCATATGCATCAATAGCAAACGTTCCTACAAAAGAATGTGTTATACATAAATCGCCATTTGAATTGACTTAATGGCCGGGTGTACTGCAAATGACTTTTGAATAGACCGTTTAAATAAAATTTATTCATGAGAATCGAATTTTTATTAATTTCAATTTTTATTTAGTTATTCAATTTTATTGGTTAAGTTTTATTAAACTTTTTTAATTTACGCAAATTAACTTTTTGTATGAAATTCTTAATAAATTTAATTTTTGCAAATTTTTTCTCGAAGTTAGATTCAGTAGCACGATACGTCTATCCCCACACATCCTGTCAGAGCGCCATTCGGAAAGAACGGTTGAATGATTGAGGTATGGGGGAGGGGGTTAAGCGATGAAACTGAAAACAATTTTTCGAGTTCGAACATTTCCGTCATCTTTGTGAACAATTAGAAAGTTTTCAAAAATAAAATGACCAAGTTTATTTTAAATATATAATTTAAATCGTTCTAAATAACATGAAACTTTACTGCCGTATTCCTGTTTTGCTGATGTTTTGTTCCTTTCTTAAGAATGTAACAACAAAAACTCGTGCCCTGCGTTGGATTAAAATTAAAATTGTAGCTTGGAAAATATTTTCAACTCTCTGAAAGATACAATTCAAGAACCTTTCAACTCACGATAAAAAACAAATTATCTTTGAAAAATAACCGATTTCGTCATTTTAAGAAGTTGACCCTCAATAGTGTTTTTGACAGTATTGTAAGTTTTTATTAAACAGCAAATATTTGACTTCATGTGCAAGAAATTTTGTTGAAATTTAAAAGTATCGGTAACTCTTGGAGATGGTTAGAAACAAATGGCTCAGCGTGTTAAGATAAAGACTGTTCTCAAAATGTGCTGTGATGAATTTAAAAGTACCAAAATATTCATTGTAATCCGACCACTAAGTGGTTATGGTTGCAAGCTCATTACCAATGTTTCAGAAGAATCGCGTGGGTTAGAGTTCTGATGCTTCTTCAGGAGGGCTGGTGCACGTTGAATCTATCGTGGCTCAGTGTCCTCAGGTCAGGATAATGTGGGATTGATTGTTTTACTAACGTCCCACTTAGAAGCAACTTGAAGACTATTAGCGAAGGACCTCGTAATTTCGAATCTCTATCAAATAATGAGAAGGGCACTTGAGCTAGCATCTTTCCTTGAATCCATATCTCGATAGAAACAACGCCGACCATGAGCTAGCAACCGTGACCACAAGCATAGCGTAGAAGGTAGGGGAAGGGCGATGCTAACTTAATTGTATTCTATACTTGACCAAGGCTCAAAATTACGAAATCCATTATCTATAACTCTAATTTTGCTTCTAAGTGTGACTTTAATAATCAAGCCATGAATGGAACTTTGTGTATCTTTCGTCATTTGACCACGGCTCGTAATCATTAAAACCAGTTGTTTTTCTACTGTGATTACAATCGATTTCCTGAAGACAAAGCTTATGCTGAGCTTATCGCAAAGTCATGAGCTTTGTTAGCCAAACACGTTGTGATTTCACTTTGAATTCAGAAGGTATTCGAAATCCTCCTTTAGCAAAATATGGAACCTCAAATTGTTTTGGCAAGAATCGAGGATACCATACTTTCATCCTTTATTCAAATTGAAGGGATAAGAAAAGTTGCTAGAGATAAAAGGTTGGCCCAGTGTCGAAGTCATCACTGAATCGTCGCTCAATAGTATGGTCAATTGCCAGCAACAGTTCTAGCGACAAAGTTTCACTGACGTGGAATGAAACTAGGAAAATAGTCGATATAACCGTACCAATTTATTGACTGAATAATTTGTGGTACTTTGCTGCTTTACCTTAACTAGATACTTATCGTTTAATCTAAATATTTAACTAAATGCGTAACGTTAATACTTAACGTTTGAGCTGATGGATCCTAAATGTGTGCGAGATTTAAACATTCATACACTATATAGCTGCATATAGAAATACAATTCTAAGAAAGTTTTTTTAGATATATTTCATAAAAGAAATATAGTTTGTTTTTAAATTTGAAACATTCCATAAAAATTTCCTTTCGTAGACAGCCGTAAGCGTAAACTTTTTAAGTACTTCAGAAACACTCGAACTGAAAGACGTGAATTCATGAAGGTCTTTTCTTGAAAAACGTGAAATGCACTTGAACCAAAAACACAATATTTTTGATTTTCTAGTGGAAATTGTTTGCATGTTTATTTTGAACGCAATGATAAAACAAAAGCAATAGTGATCAAATCGATTTTTATCAAGCGTATCGGTTTGAAACGACGCATCTTTTAATTTCCGACTTTGAAGAAATCGTCGCTGAAGCGTAGAAACTCGTCTTTTGCGAATAAAAGAACTTGTAAATGGCGCAGTATTTTGATTCGGTTATGATGAAAAAATGTTTAACCTTGATGGTTCTATTTTTCAAAGAAAAAAAAATATTATTTAATGTTTACTGAAGCATTTCAAAGGATCATCAAGGGTGGGTGGTAATGGCGAACACAGTTGCTTTAGAAAATTTGTTCTCAAGGAGAGAGCTATCGTCGTTTTTATTTTAAATGGCGGAGGTGTCGATTCCACCCTACGTTGTCAATGAGCACTGTGTACAATAAATTCCCACGATGTTTCAAAATCCTGAAAAGTAATGAGTTTCACCTTTGGAGACTCCTAAGTACGCGGGAGATTTATCCTCTTCCCCCATGGGAATTTAATGGGACACTGTATCCTGAAGAAATTTTTAAATTGCATCATTTTCCTAAATATATATGTACAAATTTTACAGATCTAGCTATCATATTAAGGGTTATTTAAATTTTCATTAACAGTGTGACAAAATAATATTTCATAGAAATTCAAAATTTTAAACTGCTTTTTCTCAACTATTTATGATGGCAGTGTACTTAAAATACTAAGGATTTTCTTGTAGTCTAAATGTTTTGAAATTTTTTGGGGTTTTTTTGTGTATGTGTTTGATAATTCTGTGCACGGAATAATAATTTTGATAACTAGTTCCACAAAGAATCCACAAAATTGGATATAGTTGTTTTTTTTTTCCTTAGTGTCTGACAGAAAACAAAATTGCCAAACTTTAAATAACTCTGGTATAACTAAACCCATGCACATAATTGTAAAAATACACCACTACTAAGAACTTGATTGAAAAATAAGTGTTATAAAAATGTTACTTCCTGAAATACATATTATGTGTATTCAAATATGGAGAATATAATATTTCTTGTATAAATATCTAATAAAAGAAAATTAATCATAGCGTGTTATGTGCTTAAATAAAAGCTTGGCACCGCATAACCAGATTTGTCTCCCTCTCTAAAAAAGTTTACTCAATGCGGTAAGCAAATTACCTTCGATTAAAAACAAATTACCTCAAATTACTTTCATTTACCTACAGTATTAACGGCACGATATTGATCCATTAGTATTGTTTTCCATTAAAACATCCTTTGTGGACATGGTCCCGGACTCGCGAGGCGTTCGGTTTTCGTCGAGTCGTAGGTTCGAAACTTGATGTCGCAGAAGACCCGCCGTGTAGTAGATGATACACATTGAATCTGTAGAGGTCCTAAGTCCTCCCAATGATGGAGTGTGAAAATTAGGAGAGGGAGCGGACAACTCGGATATCATCCTCGTTACTTGACCAAGGCTCAAAATTACGAGGTCCGTCACCAGTAGCCCTCTTGTTGCTTCTCTGTGCGACGTTAATAAAACCAATTCCATTAAGACCCACGATGTTTCTAAATAATGCAAAGGAGTAGATCCTTAATAACGGTTATGAAATCTTATGATTAAGAGAACCTAGAAACTTATTTCTCATATGGGGTTTCGGTCTCTTTGGGTAAACGCTCACTTCTTACCCATTCATCTTTCTCTACATTACCCACTCTTCTTTCTCTACATTACCCACTCTT
>BMAW01081561.1:1094068-1129759 GCA_019974015.1 Nephila pilipes | reverse complement strand
CCCGGTCAAAATACGTCAACTACGCACTTGTTGTCTCGTCACTTAAACACAGTTCAAAATTGCAAAGCCCATAGCTATCGGCCTTTTTTTTTTTTATCAATACCGAGTGTTGAGGTGATTTATTTTTCTGGAGGATAGACATGGTGAGCTCATCCCTCCTTGGCATTCCGCTAATGATACCCTTTGCTTCTAGTTCTCAGGAGCTTACCTTCTTTAAATAGGTACGGAAATCATGACCCAGAGCACCCTTACTGATCTTTTTCTTTCAGATGGGGGTTTGTCTCTCGCAAACAGGAGTGACGCTCCTTCCCCCGGGATACTCTAGATATCCTTCTCTATTTTCGACTCTCCTTGTCAACTAACATTTCTTTTTTCCATTTTTCCAACGTCTAAATTGGTTACACTTTGTTTGGTGCAATATAGCTATATCTGACTGTCCACCATCAAACACTTGTTACTTCTTATAGAACGTTCATTTAATCCAACTAATCTCGGGTTTGCGTTCTTTTCTACTTCTATAGACTTAATCTAGAACATTTTCGTTGAGTACAAGAATAAACAATGAGTATCTTTCTCTGTATTGTATATATGTTATTATTTAGAAAACGTGATAACCTTGAGGACATTACGTTGAAAGTACGGGACTCATTTATGTTCAAAACTTTCTTTGCTCAGTTTTCACTTCGAAAACACTACTTGTCAGTTATTGAGGCACAAACGCAATTTTCAATATATTAAGACATTAAATAAATGCGCATGAAAAAAATCACAACTTTTCGTATGTATATTTAATAAAGATGCTGCTCATTATATATAAAGCGACGCGAAACATAATTCACCATATGGAAAATCAAGGTGATAAAGAAAACTCTGCGCCTTAGAAAAATTTCCAAAGTCACGAAAGGGGTTCATTCTAGCAGCAATGAAGACAAATCACTCGGTATGAAGTGCGACTTTATCATACACTAACGAACATTTAGCATCTATGATCCCATTTAAACTGTCGAGTAGAGCTTGGGAGAAATGCTCATTCCCTTCTGAAGGTTATTTTGAGCTTCTGCACAGTTCTCAATGGGTGATTTATTTATGGTGATTTCTCTAAATCTACCTAGAGTATCCTAATCGTGTTCAATGTGATTTAGTTCCGGTAGTAACTCAGGCCATACTATGCGTTCAACAACTTCGCTCTCTGGAATCTCGTAGATTTGTGTTCGGCGAGGACGTACATTGTCCTTAATGGTGAAAAAATCTGAGAGCTCCGAGTCTCTTTCTAAAAAAATAAACAATGCCCAGGACCCTTTCGAAGCAGTAATGTAAGGCATCCGTGTCAAAGATGTGTAATGTATATCAACCCCATGACTCCTCGGCCATACCGATAAACTTTATGAATGTTTTATAACTGGTATCTGGTTCCCCTCACTCTCCACAATAGTTCTTGCCCAAAAGCCCTCTTCACGATAAATCTAGATTCGTCGGAGAGCATGACTCTGGACCACTGTTAATGATTTCAATGAATAACCTTTTTCTTCCAAAGTAACAATTCCGAATGAATATGAATGCACTATAATCGCCTTCCACGCACACAAACCAGCTTAATTCAATCCCCGAGAAATTGCTATGGAAGGTATGCAAATGGCAGTAGCAGTTGTAAGAACCGAATCCCTCGTCTGGATTGAGATGTAAATACGGGTGATGCACCCCCAGGTTATCTTAGCGATCCTTCTCAATTTTCGACCCTTCGTGTCACCCAGTTTTTGTCTTTTCCCCCACTTTTTTCACGTCCAGACCTCGGTTTTATCTTGTTTGGCACCTTCTAGCCACATCCTAATAGGTTATACTGTAACTCTGGTGAAACTAGAGTTCAGCTATACAATATAAGCTATTTCCTTACTTTTGTATTTTATTTAAGTATTTAATTCGCTGAATATACGATAATTCTATGGAGAAATTGTCTTTGCCCAGCATTAATGAATGAGAACGAACTGAAAACTCTTTGTCGTACTGCAATACGTTCCGATATTAGTAATACAATTTTAAGCGATTGTTTATTCTATTTCTTTCGCTTGCCTTCGGGTCAGAACGAGTACCATGACTCTAAGGTACCGTGGTAAGGTGATTCTTTCTTTCTCTCGTGGGCTGTATTGTCTTTGGTAAACATGAAAGACGTGTCTCCGAGATACTTCAGCGATCTTTCAGTATTTTCGATCTTTCTTGTCAACCAATTATTTTTTTCCGCTTTTTCAAATTTCTACATCACAATTACTCTTTGTCTGGTACATCACATAAGCGGATTTGACTCTTGCCTCACAAACCTCTACTTTCACTCAATTAGTGAAATCGGAATACATTTATGAGTATTTTTCTCTGAAAAAGGTTTCCAATTTCGACATTATTTTCAACATAACAAAGGAAATCGAATAACAGCCTAGAAATCCAAAATTTTCGTCTAAAAGTAAGGTGGTGATCATCACAGAGGACATTAGAGTCGGAGGATCGTGTTCTGATGCCAATTTCTGTCGTGTGAATTAGGGATTTCCCATAAAATTGAAAAAAGTCTCAAGTCCTAATTCATTACAAGAGTACTTCGTCAATATCTCTAAAACGATGTCGATTCGAATTAAAATCGCCCCATCGCCAGAAGAGCGCGTCGGTATTGTGATGTAAACGTAAAATGAAACGAATCTACGGAGAAGAGAGTCGACGAAGAAGATAAACACAGGAGTGGTGTTGGTCCCTTTCCGCGTGCCCTGGAAGTAGGTCAGTTGGTCCTCGAACTGGAGCGGGTCAGGCGCGGAGCTGCCATTCGCTCCCCGACATCCCGAGGAGTCGGATGTCTTCTCTTCCGCGATGCAGGAACACGTGACTTGAAACACCATGGATTAGCGTACCCCTCTCACATCTTTGGAAAAATTCTTTTTTTTTTCACCGTCGGTGTGATTCTACAAAGGATAAAGAACGGGGATCGTAAGTATGGATTATTACATTTTTTTTAAGAAAATTGTATAGAATTACAAGATGTTCTAGGAAAGAAATCTTAATTTTCTAAGCGTTCTCAAGTTTGAAAGCACCTGTTGCATACAGCGTCTTAAAGAATTGCAAATTGGGAGGTGAAACTTAAAAGTTTAGAACGTTTTCCGATTGTTGCCGAAGGGTTTTACGTAATTATTTCTCCATTAATTTTTTCCCCTCTAACATTGTTTTACTTTTACTATTTCTGAATGCTTGTGAGTTTCAATTATTACCATTCGTTAGCGTGTGAATACATATCATATTAGTAGAAATGAAACATGAAAAGAAATGCATTTTTACGTGAAAAGAAATACGCTTGTGATGGTTTTAATAAAAATTACGTCCTGTCGTGAACAAAGTTTTCATGAACCATAATGCTTTAAGATATTCTATCGTAAATTATGTTAAACATTGCAGAATATTTTTATATTTTTTATTCATAATATTTGGCTTCTTATAAAGTATGAATTATTACCTTTTGTAAATAAGATTCTATAAAAAAAAAGTCTGGAATCTGCTGCAATAAAAAGTAGTTAGAAGACAATAAAAGAAGCGTAATTTTCGTGCCTAAGAATTCTATTTTATTCCAGAACTTCATCTGTTTTTTATATAGTTCATTGTTTAATGAAGAATATTTACTCGGGCGTATATTGCTTAAATAAAGCTTATTAAACTTGAAAATGTTATCGGTTATAGAGAGTTTTACAAAAAATGCTTTGAATATCAAATCCACAAAACGTTTGCATTTTTGTGTAGGCTTACTATTAACTTATTTCATAATTTCGCTGAAATAATATTTTTATGAAATGCTTAGAAATTGATGCAAATAAAATAGGATCCAATATTATGACAGAAAATAAATGTACATAAGAATGGTAAAAACAGTTGAAAAAATTGCAGTATTTCTCTATCTCAAATTGGAAAAATTAAACGTGACAAAATAAGCACCATTTTGTGAGTCAATTATCAACGATATACCTATTTTTAATGCTAGAATCGTCCGTTCTGGCAACAAAAAAAGTATGGCAGAACGAGAGTTGTCTTTTTTTTAAATCCTTTGCAGTAATTTCAACACAAATGATGAGAAATTAGATCCTAAAAAACAAATTGAAGTTAGCACTTAAATATTAATTTATCAATGTTGTTAAAGTGTCCCAATTCTTAAGATACGCTAGACAAGAGAAAAAAGCTGTATAAACACTTCCAGGAGACACTGCAGATGGTTATTTCCAGTAACGGCTCTGAAATATTACATTTAATTTTCATCCTTTTACTTATAAAATACTGCATTTTGAATTCTGAAGTTAAGAAAAATGAATATGGAACTTAAAATATTTTTAAATTTGAAAGAGTTTAATCGAATATATTACCTAAGTTTTGTGCATAGCTTTACATAAGCAATTATCCAGCACATAGATAATTTTATTAGAGGAATTTATTTTTACGTATAACTTCAGTGATGTCTATTCAAAGGGGAAAAAGTGTAATTTAAATCATTTTTATTTATTACTGTAAATTTATTTTTACAAAGCGAATTACTTTACTTGGAAAGATTTTCCGAGTAATTATATATCGGAACTTTAAGTTAAATATAGAAGTCTAAAATTTGTCTCGTACATAGGTAAAGGACTAGTTTTTACTGAAACCACTTACGCTTTTAACTATACCAAAATAGTTTATTTAAATTTTAGATTAATACCGAAACCACAGTAATAAATTACTTTAATTTTACAATGTATCCCTACTGTAGAATCAAGATGGTTTAGAAAAGTTTATAATGAATAGAGAATGAAATGAAAATTAGCTAAAGTTCCTGTTTTATAAATCTTCATTTCACACTGTTAGTAAACTTTTATTGAAAGCATATGGAATATTTGGAAGCAATTTAGAAAATTTTTTACTGTAATTTGAAACCTCTATGTAAATCTGAATAACTTTGGAATTTAGCATTTTATTTTTTTAGAAAATTATTAACATACAATTTCAATTTTAGTGTAGTTCTACTTCGTGCATTTTTTTCATAGTGAAATTTTTTATCGGTTAAAACAAAATATAGCCAATATTGCGATATTACAACTCTTAGAAAATTCATAAATGGCTATTTAGCAACTTGATGAGAATATAATTGGAATTTAATAAGTTTGGAGAAAATATTTATTTGTGAGTTCAAAACGTTTCGCATTTTTGATATACTCTATTTTTGTAAACGTGAAAAATTGAATTGTACCAATTTTACTCTTAAGCTCTGATTTATTAAAAAAAAATACTTTCTGCAATTCACTTCACACAGATGATAAAATTGTATAGTATTTTTTAAAGTTTTTGAGACATGATATATTTAAATATTCACTTCATTTTCCAAGCTATAATTTTCGTTACTTAAATGCGACCATTTACATATGCGATTTTCAGCAGACGTTGGTATTATTCAAATAGTCCTTTTTAAAAATATTTATTTGGTTTGTTTCTCCTCAAGTTCAATGTCCTTATTTCAGTTTTCAGTTGACTTGGCTACTCAATAGTTTTTTTAAAAAAAAAGAAAAACTGAAGAGAGTAAACACGAAATTTTAAAAGAAACTTTTTCAATTATGGAGAATAGATTTTAAATATACAGCTTCTGTTAAGCCAAATCGAATTATTCTAATTATTCCTAAGCCCAAACCTATTATTTGCCTCTAAAACACCCATTAAACCTTTGTTTCCAGATTTCTATTCCATTATTCGATTGAATCTCATTTCCAGTATCAATAAACTTCCTTAATAGCGGCTAATTTCGAAAGTTATTTTAAACTTTTCTCTTGCTTGTATCGTACGAATTTAGATTTCGCTCTTCCGGAACTAATCTTCATATAGACACGAACTTCGGCGCATGTCTTATTCAAATTATCGCTTTCTTTTCTTTCATAAATGCCAGCTTTAAAAATATTCATTTCGATTCTTTCTTTTCATTCAGTATCTTTTAATAAGTAGAGAATGCAATACCGGTTAACCAGGAAATTTAAGAAATTAGTCTCGTACTGTTGCTAGTAATTCTGTATTGTTTTTATTGGTAATTCGATAAATAATGTTGATAACTATATCGCACTAGTTTTATCTTATTCTCTGGGTACGATCAATCGCATATGGGACATGGTAATCTTCCTCTGTCTCAGTAAATATTTATCATTTTTTTAAAAAAAAAATTGGAATATTTTCATTAGAAAAGTATGAAAAGGGAAATGTCATTCAAATGGTGTGTACGATTATTTAAGAATTGTGATACCAATATGGAATCTTAATGAGCTTTTCCTAGGTTTAAAGTGTATTTTAAAGGTATCTAAATGGATTCCAGTTAAGAAATTAAATAATTGCTCTGTTTCTTTAGTGGTTATTTTTTAAAACACGGTGACAAATAAAAATGGTATTTAATTCTACATTTTACTATAGTTTACTATATTAAGCATTATGACTAACTAGACAGCTGTCCAAGACTCATTTATTCATATCGTGAACATGACTCCTTTCATACCTCAAAAAATTTCTCGTTATATTTTCCGGCCGAAGCGATCATCCTTTCCCTCTTTGGAGAAGATTCACAGGAAGCAGCCTATTGTGTTTGTTGCTTGGTTTCCGGTGTGCAACGATGAATCCATTTATCACCAACAGTGACAACTCGACGCGACTGCAATCAAATTTAACTAATCAAAACTAACTAATGAATCCCAGGGAAATTTGTTTCGGGTCTGTTTAACAGCAGTACCCAATGGCAGCAAAAATTTATCTTAATGATGCCATCATCCTCAAATACAAGTATGTTTTCAACCATCTTCGTATATTTTCTATTTAAAAGATTCCCGGCATTTTACTTGCATACTGGTTCTGTTTGAACATTTTACCGGTAATGGAAAAAAATCTGCAAATTTCTACCCCTAAGAAAGTTTTTGGCAATTGTCTTTTTACAACGTCGTTACATGCAAATGACTTTTCTCGAATCTTTTGGAGTTTCGTTCCGATCTTTTTTTCCCCCTGCTCTCTGTCTATATTGAAGATTGTAATGAGTGTCACTCATTAGTTGGGAATTTTCCCCCTTTTCATCACGAAATGTTTTAACAATTCGTGTGTGGGAAAACTTTTTCTCCTCCGTAAGAAACGACGAATTATTTCGTTTCATGTAATCGGCTGCAGTCACGAATCTGACCGAGCTCGGATTACATCATTAAGAGACCCAATAAGTTTATCTTCTTTTAAATGGAGAGAATTTTCTATTTAGGTCCGACGACGGACCAAAAAAAGTGTGTGGGAATTCGAGTGTTAAAACCGTGACCACGATTCTTTTTTTTTTTCCTTCTCCGTAGGTTGTTAATATAATGAAGAGAAAAACTGGTTCATTTAACGTGTTGCGAATTGTTTGGTATGCTTAGGTGAATTTCTCTCGATTAAAGGAAAATAAAGAACTGTATTCATTTCATAAAAGATAAAATTTAATTTCTCGGTTTACTTCTAGCCCGTAATTGATGCTCATTTAAACATGCATAATGAATTATCTTTACGCGTAACCTACTTCAATGAATTACTGATTGATTCATTCTTTTAATGTGAACTAAATATCTCTTATTAAAAAATTCATGCTTTGAAATAAATTTTATATCCTATTTAAGGTAACATAAATGTGCCCGTAGTAAGTCAGGAAGTTATAATCGCATATTAGGCACCGGCATCGCTTCCGTCGAGTCGTGGGTTCGAATCATGATCTATGATGCAGCGTGACAGATTCACCAACGTGAGGTCATTAACTTTTGCATATTTAATGGGAAGTGTGAAAGTTTGGAGAGTAGGATGTCAGCTCGGGTGTCGTCCTCATAATTTGACTTCAAAATTACGATGTCCTTTGCCAAATAGCTTCGTGTTGCTTCTAAGTACGACAGCCCTCAGGGATTAGCTTCTTCAGATAATTACGGGCATCACTCATCCTAGTTATCTTTTTTTTTCTTGATGTTTACTTTCTTTAGTAAACACGGCTAACGTTCTCCTGGAATACACCTTTTTAATTTCGACCATCCTTCACAACCAATTTTTCTTCCCCTCCCCCAATTTTTTTAAGCGCCTTGATCATGGTTTACACCTTATTTGGTGCAGCATTGCCAGATATGGCTCTGCTGCTCCAAACTTAATCAATTACTCACTCTAAATATGACGTTAATAAACAACCAATCGATTTTTAATGAGTTTTTCTTAACTCTTATAACTTTGTCTAGGTCAAAATTTCAAAAGCTTTTTTCTCACATTTTTAAGCGCTCATTTGAGCCGAAACTTTCCATGCACGATTGGTTTGGATAACAATACGATAATTTAATGATAATCAATACAAATGGATTAAAACAAATTATTTAAAGAATTAAATTTTGATCATAATTCCAATTGCTTACAACGTGAAACAGTTGAATATTGAAACCAGCAAATTAAACTATCTTCTCGTAAAATTTTACTTGTATAAAAAAAATTATATTACGTGAAGTTTGAAACAAAACCCATATTTAAAAAACTTTATTTTTTTACCGGTGTTATTAAGAATGAGAGAGAATGCTTGTTTCGAAAAGTATGCGGAGCTTTAAGCTAAACGTACTTGTTATTTAAGTTATCTTAAAAAGCTATTTCAATGACATTTTTTAAAACTTTGTTTATGACCCATATATTAATATGCAAAACTCGTTCAATTCTTACATTCAATACTAATGAAGTTCAGAAATGGATTCTATACAATATAATTTTCTTTTTTTACAGTTTTCATGAGACACGATCCTTAAAAATGAACTGATATAAAGTGACAGACATTGGGAAAACGCTTTATTTTAACCACAAAATACAGACCTTACGGAAATAAAAACCACTTCGAATTCCATTGCGATATAATGTTAAATATGCCGGAAGTAAAATTTTACATTTTCTTTCTATAATCTTAAGAATTCTTTCCATTTAAGAAATTGTCAGTGTAAAGGGTAGCAAATATTTAGTAAAAAGTTTTGAGAAATTTTCATTATTTAGAAGTGCTCGAATTACGCTCAGGTTTGCTATAGCAATGAATGTAGATTATTCACGGAAGTTAGTGAATCGCATCACATATATTAATAAAATATTAATATATTACACCCCATATATGCGGAAGTGTTTTATTGAGCAAAGGGAAGCCCGCGACCTTTCTATAGGAATTAATGCGCATATTTCACCCCACAGCCCACAGTCCCTTACCCTTCTCTAAAACCAACAATTTATCCTCTGAAGGTGCCTTAATGTGTGCAAAAAATAAAGGTCGCGCACCTACATTTTTTTCGTTGAACGATCCTCAGTCAACAAAGGGCTCCCGTGTAGGGTGCGACGAATAAGTGTCCTCTTTTGTGTACAGACTAATATCTCGGATGTCGAGGCAATAAATATGGAGCTTGTGAATCATTTTACGACCTGTCTTCGTGTCTTTTCAATAGAAAGTCGGTCGACTGGGAAATCTTGGGAGTGACACGCGAATAGAAAAAAGAATTTTAAAAAAATGGTAAACTTAGCCTCTCTTCTTTTTTTTAACACGCACATAGTGATGGGAATTAGGTATGCATGTTTGACAAATTGCGTTCGTTTGTGCATGCATTTTTTCGCTTTTCGTGTCATTTGATGTTGGAATACCGACACTCTTAGTTTTGTGCCGCCAAAATATGCCGAATTGGAAAAAGCAAAGCACTTCGCCAGGAAGAACTGTGTGAATGGCTCGAAGTTCTTTTCGAGTCTAAAATTATAAATTTATTGTACAGGACAGTGTCAAAAGTCCCTCTACGGTTTTAAATTGATCGAGTTTTTGATCTTTTATAAGAGAATATGTTTATATGTATGATATACCTACAGTTATTCAAAATAATTTCTCCAATTTCAAAATTCCATATTTTCAAAAATAAGTGACATAGAATGATAAGCCATGAATTAATACAAAGGAAAATTATGGAAGTTTTATATTGTGAACAATAGATGGCTCGGGGAGTGTTCTTCGTGAAGTCTTCATGAAAGTTGTTTCAGAAGGACTGGACCAGATGACTTGATGTTACATTGCTGGCCACATGAGTTATCTGATATGGACCCATGCGATTTCTTCCTTTACGGGTTTGTACAAGATAAAATGTATGCGCCACCATTGCCCACAAATTTATGTAAATTTAAACAACGTATTTCTGCTGCTGTACAATCAGTTACCACTGACATTTTACAAAGTGTTTGGCAGGAATTTGTATATTGTATTAACATTATACGTGTATCCAAAGGAAGTTATACAAACACTTGCGAAACAAACTTCTATATTTTCTCGTTGCATTCTCTTCCGTTTATTTATGAAAAGATGGAATTTTTAAATTAGATGAATCAAGTACTCTGTAAACTTTTTGGAAATGTTTCCTGCTACGTATGGGGAAACGTGTCATTGACCATGGACCTTTTCGCACCATCGAGCAAGTTCTAAGATAACGAGTGGGGAGTCTCATTCACTCTTTCAAATATAAGCATATCTCGTATTTCAAATAACTATTTGTGGTAATAAATATAATATGGCATTTAGAGAAAAATACTTTGAAACTGCCTTCGCTTAATGTTAATGTTAAAGTATTAGACCTGAAATTGTAACACTTATTCCGATAAAAAGCTCACAAGCATTAATTTTATATTATAACTTCTCTACTTTCCTTAGAGAGTAGCATATTTTACAATATTACTAGCCTCTGACTGAATCGATCTTTTTTTTTTCTGGTGCAAAATGTGTTGCCTGGTTCTTCCACTATACTCGAATGCTAACTGCCTTTAAACTTCGCGTATTTATGTGAAAAAGTATTTACTTTTGAAGTGTAACTAAATTTTAAGAATATTGGATTTTAAGCAGATGTATTACAACATCGCAAATTTATACGAAAATTGGAATAATTTTCTGTCTGGAAATGTATTCAAAATTTCGACTAGATTCTGTGAAATTAGGTGAAGCGAGCCTTAAAATATGGATTCCCCGTTTTGGATAGCATTATTAATGTACAACGAACAATGACACAATCTATGAAAAGAGGTATACAATCAGTAGTACAGGAAAGCATTAAAATATTTTTTAATAAGTGTATATTTGACATTTTTTAATATTTAACAAATAGCCGAGCCGAAATGACAAATTAGCCCGGCGCTGATACCCAAACACTAACAATTCTGGTCAAACCGAAATGTCTGGCAAGCCTAGTAAAAATGATAAACATTTAATTACCAACAATCTTTTTTCAACCAAGTGCGCTTCCATTTCACTGACTACAAAAAACCTTTTACATAATATTTTATTAAAAACTTAAACTATAAAGTGACTTTAGGTTCACCTTGTGTTTTATTTTAAAATATTTGTCTTTTCCATTATATAATGGGCAATATGGTTTGCTCACAAATTTTATTTTTTTTCTACGTACAATGTACCAGCTCAATTTTTAATACATACATATTTTGACATTTTAAAAGATCGGGGTAGGAAATGTGTGTTACATTGGTTATTAAATATTTTTATTTCGCCTCACACCTTGTGAATAGAAGCTTCGATGAATATATCATCGAATAAGAGTTTGTAAAGATGTAATAATTGGATTCAAAGGAAATCTGAAATATGTTATTTGGACTATTCTCTAATTCTACAATAAAAAAAAATTCGTATCAAAAAGATTATTTTTAAAAATTTCAAAGGGGAAGGGGGGAATCAAAATATAAAGGTAGTTTTACTATGGTAGACGATTTTTATATATTCATCCTTCATAGCACTCTGATAATAAAATTTAATTAATCGTTTTATTCCTTATTATTCTGTCTTTGCCCCATGAAACAAAGCGTTCTTGTATGAAATGACTAAAAGTATATACTCTGTTATCTACCAGAAAACATTTCGCTATTTTTGGAGGATTCGTATGGCATTGTACACGTCGAAATTCAGTATGACGTCATTAAGTTTGCAGCATATTGGCCCATAAGACGTTTCATTGCGTTGTACAACGTTTCCTTTTCCAGGATAATGCAGGTAAGTACGGGCATCATGACCCCGAGGCACCTTAGTGGTCTTTTTCTTTCCCATGGGTTTTACTGTCTTTGGTAAACAAGGGTGACGCACTCCCGAGATACCCTAGCGATCCTTCTCTATTTTTGACCCTCCTTCTTGTCAATCACTTTTATCTTTTTTTTCAACTTCACGTCTAGACCACAGTTTAATCTTGTTTGGCGCAGCATAGCCATATCTGGCTCTTGCGCCAATAAACTTTACATTTACTCACTTTACTCCAGGATAATGCAAGACCTCCAATTGTTGTCGCCCCCAAAAAATTAATTTCACTTGACATTATGAGGACTACTGTGGTTATATTAACAACTGAAATTTTTCGAGTCGGGCAAGCTCGCTGCCGATATTGTTTCCGTCAGGTCGAGGTTTGATTCTTATTCCACTAAACACCCACGGTTTAAGGGTAGGAAGCACATTAAATCTCTCGAGGCTTCAAGCCCTCCCATTCGTATGATGAAGCAGATTGGAGAGCGGATACGTCACTTTTTCGAATCGTGAAGGAACTGTTATAAGAAAGATTTTTGTCGAATGAAGAAGAATTTATGCGCTCCGTACATGTCCAAATTCTTTTTATCGTACAGATATTAAAACTCCCATTGCGTCAAATGTGGAGTTTAGATTCTAAAGGAGGGTAAAACGAAAAATAACATAAGGTAAACGGCATTACAGAATGATCTTTTGAAGTCCAGTTTTTATATTCGATCCATTCTCATAATTGTTAATTTAATCGGTCATAAATATAAGTATATCAATTTAGTTCTCGAGCTATTAACAATATCAATTTCATCCAACCGCAAAATTTATTAAAAGTTTCATCTTTTTAGAGAGTGTGCGAAAGTTGTTCAACGATTTTTTTAGAAACTCCAAAAGATGGTCTTTCGTATCGAATATTGTTTGTTTTTAGTAAGCATCATGACTTTCTAGACAGCTGTCTAAATCTCAGTAACTCGTATTCGTGATTATGCCTTTCGTACACTCACAATTCTTCGTCACAACTTTTCCGACTGATGAGACCCTCTTTGCCTTTTTTGGAGCAAACTAATCAGAAGCAACCCATTGTTTTAATTGTTGCTTGTTTTCTGATGTATAAAGAAAAATCCATTTATCATCGACGACAACTCTAATTAAAATGGCGTTGGGAACTCGAAGCGGCAGCAATCATATTTTGATTGGGCAGCAAACGATTACAAAATCAGAACTATGAATCAATGTCACAGTTGTGTTGGCTCCGTTTGATAGATGGCAGCATCTAATGGTTCCAACAACTTTCCTTAATAATGCCATTTGTCTTCCAAAACAAGTATTTTTTGAACCACCCTCTTACCCCAAGCGTTCTCTCATGAAAAAAGTATACAAAAGTTAACAAACGAATAGTAATAGAGCTCACAAATTCCATCTTCCTTGAAAAATAAATATAAGTCATAGTGCTGAGATCAATTCATTTGTGATAGTTTATTAACGTCGCACTGAGAAGCAACACGAGAGCTGTCGGCGACAGACCATGTAATCTCGAGTCTTGGTGAAGTAATGAGGACGCCACCTGATCTGGCACCCATCTATCCAAACTTCCACATCACACCAATGGGGGACTTGGGACCTCGGCAGATTTTACGTGCATCAGCCCCACTATACGGCGGGTCTTTTGGCATCAGGGCACGAGTCGGTGACCATGACCGCAGCCAATTTGTTCATTTTTACTAAAAACCTTAATGTACAATATGAAGGAAGTGCTCTTTGATTTTAAAGGCATAAAAAGTCTTCATCTGGCTTGGTGATGGAAGATCGGAAAATAAAGTATCCTTGATAGCTGTACTTTTTGAAAAAACGTTCAGTCTTTGTGTAACACCTTTGAAGGAACTCTCTTCTTTAAATAAGTATGGTACACTCAGGAACTGTTCCTCAAAATCCCCAGCGATCTTCTTTTTCTCCCACTAGATTTACCGTTTTCGGTGAACATGGTGAAGTGCCTCCAGGAATCCCTACAGATAATCTCTGTTGCCGACTCTTTTCTCATTATCCTTTCATCAACTCTTTTCCTTGCTTTTTATAGTTTAATGTTGATACCACATTTTTTCCTTCGTAAATGAACTGGCGTTTTGTGCAGTGGGGTCAAACATATCCATTGCACAAACGAAATCAGCCAAACGCTCCTATGAAACTTGTAGAAAATCTATTTTTTATAAAATTAATATATATAGTTACAAGAAATTGAATGTCCCAGTTTTTGGTCTTTTGTTATAAACATACGAATGGATTCATTAATTATGCAGATTAGAACAATTTAAAGCATTTTATTCCTTACTAAATAAGTCATGGACAACTTTTTAAAAAAGCCTTTGGGCCGAAAATGCCCTCAGAGGCTTTTCTTGAAAAGACAAGTACGGAAATCATGACCTTGAGGGATCCAATAATCTTTTTTTTTTCCTTTCGGTCCTTGTAGCCGGGGCTGATGCACGTTAAAACTGTCGGGGACCGAAGTCCTCCCGTTTGCAAGGTGTGAAAGTTGGGAGAGGAAGGTGCCAGCTCAGGTATCGTCCTTGTCACTTGACCGAGGTTCAAAATTACGAGGTTCGTTGCCAATAGCCCTCGTTTGGCTTCTAGTGCGACGCTAATAAAAACTAAAATATTTCCTTTCTGCATCACCGTCCTTGATAAACACGGGTGACACACACCCAGGATATCCTAGCGATTCTATTCTACTTTCGACTATTTTTGTCATCCAATTACTCTTTTTTTTTTTCATTTCAACGTCTAGTTCACAATTGCACCTTGCTTGGTGCAGCGTACCATTTTTTGGTTCTTGCGCCATTGAATTCCATCATCACTTCTGAACGTAGACCAGGGCCGCGGTAGCCTAGTGGTCATGGCTTCGGATTCGTGATCGGCTGTTTTCGTTCAGTCGCGGGTTGGATCCTTGGTCGCTAAAGACCCGAAGTGCAGCTGGGACTGATGCACGTTAAATCTGTCGGGGCCCAAAGTGCTCCCTTTGGCGTGGTGTGGAAGTTAGGAGAGGGAGTGCAAGTTCAGGTGTCATTCTCGTCACTTGACTGTGGTTCAGAATTACGAGGTCCGTCGCCAATAGCCCTCGTGTTGCTTCTAGTGCGACGTTAATACAAACTAAACTAAAAAAAACTCCGAACGTAGACCGAAACCTCATAATTTTTGCCGTGGATATATATATTATGCGTCATTTTTAATTATAAAATTTTTTTGGACTGAGGATAAATGTTTATAAACTCTCTTAAGAGAATTTTACTTACAGAACATTTTTTTTTTCTAAAAAAAAATACAGCGAAATGTTACATTAAATACCGTTCAATCGGATGCAAGTACAACTGTGGAGAGTTTCAAAACCAGTTTGAGCGAAGCCAATGAGTTGTGTAATTTCCAAAATAATGAACTCTATATACTATTTCTCTTTGATTCATGTGAATCTATAACATTTAATCAAATCTTTTCCGGTTTATTGTGTAAATACAACGGCGTACAGAATTGACTAACGTTTTATTTCAGGTTTATCAAATCGTAGAGAAAGATGCTTTTTTTTTAAAAAATCCATTGATGCGTTCTACATTGACTTTTATAAAATGCAGACTACAAGATGACTTTAATTCTCCGATTCCCATTTGTTTGTTGGAGAAAGAGTATTCAAATAAATTTTAAAAATTATTATGAGCTATTAACACCAAGTTTCTTTGTGGTTTCTATTACTCCACAATAAATGTTATTCAGCGACAGAATTTCTTGAGCAAATTTTGTTTCATTTTAGCCTATGTTGTGATCCTTCGCTATTTATTTTGTGAAGAAGTGATTTAACTAAATACGTCTTTGATTCACCGGAGCATTAACCTTCGATAGCATAACAGGAAGCTCTTTATCAAAATGTATCATCTCGAAAAGTATGCAAATTGCTTTTTTTTTTTTTTTTTTTGTTACGAAAATAATTACTTCTATTTCATTTCTTAAAATTTATAACATAAAATAAATAATTTAAATTATATAATTAGGCTTAAACGTTGTCTGTGAATTAGGTTTTGTGAGATAGAACTACAAAGGCTTTTTTTCTTAACTTAGTCTGTTCCCATTATTGATTAGTACTCAAGTCCGAAATTCGGTGTTGTCAGTATTGATAAAAAATTCATTTGGATATCTATTAAAAATAACAAATACAAAATTTTAATAGATTTTCTTTTGTAACACAACAATTTATACTGATTATAATCGAAGTTTATAAAAAGAGATGTTGTATTCCAAGAACTTCTTTACAAGAATTCAATCGGCTTACGATAGTTGAGAGGTTGTATTTATGACGTAGCGGATGGAATTATATTGAGTAGGTGGTTCGAGTTCTGATGTCACTTAAAGACTTACCGATTAGCGGAGCTGATGCAAATTAAATCTTTCAAAGTACCATGCCCTCCTATTGGCGGGGTGTAGAAATTTGAAGAGGTAGGTGCAGATCAAGTATCGTCCTCGTCATTGATCAAAGATCAAAATTACGAGATCTGTCGCCACCGTCCTTTGATCTTTGGTTCTTAAAAATCTTAGTGTGGGGAAGGCTCCCGGCCTTGATTTTTTAGACTATGGAATTTTGAAGGATATTTTTTCTAATTTTACTGACCTTTTAGTGAAATTTATAAATGTATGTGTGCAATTTTCCTATTTTCCAAACAATTTAAATGACACTAGATTGAAATTCCTCCTTAAATCTAGTGAGGATACCCTTGTGATCCTTCTCTATTTTTCGATTTTTCTTGTCAACTAATTTTTGCCTTTGCTTGATTTTTTTCCAGCATCTAGATCCCAGTTACGCCTTGTTCGGCGCATCCTGTGACTATATCTGGTTCTTTCGAAAAATAACTCCATCATTCACTCTTCGGCACTATTAGACCTCGTGTTGCGTCTAGGGAATATTCGACACGAAATCAATTTAACATGGCTTTTTCCTTATAAAATGGATGTCAAATAAATCAATAGTTAAAATCTTGTATAGAAATTTAAAATATATCACCAATAACTCTTTGTTACTTTATATTAGTTTCACATAAAATTCGAAACATTCTAAATCATGTAACCGTCATTGGCTGCTATCTTTATACTTCATTCGAAATTGCTTTTAATACGCTTTTTCATCTAGTTAATACTGAAACGGATGTCGAGTGATCATAGCATCGACCACGAGTACGTAACCGACATTGTTTCAATCCATCCGCATTTTCTAGCGCTGGTTCCACTAAAGACTCGTCATGTGGAGAGAATGTTGCATATTAAATCTATAGAGGCTCAAAGTTCTCGCAGTAGCAGAGCATAGTAACTAGTATATTAGCTCAAGTATCGTCTTCGTCACTTAGTGTTGGTGAAAATTACAATGCCCAAAGGTAATAGTTGTTTCTATGAATGACGTTAAAGAACTTTCAATGAATTAATAAAATCATCTTATCCCTTAAAATATCCGCATAAATATTTCATTTGTAGCGGCCGTAATCGAGTGTGTTAAAAATGAACATTTTGTATAGTTTAAGTTTTGTACTAAGTGGCATTTTGCAATTCTTATAAAACTAATAAATATCAAAGATTTCTTATTTCGGTGACTTAATACAAGAAACAGCCTATCGGAATTAACTTCCAAGTTTCTTGAAATATTTTCTGAACCAATAAAAATTTATTCTGAAACTTAATGTGCTTACTAATAATTAAAATGGAAATTGGTTGTTCTTACACATATATGTGTGTTATGAACTTTAGATAAATTGCTTATTCTACTAATATTTTTCAAAGACGACTTGTATTAGTTGCTCTTTCTTATAAATGTTATGAACGTTATTAGTCAAATACATAATCGGCTATTTTCATATAAAATTGGTTTTAATTCTCGTATTAAACAACCCATTTTTAAAACCATTAATTTAGATCCCCATGGTTAAGATGCTGCGTAGGCTCATGTATGTATATTTAAGTATGTTTGGAATTTTGGAGCAAAAAAAAAAAATAAATGTAAATTTGAATTTTAATACTTAGGTTTATTTTTTCGGTACGAAATGCACCGCAATTTTCAACTTAATTATTCAACATAACCAAAGCAACAAGGAGCTTTCTTGTTATGAGTGGAATATTTCAGGGAATCTTTATTTTTACTTTCAAGTTTTTGTAGTTTCGAATTTTTTAAATGGCAAGATTTTTCACTTTCTTCTATTTAAATTTTTAGAAAAATTTACATTTCTGTTACATTTTATTCTCTTTTCTTTTGTTCCCTGTGGAAAAAGCAAAATACAATTTCTACTTCAAATAAATTTATACAAACTGTAATAACTATATGAATCCGAATTAATCTCGAGACTTCTTATTTAAACACTTTCCTGTGGATTTTACTGTCTTTGGTAAACACGTGCGACTCGACCCCGGAATATCCTCGCTGTCATTTCCTATTTTCTATCCTCCTTGTCAATATTTTTTTTTTTCTTTTTTCAATTTTTATCAAACGTTTTTTGCGTTCAGGGATTTCTACTTATTATTTATTGAAGATATTTATACTTTTAATGAGAGAAATACTTTCTCACAGCCAGTTAAAGAACGATACCATACTACTCCCTCACAATCCAGAAAGGGTTACAGGGTTGCCGCATAGTGCTAGCGCTCATTAGCAAGGATTTCATAGGACGATCTATGCATAAATTCGCCACAAGCACTCTTCCCTTCATTTCAACAATTATTGTTTTCCAGAACCTCTTTGCCTTCCATCGAAGTCAGTATATTGATTTTATTCCGATCTACACGGACGGATCGAATGGAACTGGATACGTCGGCTGTGGCGTCGTTTCAAATGACATCAGGCAAAGTTACCGGCTCGACGCTTCCTGCAGTATTTACACTGCCGAAGCTGTCGCCATTTACTGTGCCCTCGGATTAGTCGAGAAATCCAGTTCTCTAAAGTTCATAATATATACTGCCAGCATGAGCGTCCAGGAAACATTGGTACATCTGGACGATCGCAGTCATTCTATTGTGATCAACATTGCAGGCATGTTTTGTAGTCTGTATAACAGGAGTTATGTTGCAAAAATTTGTTGCATACCTGTTCATGTAGGTATTTTAGGTAACGAACAAGCGGACTCTGCTGCGCGTTCGGCAATGAATCCTCTGCAGCTCGCAATCCCACTTGAGGACATACCACGTCACTCTTTAAAGCTTATTCATCAGACATGGCAGGAATCATGGAGTCTCCAGTCTCATAAATTACAATCGGTGAAGCCTATCAATGTAGAATGGCCTGTTGTTCCAATGCGAAGAGCAGATGTCAGACTGACTAGCCTTCAAATTGGATATATGATGGCCGCGATAGCCTAGTGGTCATGGCTTCGGATTTGTGGCCGACGGTTTTCATTCAGTCGCGGATTCGATTCTTGGCCGCTAAAGACCTGCCGTATAGCCAGGGCTGTTTCACGTTAAATCTGTCGAAGTCCAAAATCCATCCGTTGGCGGGGTGTGGATGTTAGGAGAGGGGGTGCCAGTTCAGGTGTTGCCCTCGTCACTTGATCGAAGGCTCAAAATTACGAGGTCCATCGCCAATAGCCCTCGTGTTGCTTCTAGTACGACATTAATAAAAACTAAACTAAAAACTCTTTTGCATTTTTTCATATGTCTGGATCTCAAACGCGGTAGTTAATTGGTGCAGCTCAGCCTTATCTGGCTCTTGTGCCATTAAACTTTCCCATCACGCAGTGCGACGTTGATAAATCAAACAAGCTTTGTCCATGAAAACAGCAAAATTTGTAACATTTGTATCTAGGGTCAGAAATTTTTTTATTAGTATCAAAAAGAATGCAAATGAAAACATTTGAGAATTTCAGAGTCCCTGCGTAGAATTCTGAAAGAAGTGAAAACAGAAAAAGATTTTTATCTCTGTCTACAGCGACTGTCTCTAGTTTCAATGCACATAATTAGTTATAAAAAAAAAAAAAAACCAAAATGCGTGAATAAAGTCGCGTGCCTGAGGAATCGTCGACGTGGTTAAGGAACAAGCATTTGAAAGTTAAATCCGTCTGAAGCCTCCATTGAGAAAATGGGGTACGCTTCATGGTTCCTAATGAAGGCGGGATTCACTTTTATGAAACCTTTCTCGTTCTCCCAGGCACCAAAATGATTCGTTTTCTCTCCCCTTTGAGTGGACCAAGCGTTCCGTGTCTTCCCAAGGAGGCCGCACGAAAGAAAAACTTTTCCCACTTCTTCAACAAAACCGATAGAAAAGAGGCGCAAAATTGAATTCTCACGGTATTGCATTTCGAAGATTCTTTCGGCCGTAAAACCAAAAAAGAAGGAAAAAGGATCTTTGAGACTGATCTAGTAAAAACCCGCTTTGCGTGAATTCATTTCCAAGAGGAAAGTTTATTTTATAAAAATGCAGCAAGAAATAGCGTGAATGTATTGAACTGATCAACAATTAAAGCAACCAGAGGTTTTTTTTATATTTTACTGAAGAAAATCGATCTGAGGTTATTACAAGTAAAACAGAGAAACAATTTATTTTTTATTTCACTTTCTAATTAAAGTTTAGGTTTCCTAATTTCGTCTTAAATTTTCAAGAAATAAAAGCCATATAGCTCATTTTCAGCCAGGTAATAGCAATTTGACTGGCAAAAGAGCAACCGTGTCGAGTAGAGTTCAATTACTTTTCCATCAAAGACTGCTGTGTTGTCACAGAATGCAGCTGTTTGATAAATTTAACGTGGTTGCAGAATCATTGCAATCATGGCTTACTTTTTTAATGCAAGTACGGAATTTACGACCCCTATTAGATATTCTATTGATTATTTTTCTCTCCCATGGTCTTCCATGGGGCTTAGTCTGCTAATATGGGTGACGTGTACCCTCGACGCTATAACGATGTTTTTTTTTTTTTCAAACTTCTTTTTAATAAGCCAAAGTATGTATTTTCTTTTCACTTCTCCACCTTACGTCAACATCACATATACATTTGAAACATATTTAAAATGAAACACTTGGCTACTTATAATTAACGAATGTCATAGCCTGGTGAAATACAGCTTTTATGCCTTTAAAACATCGAGATTTTAAAGGCTGAAAAATTCAAACATTGTTTTTATTGTTTTTCATGTTGATTAAGTGTACAAAGTCCATTTCAATGATAATTTTTTTCCCATTTTAAATTGAACTGAAAAGGGAATGGAAAATTGCTGTTTTAGTTCCAGGATATCATATTGGGAACTTTGAGATTAAACTTCTTAATTAAAATATGCTTTAGTTGTTTGAAACTGGATGTTTGGATTCAAATCTTTTTAGAATTTTTATCTGAATTTTATTTTCTAAATTCTACACTATAGGATTTCTCCCTTTGTAGTGAAAATCGTGCATGTAACGTGATGTAAAGAGATGGATACTTAAATGGTGTAGTTTAAGATTTTATTTTTATGCTGTTTTACCAAATACTTCATTATTTATCTTGTTTGATATTTCCTTTGTTCTACGAGAATTGCCATCTTTGGTAAACAAGAGGCACGCGCCCTCGAGATGCACCAATGACCTTTCTCTACTTTCGACTTTTCTCTTTGTCATTTACTATTACAGAATATAATCTAGATCACATACTTTATCAATGAGTGTTCGGAGCATCTGGGGGAAATATGGCATTGCGCCAGTCAATCAGCTAACCAAGTTTTTCCATTAATCTTATCACTATTTTAATTTAATAATTTACAGATTGAATCAAACCTGAAAATCTTTCAATTTTTCACTCTAAATTTAGCAATTACTGTAATTAAATAATATTGCTAAACGAGGACGATATTAAAAATAATGCAATTTTTGTCTGACAATTCCTTTGCAGGAAATATTATCCATTATCGTCGTAAATATCATTACTCGTCGAATTAAAATAAAGGTGGCAAATATATTGACTAACTGAATTTAGAATTGTAAAGCAATTAACGAATATAGCAACATTGCGAATTCTTGCTTCTATATATTGCCGCTTAATTTACACCGGGGTGAACTTATATCGGGTGAATTCAAAATGTTTTAATAGACGACAGAAAAAATTGTGGATGATCTCGAATACTTAAGTATTTCACCTTTATTCTTTTGTCACTTATTTTAAGCTATTTAATTAAAACTATCTTAATGACAATGTATATCACTTAAATTAGTTCAAGGTTTTCAAATGTGGTTGAATAACATGTTAAATACAGAATACAAGGCACTATGTTACAAAAGTCATTCAATCAGTCCATAGAAATTCCAAGAGATGGTGCTCGTAGCATCGAAAATGGCTTGTTTATATAAGCAACATGACTCACTAGACAGCTGTCTGAGTCTCAGTTATTCGTACGCGTGATCATATAGCCTTTCACACCTCAAATTCTTCGTCATAACTTTTCCGGCCGATGAGATCCTCCCCGACTTCTTTGGAGTTGATTCACCGGAAGCAACCCATTGTTTTGATTCCTGCTCGTTTCCCGCTGTATAGCGATGAATCAATTTATCATCGACAGTGACAGCTCGACGCGGTAGCTATCAAGTTTTAATTTGACAGCAAATTACTACTAAATCATAACTAACTTTTGAATCAATGTCACATTTGTTTCAGCTCCGTTTAATAGAGGACGAAATCCAATGGAAAGAACAATTTACCTTCGATATCGCCTGTGTTCAAACAAAAGTATTTTTTGAACCAACTTTCCTAACAGTAGTGATTTTCACATTTTAGACCTAATTTATGAATTTAGGAGATTAAAGGATCCGTCGTGAAGGACTTAATGTATACCGTCTGTTGAGTTTAAAGTTTTCACGTGGCGTGGTCAGGAAATTTAGGAAAATGAAAGGCCTAATTGGTATCTTTCTTGACACTATGGTTCAAAATTAACATGAGACTTCGCATTGGTTACCAGTTCGGGTTTAGTAATGGGACCAACTTGAAGAATTTAAGCATAACCTTTATTATTCTCCTTTTTACAACGTTTTTATGTATTTCACTTGGTGTGTGTATCAGTTTGTCATCAAAATTTCGATCGTTAATTTAACTAACCATCAAGCTAGAGCTCTGAAACTTTGGCAATCGTTCTCGCCTAACAATGCAATATTTAGACATTTGCGACAAGTTTTAACTAATATCTCAATAATTTTTTTAATAAAATAGTTTGTGTGGTAACGTGGCGCCATCTACTGAAGATCTATTGAATTACGCAGATAGAGTGGTCTTAAAGACGAGAGAGATATGAGGTTTTTTACAAAAGTTTTAACTAATATTTCAATATTTTTTTAACAAGCTTTGCCATCATTTAAAAACGTTGGTTTTTATCTCGAGTTATTTGTCCTGATTATTGCGGCCGCGGTAACTGAGTGCTCATGGTCACGAACTCGTGGTCGGCGTTCCTTGAGTTGAGTCACAGGGTCGAGTCTTGTTTCCACTAAAGACGAGCAGCGGAGCTGCTGCACGTTAAATATTTTGGGACTCAAAGGTGTGGAGTTGATGTTGTGTGGATCTTTTGGAGAATGAGGTGCTAAATCTAGTATCCTTCTCGTCGCTGGACCGTGAATCTAAATCACGTACTTCGTCTCCAATTGCTGCCGTGTTGTTTCTAAATGCGAAATTAATGAAACAATCATGTCCCGTTTATTGGAATATATTCTGAAAACAAATTTATTATTGAATTCATTTAAAATCATTAAATGTGCAAAAGTGTAAAGTAAAAACACGTTATGAATCCTTGTTTCAATCTGGGTTGAACTCATTCGCGTTGTTATTCACCCAAATATGACTATTATGTATTTTAAAATCTCATTCTTTCATAAAATTATTTTCTTTAATTTCCTATTAGAAAGTAACTTGATGACGAAATAGACGTTCTCGTTTATTTTGTCATTAAAAAACTTTCAAGATCTTGAGTTTGGTTCGAACATATTCTAGTTGACAAAATAAGAGACAATGAGAACACGTCCTAAGTATGGGGAAGTAACTGATTCATCTTTCAAAGCTCGTTGTAAAGATGCATCCGGCCGACTCTATTTACAAAAAAGAAAACAATAAATAATCCTACTTTCAGATCCATGTAAAATCACGATTAAGCTTGTTAATTTCCGCAAAACTTCGTTAACTGGATATTGACTCGGAAACACACAGGGTCAACGGACTTCTCGGGGGACAAGGCAAACGACTCTTTTAAAATGGTTGAAGTCTTGCCTTTTTTTCAAGAGCCTTTTGACTCGTAAGCATGAATTAGAAAAACGCAATGGAATTGAGAAAATGTGCATCGTTCTCGATTGATTACACTCGAAGTCGTTATTTGTGAACAAAAAGAACACGGGATCTGTGAAGTGAAAGTAAGAATTTTGTGTGTTACTATTTTATAATTTTTAATAATTTTTTATTTTTTTACTTTTTAAAGTAATTGAATATCCCCCTATTCATTGTGTAGGAGATATAATCTTAATGACGTGGTGTCACTTTACCACCGGCTTCGCAAACATTTATCATTTGTAGCCTCTGCATCCCAGAAAATGTTTCGAGACTCGGGTGCGAGAATGTATACTAAACTAGGAATGTGAGTTAATCAATCACAATTTATCAGAAAGCAATTCTTATGGGAAAATGTTTAGTGGGGAAACTCTCGTCCTCAATCTTGTTTGCTTTTCAAATAACATGTTGTTTTTCACATCACAGATTTTAACCATATCTCTATTAATCATTTTTAGCATTTTTAAAAGAATTCCTAATGGCATTTTAGTGCTGAAACTTGTGATGTTCTCAACAAATATTTGACTCATCTTAGCCTGGTTTGTTTCTTGTGTAATCTATAAATGTTATTCATATATTATATGCATTATGTAATACATCTATGTATATCCGACCACTATACTAAATTTGGTAAATTTTAAAATTTTTTAATAATTCACTTCTTGAATTTAATAGAAGTAAAAAAAAAAACCTTAATAACTAGCCCTACAGGGACGTCTGGTCTGGTTGATTAAGGTGCAGTAAAAAGCAACTGGTCAACTTTTCTTCTCGCTCAAAGGATAAGGTTTCTAAACTCTGCCGGTACTCCAAGATCAACTCTCTCCCCCTCCACAGGGTCGAAAACCTTTCAACACCGAAATTCTTTTATGATAATCTACTCTATCCTTGAATTGTTGCCCAGTTTATATTCTAATACCTGATGCACGTTCAATCCGTCGAGGCTCAAAACCCTCCCGTTGGCGTGGTGTGGAAGTTTTCTGAGGTAGGTGCCAGCTCGGATGTCGTTCTCGTCACTTGAACGAGATTCAAAATTGCAAGGTCTATCGCCAATAGCCCTTGTGATACTTCTAGTGTGACATTAATAAAAGCAACCAACTTAGGTCGAACACGTTTCATGTTTTTTTCTTTATTCTCATTAGCTTACGATTTCATATTTCTTTTGAGTTTATAGTAATAAAATCTATAGGTATTTACTCAGTGCAGAGGCAGGAGAAGGATCCATAAAACTAGTTTACTCCTCTGTTCGGTTCTATGTCTGATTTTTGTCTATATGAAATGTGATGAGGTCCATTTTTAATTACCTTTGGAAGTATTATTTCTTTTTGGCACTTGTCTACGATTACTTGTCCATGACTTAAATATTAGGACTGTGGTCACTATCTGCAAGTGTAATATGACTTCGCTGCTTGTACACTCAAATATTTTTTTTCTAAGTTATGTTTTTTCCTTTAACTTCTAAATCTTTCTCTCTCTTGCGTCCGCAAAAAGTAATTTATTATTATACACAAATTTGTGGGAACGGGAAGTGAAATCTTAGTCAGCTTTGTATCATTTCTCTACCAAATGGAGATTGTATATAACTAAGAACAATAAATATTAATACATAAATTCTCCAATATATCAAAGATGTAGTATTGTTAACGAATGATTATAATAATAAATGTAGAATTATATAAATTAATAACAACGGACCATCCACAAAACTAAGAATTTATTTTCAAGTTCCAAATTACATTTTCAAGAGGCGAAATCAAACAACAGGGAGATTACAAAATAATTCTCAGGTTTTAAAATGATATAATAGCAAAAATAGTAATTGCACTCCTCTGTGCTAAAAGGGAGAAGCAAATGCTATATTTTTATTTCCATGCTTTCCCTTTTCCGTATGAACCATCAGAGCACGAGCTCATTTCTATATTCAAAACAAACAAACAATTTTCGGTGTCTCATACTTCAAAATGGTGGTTTTCATTGCTTTTGTACTTGTAATGATTTCTGAAATATAGGAAATTAAACTTGGTGATTATTTTGTTATCGCACTGTATACAAGTTCCTCATCACTGATGTAAAAAAAAAAAACCCAAGATTTATTTATTCTTTAAGGACGGATAAAGGACTAAATCGACTAAAAATTTCGGAACACAACTCACTTTTGGCATAAAACGTAAATAGGAGTAAGCATAAATACGTCATTTTTGCATGAAAATCTTACAAAAACGAACTTTAAATATTTAAGGTTACCGTCTAGTGTTCATTTTGATTTCCTGAAAGTGATATTAATCTAAAGAATTTTCTATTTTTATACAATAAAAAGCAAAAAATAATGATTCCTGTGGAAATTCAATGCCTCTAAGATTTGTGAAAATATTTTAGAATATTTTGAGAAGTTTATCCACTTAAGAAAGCTCACAAACGAATCATTAACATTTGGCGTAAACCTTTGTTTTTTTTCCTATTTTGGATACACTTTTGCATTCAAATAAGTAAAATCTAGGTTTGAGGGGGGAAATATGGTAGAGTTTAGGAGATTTAAAGCATTTTTTTTTCACGACACAAAGAATTTTTTTTCTCCAAATTCGAATTCAAACCTGGAATCAACAACGAACAATAATACATAAATAAATTTTTTTTTCATAGACTCACTATATTTTTGCATGTAAAATGTTTTGAATAAAATTATTCTAATAGTTTTTTTTTTAATTTTGACTTTAACAGATACGATTAACTGACAATTAAATCTTGTCATCCACTTAGTTCTATTTTAACGTCATTATCTTTTAAAATGTGAAAGAAGAGTGATACGTATTTTAAACTAACACTCCAAGCCCAATTCCCTTAATATTTGGATTTAAAAAGAATGAGGACAATTCAAAGGAAAATTAATGGTCTTGAATCTTATTAAGATCAGTAAAACTTTCTTTGTTCAACTTAATAATCGAGATTCAAAATTTACTGAAGCGTTTTGCTCCTTTCAGCGGCACAAAGCTTTTTTTACGCGAGAAGTACTCCTCCCTCTTTTCAGTTTTATCTTCCATTGAAAGTTTTATATCCTTTTTTTTTTTTTTTTTTTTTAGATTCTTTAGTTGCAAAAATTCTTCGACTTTCTCGTCCTTTCCTTTATTCTGAAGTTCTTGATGAAACTAATCAAAATATCAAATTTTGTAAACAATAATTATTACTTTAATAACTATCTACATAAGGAAAACTAGAATGTTGCTTTTAAAAGTATTGAATACTAATTGAAAATGCTACATCAGTTAAGTCTTTTAGGAGCTTTCCTTGTAGATATTCACTTTTAAATAATCGCTTGTTCAGTGAAATAGTGTTCCACTTTTCAGTCCGGAAATCCCGGGAATAGTTACTACCTTTAATTCCGGGAATCATGAACTCGAAGGGATAAAAGGGATATTTTCTATCCCATGACCATTATTTTTGGTAAACATGGATGATGCGTCCCCTGAATACTCTAGCGATTCATCTCCATTTTCGACCCACCTTTTCTTATCAATTTTTACCTTTTTTCCTAATCTTTCTATCACTAATACAATTTTTTGCTCATATTAGCTGTATTAGCTCATTTACTCACTCAGTGAATTTGCGGCAATGATTCTCATGCATAAATATTTTATATATCAGGCGATTAAATTTTCCCACAAATTTAGTTCATTTACATACATTCTTGATACTTGATTGATAAACAGTTGATTTTCCTATTTTCGTCGAATTATGGATTCGAGCCCTGAGGCCACTAAAGCTCTCTGTGTAGTGGGGCTGATGCACGTTAAATCTGTGTAGGTTCAAGACCTCCCTTTGGCGTGGTGTAGAAGCTTGAAGGGGGAGGTGCCTGCTCAGGTGTCGCCTCAATATGACATAATAGCACTCATGTTGCTTCTAGTGTGATGTTAATAAGACCAAACCAAATCTTCATTTGACTGAGGTTCAAAATGATGTTGCCCATCATCAACACTTCTCGTGCAGATTCTAAGTCGAACGTTAATAAGTGATAAGTCTTACTTGATACTTATCTTTCTAAAACTATGCTCTGCTAAACAAGTTCCTCAAGTAATTCTGGGGTTATAGTTTAGGTTCATAAATGAACGCACAAATTAAATAGTATTAATTTCATTTACATTCGTATATTTTACAAGAAAAATGCATTTCTCATTTTAATTCCATAGAGCTTTAATCGGTGACGTCTTAGTTTCTGCAGATACCCATTTTATTTTTTCAGTTGCATCTAAATTTTCTTTTGATTTGCTTTGATTTTTAAAATTTTGATTTCTCGCACTGCTCTATACGAAAAAGAAATATCGCAATTTATAAAATTATATTTGTTTTAACTGTTAGCAATTTGTTGACATTTCAATCAAGAAATGGCAATGAATTTAATAATTACGAGTTGAATCTACGGTAGTGGAATGGTTAAGATCGTAAGCTTCACATGTAAAGTTCGAACAGAGTCTTGGGGATCCAGTTCAGATTCCAATAAAATTCCGTTTACAGAACTTTAGAAGGAATTTGATATCAAAGTCATATAGTTACCTAAAGCATAAAGCAGTAGTAGCTTAGTTGGTAGAATAATGGATTCTACACAATTGAGTTGAGAATTTAGGTCGTATACTTCCGGAAACCATCGCACGGCCAAGGATAGTCGAGTTTTCATGGTTGCAAACATATATCCAGCGTTGTTCCATCTAGTCATTAGTTAGTCACGATGCCAAATTAAAGACCCGTCATGTAGTGAAACTGAGACACGTTAAATATGTCTGAGCTCAGTCTTCACATTGGTGTTGAATTTTGGAGAGTGGGTTATCTACTTAAATGATGTCCTCTTCACTTGACTCGTCTCTCAAAATAACAAGGCCCGTCGCCTATATCCCGCGATTTACATTTAGTATGACGTTAATGCAAACAACGGCAAAAATTAAACGGTTTTTTCAACAACGGCAAAAATTAAAACGCATCAATAACTAGTCCGACAGGGTGTCTCTTTTGATCTGGTTCATAAATGCGCATCAAAAAGCGACAGGGCAACTTCGGACGCAGACGTCAAAGGCTCGAAACACCGCTGACACTCCAAGGTTAAACTTTCCCTCCTTGAGGTTGAAACTCGTATTACGCCAAAGTGGTAACCTAGGGCTTGAGCACTAGATGTCAATACAGCCTTGAACTACTGCCCGACTCCGACGCAAAGACACTAGCTTCTATTTCTAACTATTCACAAATCACAACTAGTGATATTCCAGCTATGTTTCACGTGTCAACGAGATCCACTTTTAGACTAAAGGTATTCGATAACGTCAATGGAAAATTGTTCCTCGCAAAACTCTGTATAACGGGGAGGGGATACATAATTGCAGTAATAGCTGGAAAAGCGAACTTCTCTGCAAATATCAGTTGGAATGCTTCACTTCGTACCATCACGATGAGACTGAAGGGGAAGTATGAGGCGACTTTCTTCCACAACACGATATTAAAACACCCAAAAAGATTAGCCCAATATGGACGTCTCTTTTGGTCTGGTTATTGGTAGAGAGTGCAGCAAAAAACGACTGGTCAACTTTTCTTCGGACTCAGGAGTAAAAGATTTGAAACGCTCAGGAACTGCAGGGTCGATTGTCGTCCCTGTTCACGGGATAGAAAACATCCAATTCCGAATTTTAAATTATACACGTATACATATTACTGACTACTAGTACGAATGTGTTTTGCCAACGAGAGTGCGGAGGTTTTAGAATGAAGAATTTGCTCGAATCCTGGAACTATTTTTGTCAATGCATATTATTTATAGATAGGATTCAAATATTGCCGATATCATGAACATGTTTAAAATGAAACTGATGTTCTAAAGTCATTGCTCTTGCCATCAAAATGCAGCTCAAATTATCTTGGTTGATTCCCATTGCTGCATTCTGTTGATGAGTTTGACTCGCAAACATATCAAGAGAAGAATTGAAATAAAACTGAAGGATATCACAAGAAAATTATTCAGTTTTGTCTGCGGCATAAAATGTTCACGAGTCGTGAAGTGATTCATTGTACTTCAAGAAAAATAATACATTAAATATTCGAAAGATTATCTTGATAGAATTATAATATTATATAGTAACTACACTTAAGAATAGCTTCTAAGCAAATTTCAGTCACTGTTAAAATATTTTCGAGTTCCACGCGCTATTTACGAAAATCAACATCTTTAAATTGTTCCTATTCCTATGAATGTGTTATCCCTTTCTATAAAACTATAAGAATCTTTAACACTAAATGTAAATATCCAAGTTCTTTCAGAATCAAGGGGCTTTGTATAAAATGATTGTTCGATTTCGGTTGTTATGAAGCCTAAAAGAACTCTCGTTTCTATCGTAGGTGTTTCGTTTTCGAAATGTGATGGACCGTGGTAAAGCATATTTGACATTTTTTAAGTTGAAGATTACAATTAGTTCTTTTCGCGTGATAGGAGGTTGTTTGCCATATTTGTGAAATTATGCAGATTATTTTAAAGCCAGGCACTTGCATTGTAGGAACTTAATACAATTTCTTTTCATGTCGTTATACTTCATAAGATTTAAAAAATATTTTTTTCTTTTTGAGAAAGTAGTTCGTGAACTTTATTGGCCGCTTAAAGATTTTATTCGCAAAGTTAAAGTTATGGGTCTGTATTCCAGATTGGAGCTTCTAGATTTATTCATTTAATCCTTTTTTCCTCTTTCTAAGAAAAGTCCATAAATATGATGCCCATCGCATTGCAAATAATAGTCACCGTAACTTTTAAAATGACTGCTTACGTACGTCCTTTTTTGACCTCTTGGATCAATATTTTTTTCCTTTGAGAATCTCTTGGCTTTCGTTCTCTTTCTAAATTAATTTTTTTTCAGTTAATGTGAAGCAGGAATAATATAGTTATTAGGGGGAAAAATGCCCTCTGCAGCAGAATAGAACCAGAAGGTATAGAAAACTGCATTTCGTAACTAAAGCTGGATTTTGTAAAATTACCTTTTTTAAATGTTTTTATAATTTCTATGGTGTTTTAGCACCTATTGTTCTAATTTAAACATGTTTACATGAAATTATGTAATCAAAAATTCTATAAGTGTCGTTGGCATTTTGCATCATGCTATGTAAAGGAATTATGTTTCATCATGCTTGCAATATAATTCCAAAACAAAATTTTGTCGAGCTACTAATTTTGCTCTTAGGGGTCTACATAACTTCAGTTTAATAAAGGTGCTACTGGCTTGAAAGAGGTAATGAATAAATTGTAATTAAACGTAGTTATATGCTCCTTACTCTAAAATGGTATAATTATCGATGTATCATGGATTCAAGAGACATTTATTACTGCTTACAAAATTATTGAGGAAAACAGTGTTGCAGCAGGAGAAAAGGAGGGCCAGACATATCAGCGTGGAGAATTTTAGACTATTTTGCAAAAGTTATTTGACGACGACAAAAACTTTAAATGTTTTTTTCTTAAAATTGTATTTTTGAAAAAAATTCTTAATTCTGTTTACATGATATTTTAAGAAAAAAATCAAGATAATTTTTAGAAACTTCTAGAGAATAATACGCATTTAGTTCTCAATGAAATGACCAAAAAGGTTTGATCCTGGCAAAAAAAAAATATTTTTTAGGATTTTTATAAGGAGGAAGTTAAAACAATTAAGAAAATCTACGTATTAGAATGTACAATTACTCGTAGTTCTTTTACAATTTAGTTTTATTCTTAGAATTCAGGTCATTTTGAAGAAATTTGTAATGTGTATGTTGTGTGCAAAGGAAATTAAAGTAGTTTTATTAGAAGGCTTTATAAAGTTAGTCGTTTCAGTTAAATGCACTAAATTTCTTTGAAATCAGCCAGTTTATCAAAAATTACAATATTTATGTTGAATTTCTTATGATTTTATATTTTTAACCTCTATTCCTCCTGACAACACAAGTGTTCCAAAAATAGTTTTAAAAAATATTTGTTTCGAACGTAGCCAGTCACCTTCAGCATTGTTTGAAATGGATTTCTCAGATCAAAATAATGGGTAAACGACCTATTTATTTTGATTTATGCTCAGCTTCCAATGTAGGATGGGGAATCCAAGTCTCATCGACAACTCGAAGCAGCAGCAATAAAATATAACCTATTAATGTCAAATTTATTTTGATGCTGTTTAACAAAATTGCGGCACACAATGATAAAAATAAATTTCCTTACTTTTCATGATCTTAGCTTCTTTAAATAAGTACAGGGATCTTGACCGTTGATCCGTTTATTTCCCAACGGGTTTAGTATCTTTGGTAAACGCGGGTGACAAGGCCCCGAGATACCTTAACTATCCTTCATTATTTTCGATCTTCTTTTCATCATTCACTTTTTCCTTCCATCTTCCTTGCGTCCGAATCAGGAATTCATGGTTCGGTGCAGTAGTCATATTCGGCTCTTGCGCCATAAAACCCAACTTTCATTCACTCACTAACTTGTCTTAGCAATTCCATCTGTCTTCAAACTCGGGTACCTTTTTAGTCACCTTTCTAACTCCTTCGCTACAGTGTACGCTTAGAAAGAGCGTTGCGTTTTAAAACCACTTTTATGATTGATTTCGGTAATAAAAAGTCTAGTATACGTTATCATGATCAGGAGACTTTAGTTAGCCAATTAAAGCTTGGAATCGGAATGTATTGTAAATGGAACTATAGGTGATGGATATTGAAAGACAGAACGGAAAATAGAAATGATTTCGAGTAAATATGTATCGTAATTGGGTATTATACTTTTGAGCATGAGTATGTTACAAATAAGAAACAATACGTATAAGTCTGCAGTGTAATATGCGTACTCATTTATTCACATTAGAGATTAGGTTAGGCGACGGTACTGGTAGGCTCCTTTTGTTTTGGCCAATCGCAAAAAAATGAACCAAAATGTATTGTTTGCAAAAAAATTCTGCAAATTATATTACAGAAAGAGAAGAGCTAGGACCAGTATTACGAAAATCCTCAAATCCTTACTATTTTATCTACCTGAATGCGAAAAAAATGCACCCGGAAGAGCAAAAATAATGAAAATATCTGCGGAATTACTTTTTCTCCCCAAAATTTGAAATTATTTAAGAATATTTTTAAAGACCGTAAACCGACAAGCGAATCAATAAAATAGGGGTTATATATTAAGTTTCAGGAAAAATGTAATTCCGTAGACCATCATTTTTGATTTTTCGGATGCATTAAAGTGGATCCAAATAGATAATGTTAATCCTATGGAGTTTCTAATACCATAACCTTCACGAAATCAAAATAACCAGTAGACGGGAGCCTTAATATAAAAACCTGAAATAAAATTCCATATAATTTGGTAGCGTTTCCCCCTTTTTCTATCGACTATGTGTTAAAATGACCTTGATCAATGTTTCATTCAGCTCTCTGTCGTCTGGGGCACATCCTAAGCGAGATCTTATTGAACTAATATCTGCAGTAGTTCTGAAACGTACACATTCGGTGATTTATTCTCTTTGTTCATTGTTCAGATGCGATAAGGTTTCCGTTCGAACGAATGAAGCTCGCAAGAAATCAAACTTTGTCTGGAGGATGGCGGGTGTTTCACATGTTCAAGGAGAAGGGCGCGTCTCAAGTTCAATTGCGACAGATTCCAGGGCGATTCCCCGTCGGGCAATTTTGGGCGGTCGGTAGTTCAGATTTTCTTGCCACCTGCTAGTCTATGTGTGGGCAAAAGAAAACAAGGAGCAACACAACTGACCCAGTTAAGTGCACTTAATTCGTGGTATAATTCCCGAATTGTCCGTATATAACTTCGTGGATCTCATTCGTAATAATACAAATATTTAGAGAACTAGAGGGTAAAGAGTAATCTATTGGTTAATAATGGAAGACGCTTGCGAGACAACTAATGTTTTTCTGTTTTTTATGGTTGTATAAGCAACGTATTAACTCTATTTTTTTACTTTGAAGAAACTGAGATAACCCTTGGAAAGTTTCACCTTACGCGAAGTTTTCAATGTACAAGAAAAATTAAGGCATTCACAAGTTGTGACGGAGGGTTATTAGCTATTTTCTCTTTACTTACCTCGGGGATTTTGTGATCATTTGAATTGCATAAAATTACAATTTCTTTCCAACCAAAATGAAAAGTGATTAGGTAAATTAGATGAAGATAGAAATAAAGTGATTAAGATATGATATATAAAGAAAATAGAATTAATGGCTAAAAGAGAGGATAACGGCTGGCTGACAGAAATGTAATTCGGATTGAAATTCTTCTGTAAATTTTGTGGATTGAAGAGGGTTCCACTAAAAATATTAAGCTGCATAGTTACAGCTGAAGAGTGTTGTGGAATAAAGAGAGACGAGGGAACTGGTAAGAAGCATTTCTTATTTAAATCATAAATTAGGGTTGTTAGTTTGGTATTCTAGAGGGAGCGAAATTAGATATTCTATACTGATTATGTTTATGCTTGCGTGTCTTCAATTGGAGTTCAGTTGTTCTTGACTAATATATTATATTGAGATATATTGCATGAGCTAGGTAATGAAGGGTAGAACGTCACAAAATGATATCTGAATACATGGAATAGCAGAACCTTCTCTTGAAATGTGCCAATAAGGAATATTTAATGCATCGAAACTAAAAGCGGGAAATAGTTTGATAAATTCCGAATGACTTTTACATTAAATTTTAATTGTATTCGATGTAGATCTGGGACAAGGTAAATAGTCACAAGATAAACTGATTTGCGTAAGATCTGGGAAATGAAATGAACTTGCTTCCCAATTTACTTTGATTCATCATTGCTTTGATGAATTGTATGGCAATTTTTGTTTATCGAGTATAATTTCGCAACTTTGTTTTATACTTTCAACCTGTATCTCACTCGTAAAATATATTTATTCTTCATGTCACATCTTCGAAATAGATTGCACAACAATAATTCAAACTGTTGAGGAAATTCTAACTGAAATGCGAAATACATTCAAATTTTCGCATGTCATGCAGTACAGAGATTGAGCTCATCTATTTAAAACTGTCATTTCCGGTTTCAATATAATTATTTTAATAAATTATTTTTGAATGCTTTATTCGTTGTTTAAAAGCTGGAGATAGTGTGAAAATTAGGAAAATGGGGTCTATCGACAATAGCACACATACAGCTTCTAAATGAGGCTTTAGAAACACTCGGAATCCCTTTTAAATCTATCGAGGCTTAAAATCTTCGAAGGGTGTAAAGTTAAAGTGAATAAAAAAAATTTAAAAATATAAAAGCAATTAAAAATAGGATTTTGAGAATTCAGTTTTCTAAATGCGAATGTCTAGCTATAATTCATTTTTTCCGAGTCGTCTGAATTTTCTCAATGCACA
>BMAW01081561.1:1066100-1093820 GCA_019974015.1 Nephila pilipes | reverse complement strand
ATGTACCAACGCCATGGGGGACAAGGGCACCTGCATGTTTGTGTGGCAGTGCATCAAGCAGGACGGAGTGCAGATCGGTCCTTGCGTCGACAGGTTCCTGGTGGGCGCCTGCTGCGCCCTGCCGAAGGAAGAAGACAACTTCGTTCCTGGCGCCTCCGCAATCTCCTCGACATCGGCCCCTGCTCCTTTGGAAACAAAGCGGCCCGAACTCACCATGACAACGCGACCCCTGACAGTTGGCACTAGCGCTTCTACTACGGAACTGCCACCCACCGCTGGGAGACCCTTCGCATCGTCACTGGTGGCTCAGGCCACGACCATCGAATTCGTTGCCAAGACCACCAAGAAGCCCCTCTTACAAGACTTCACGGGTGAGTCCTCTTGTTACTTTAAAATGTACTTAACGGTGATCAAAAGCGCGAAATAGCAGTCCTCAAATCAATACCATTCACAGTAATGCATGGAAAATATCAAATTCTTCCAGTAGCAAAATAAATGATGAAATTAAAGCACTTTAATTTTTAAAAAAAATGTATTATAATACTATCCTCTATCCCGAAATAACTTTTAATTTTGAAGAAACACTATTCTAGAAAACATACACTATACTGAAATAAAAGCTAACAGTAACGTGTTACGAACAGATGACACTTCCCTGCAACGTTGACCCGTGTGGTAACTGGACAGAATAGTTCCACTGTAGGTCATGTATGTCATGAGAGGCGACTAAAATGGGTACCCACCGTCTGGTGGTATAACCGAGCACTCTGCCCCTGGGGATTATATCAGGGGACCTCAGGGACTAGCCTTCTTTTGATAAGTACGGGCATCATGATCCAGGGACACCCCAGTGATCTTTCTTTCTCAATGAGTTTACTGCCTTTGGTAAACACAGGTGACGCGCCCCCGGAATACCTTAGCTATCATTCTCTATTTTCGACTATCCTTGTCAACCATTTTTTTTTTCAATTTTTTCATGTATAGACCATAGTTAAATCTTGTTTGGCGCATCATAACCACATCTGGTTCTTTCTCCAATAACCCTCACATTCACTCAGTCACATACTTGGCGAGAAAGGTGGCTTTGACGACCAAAATATATTTCTAGAAAGAGTTTGGAATCAAGTCGATATCTTCACTAAGAAGAAAGTTACGGACTTTTACTGAATTTCCCTGTGACGTTACACTTCGGCCAGAAATGTGAAAGTTGAGGGAGGGAGATTATTTGGGAAATTGATTGGGAAGCGGTCGGCATTTGAACGAGCAGATCTGCCGATGAACTGACGGTAGCGTGGCCGAGTGAATTTGCGGAAGCAGCCGATTTCTGCCTTTTAAGTGCCAAGTACAACTGCGGAGATTTGTCCGTAGTGTAAACTACTAAATTGGTGAGCTTAAACGTTGCTTATTTGAACTGTGATTGTCATTACAAGTGCTGATTTTGTTCTAGTATTTATGTCGCTTATCTGTGCAAGTTCTGTGTTTCCACTTTGCTTTGTTACTATCCAAGCATTGCTACCTGTGCGTCATCCTGAATATTTGTGAATAAAGCGTCATCTGTCGTTATCTGCCGTGTTTGGACTGATTTCACACACATGCACCCACGCACGACGGGAATTTTCGCAACAGTAAACGGAGGGCACATAAGTGAACTATTTTAAGTCGTGATCTGGCAGTAAAAAAAATAAACAAAAAAATTCCGAAACGAACGGCTGGATTGGTGCCAGATTATAGAATGATCCGCACCATGAAATGCTGGATTAGACAGAGGTTATTGTAATTAGATTCATTAAAATAACAAACCCAAAACTGTATCATTTTATGTGTAACTCACGTGATCTCGGGAAGTTTTTATTATGATAAATATCTTCAAATTGTGGATGTTCCTATTCAATTACAATAATCTGATATTTATTCTGAGTAATGGCATCCATCGTCAATACTGTGGCTTTTCGGTGGCGGTAAGGTCGCGGAGGACGACACCACTCAGGATTGTCAAGTGAGCTGCTGCCCTATTAATACAGCTGAGACTAAAATTCGTTCACGAGGCTTTTGTGTCCCCAATGGAAATCGACGTGTTGTCCACTTAGCCTTAGAATCGAAGACTTCCTAAATTACTTTAAGACTTTAGGTAAGTGCGGGAATCATGATCCCCAAATATCCTAGGGATATTTTTATCCCCGGAGTTTACTTCCTTTGGCAAGTGTGAATGAGGCGAGATACCTTAGCGATCCTTTTCAATTTTCGACCCTTCTAATCAACTATTTCTTACCTTTTGTCCAATTTTTCTTAACTGAATCCAGTTATGCTTTGTTTGGCACATCATGCTACATCTAGCTCTTGAGCCATTTTACTCAACTGTCTCGCATTCATTCACCCTCCTTATGATTATAATTAAACTTGCAATTTAGTGATAAAATGTATCCTTAAAATTAACACTGATATCTATAAATGGCTTATTCTCCCCTTATAGCTACGCAATGTTTATCAATTGCAGGCCATCCGATAATACTCGGATCACGATCATGTTAAATCTTAAAAGATTAAAACTGGCTAATGTAAAATTAATTTTTGTGTTTGTATGCCCCTGGGGATTATATCAGGGGACCTCAGGGACTTGCCTTCTTCAGGTAAGTACAGGCATCATGACCCCGAGGCACCTTAGTGATCTTTTTCTTTCCCATGGGGCCGTCGCCAATAGCCCTCGTGTTGCTTCTAGTGCGACGTTAATTAAAACTAAACCTCTTTCCCATGGGGTTTACTGTCTTTGGTAAACACTGGTGACGCACTCCCGGAATATGTTACCCTCGCGATCCTTCTCTATTTTCGACCCTCCTTGTCAACCATTTTTACCTTTTTTTTTCAACTTCACATCTAGATCCCAGTTTAATCTTGTTTGGCACAGCATGGCCATATCTGGCTCTTGCGCCAATAAACTTTACATTCACTCACTCATACTCACTTTCGTGTTTGTATTGTAATAATTGTGTAAGTTTTCAGGTAAACATTATGTTAAAAACTGAAACTTTTTGGTTTTCAAAAATTTAGCAGATAGGATTGTCTTAAAAGTTAAATTAATTTTTTACAGTGATATCCGAAACATTTAGTTCGAGCGAAGGTTGTTTTGTCAACAAACAAAAAAACAAAACTGTAAATAACGCAAGGGAATCTTGAAGTGATTGTTCATTTCGGGAATAACTCAAGTAACTCTAAATTCTACAATTTTTCAGAATGTGGAATTCCAGCTCCTTTCCCCAAGAGTAAAGTTGTTGGTGGAACACATTCCTCTTTTGGAGAATGGCCTTGGCAGGTAAGATTCTACGCTTGAAATCTTACGAAAGCACAGTTTTTCGACTGTTGAATGTCTTTATTGTAACATTTTAATTTTTATTAGATTCCAAACATTTTTACAGTAACTTCAGTTGTTATTAAGCTATTATTTACTCAGATAGAAAGTTAGCATGCGGAAAATTCCAATTAAGGTACCCTAAAAAATCTCTGAAATCAAACTGACACCATATTATTGTAGTTTTATCAGTAATCGGAAATTCTTTCTTGGTACTTTATACATGAATACTTCATTTCTTAGATAATTGCCTCTTAAAGCTTCAAAAATCAACAAACAGGAAATGAACAAATCGGTTAACAAATTAATTTAATCAACAAATGCAGTCCTTTTTTCACAAATGAAAACATTTAACTCAAAAGAACTAAAATTACAATTGTGCATGAAACTGTTTTGATTGGCTTACACACGATTTTTTCAAACAACAAAGCTTAATGTTAAATTTTTTTTTAATGATTTGGAATCGTATTCACACACACCCTGTGATACACAATGACTCTATTATTAAGACTATTATTCAAAGCTGCACAAAGTTCATGAAATGTTTTTTCTGAGGATTTGGCTCCTATTTTCAAGCACTATGAGTTGCATACACATGAAATGTATATTTCTGAGCTCACAATTTAGTATAAATTAGACGCCTTAAGAAGAGTATTTTCTCTCGTTCTTTTTCAATCTATTTTGAAATTGCTTAACCTCTGAAAAATAAATGTTAAAAATGTCTTTACAAAAAAATTTTGGAAATGTTTTGTTATTGTTCTTCTCAACATTTCGGCTTCTGTAATACGAACACCAAAAGTTTCGAGTGCATTTTTAGTATTTAGCTAACACATTAGTTTTAATTTGTGAGTTAAAATACGTAGTTGCTATTTATTAGAATTGCAGTTTTTTGAATATTAGATTTTATATGATGCTATTGTACAGAGAGTTTGCCTCTTTTACAGGTGTCGGTGCGTCGATCCTCTTTCTTTGGCTTCGCCAGCACCCATCGCTGCGGAGGTGCCATTCTGAGCGCCAACTGGATTGCAACGGCGGCTCACTGTGTGGACGAGTAAGTTCTCAATGAAGTTGATTCTCTACAATAATCGCATTGTAAATTTGATTCACTGCAACTAGTGACTATTTTGTTTGCTGCGGCAAATGAAAGGTAGGGTTTTCATTCGCTGCAACTATTGCCTATAATTTCTTGATAATTTATTAGCAAGAATGTAAACATTTTTCCTTTCAGAAATTTATTTTGTATGTCATTTTATCAACAATTTTCCATTTGAATTATAATTTGTATGTTCCGACGTAAAGAGACATCTTACATGTTTCAGATTATCTGCTATAAGTAGTATATTTGCGTTAAGTTTTGATCGATTCAAAATAAGCGATCCTGTAATTGAAGGAAAAGGGATCTGGTCTCTGATCATTTTTAGGAAATCAGTTGTGATCTCCAAAGGTGGTTGCAGTATCTAAGTGGTCACGGTCCCAAGCTCGCGGTCGTCGAATCGTATCTGCGGGGGTGAAGGTCGTCAAATCTGTCGAAGCTCCAAGTCCTTTTTGACATGGTGTGGAAGTTAGGGGAGGAAGGTGCCAGCTCGAGTGTCGTCCTCGTCAATTGATCGTGGTTCAAAATTACGAGTTCCGTCGCCAATAGCGAAGTTAAACTTCATTCAAAGAATTTACCTTTTCAAAATGGGCATCACCCACCGGAGGCACCCTGGTGAACCTTTGTTATTCATGAGGTTAACTGTCTTTGGTAAACACGGGTGACGCGCCCTCGGGATACCCTAGAAATCCTTCTCTATTTTTCAACCTTCTTCTTGTCCACTAAGACTTATTTTTCAATTTTTCAAGTCTTGTAAAATTGATTAAAAATTAGGTATTTACGTATGAAAATGTGATTAAGGCCCAGCATTTTAATAACGGATACAGGTTCCTGTTCTAACCTGAACCTTTTTGTGATATTACTAATTTTCGCAATAGAACGGTAACTATTTTTGAAAAACAAAGTTAGATATTTCAATCACCATTTCGGAATAAATGAATATCCTAATATATCTTAACTGTTTGAATAGTTGTCATGCAAGTGTTTGACATTGTAATTTAAAAAGAGTTGACCCTTATTTTTTCGAACTCTTTTGGCCGCATTATATTAAATGTCAACCATAATTTTTCTTTTCCATATAATCAAACTTTCTTGGGCTGTCATCGAATATGTGTATTAAGTGTTTCCCATGGGGTGTACTATATTTGATAAAAAAAAATTTCCACCGTGATACCCTAGTGAACCATTTATTTTTCGCCCCTCCTTATCAACCATTTTTTTTTACTTATCTCTTGCGACTGCGTCACGTATATGGCTTGGCCCGGGATAGTTAAATTTGACTCTTGAGCCATAAACGCCAACATTCACTCACTCGCAGTCGAGATTCCCTTCAGTGATATGGTGCAAATATTTGGACAGAAAGGTGCCAATTCCAATGACTTCGTCACTTGACCGAGGTTCAAAATGACCAAGTCCATTGCCAATAACCTTCATATTGCTTCTAAGTGCAACATTAATTAATCATAAATAGGCATATGAGTCAAAAAGCTTCCATTACAATGATCAATTTCTCTAAAATATCTTTCCGGATGAATTTACAATAGTAAATTCCACTACAAAACTATTTATTAAATGAGTTGTTTAACTTATTTGTGACATATAATGGGTGAAAAATGATTCCATAGTTAGTTTTTGTTATAAAGATTGGCGTATATAGTATGATTCTTTGCATCTTTTTACTGTAGAGTTCGTATAATAGGATGTGTTGCCTAAAGTTGATGCTTTGATTTTTTTTTTATAGCGTAAAATTAATGGAGAATCGGGAAGCTTCATCATCAAAATTCGTTGGGTTTGTTAACGAATTCCCGAGATCCGGTATTCCTTTCACAACTCGGCAATGAACAATTAAATCCTAATTACAATTTTAGCTCGAAATTTCCAAGTTATCATTAACTCAGTCTTTGTATGAAGTATTATATTGTATCTATTATGAGACTTTATTTATCCTATGGTATGTTTTAACTCTTTGAACAAAGTTTAAACTCGCTGACAAGTTTGAAAAAAGGTTGTATGATAGGAATAAAAAAGTTCATTTTCCCAATTTGTGTTCAATTTAAGATATTCCCTCCCACTGGTTCAAGTATTCTGATATTAATATAGCCTCTCCCAAGTAGAGAAGGGAAAACATCCCCTCCTTATTTGTTTACTTTTTCAAAAACATCTCTTTTTAAGCCATATGTCCGACTTTAACTTTATTTCAAATTTTGTTTTATATGTTTTATGAGTTGTTATTCATAGCATTTTCGTTATGAACTTGTGATATTCTTAATTCGCGCAGCATAGCCTGATTGGGATTTTGCACCATAAACTTACAATCTCTTACCTTCAAGTAGAGGGAATTGTAATTTTAGTTAAATATGATTGATTTGTTCATAATTTAAGAAATTATAGTTTCCTATATTTTTGCTCATTTTTGCCTTTTTTTTCAGTCTGCTAAAGTCTCAAATCCGTATCCGCGTGGGCGAATACGATTTCTCCACGGTGCAAGAGCCAGCTCCCTTCCAAGAACGAGGTGTCGAGCGGAAAGTGGTGCACCCCCGCTACAACTTCTTCACGTACGAGCACGATCTGGCTCTGGTCAAGCTCGATGCGCCCCTTCTCTTGCAGGCTCATGTGCGTCCCATCTGTCTCCCCACAAAGGATGAGTCCTTTGTTGGCACCAACGCCACAGTCACGGGTTGGGGAAGACTCAGCGAAGGTAAGCATTTTATTCCTGTTTGAGCCCCAGGGGGACTTGTTTTCTCTCCCCAATGGGTTCCCGAGTTCGATCCTTGGCCACTAAGGATTCTCTGTGTAGCCGGGGCTGATGTACATTAAATCTGTCAGGACCCAAAGTCCTCCTGCGGCGTGGTGTGGAAGTTAGGAGAGGGGGTGCCAGCTCAGATGTCGTCCTCGTCACTTGACCATGGTTCAAAATTACGAGGTCCGTCGCCAATAGCCCTCGCGTTGCTTCTTGTGCGACGTCAATAAAAGCTAAACTAAATTCGCCAAGTGGTTGTGGTTATTACCTTCTGCGATGAATTTTGCTGTCTATGGTAAACGCATCCACGGGACTTCCTAGCTGATATTTCTATTTGCTACCCTTTCCTGTAATTTTATAGTTGAGTGATTAAGAGCTCGTAGCGGTGTTATTTGCATCATGTCGTGCGTTCTAGTCCTGATATCACTAAAGACCTGCCGTGTAATGGAATTGATGCACGTTAGGTTTGTTGAGCTCCAAGTCCTTCCATGGAGTGATATGGAAGTGTGGAGAGAAAGGCAACGACTCGCAGGTGTCCTCATCGTTTGTCCGAGATGCAAAATGTCGAGGTCCGTCACCAATAGCCCTTGTGTAGCCACTATGAGCAAAATTAATAAAATCAATCAATCGACATATTCCAAAACATTTCACTTCCTTGTTTTGACGTTTTCTCTGTTTGTTCCTGAAAGCGATATTTATGCAAGAAAAAATATTTTTAATGTTATGCAAAATAGCTTAAATTTTTTTGAAGTAAAATTTATTTTTTAATAGTTAATTGACCATTATTTGTAGAACCGGCTTCTAAGATCAATATGTTCATAAGTTTAATGTAGACAGTCATAAAAAAAAAAGGACGAAAAGTAATACTATTTAAAATATTAGCACCTTTATTTTATTACAAATTTTAATTAAATTCATTTTTTATAATTTAATGCTGCAATACTTTAAGTAGTTGAGTGATTTCGGCGCGATTTATACTAAAATATTAAAACTCTGCCATTTACCGAGGGAAAATTGTCTTAATATGGTTACAACTTTGTGTTCAGTATTAAAATTAACAAACGCACGATATTTCTCCTTACCAATATGAAGCTTATGCCCAATTTTTTCACATTTGAACAAATAATTTTCTTCTGCTTTTCTTCTAAAATTCATTTTCAAGACAGGTAGCTTATAGTTTTTGTAGTTTGAAAACTTTAACTTTTATTTTTTATTTGAAGGAGGAACGCTTCCTTCAAAACTGCAGCAAGTGCAAGTGCCAATTATCAGTAACGAGAAATGTCAGAAAATGTTTCAGACGGCCGGACGGCAGGAAAGCATCCCGGACATATTCCTCTGTGCCGGATATGAAGCAGGAGGAAGGGATTCCTGTCAGGTAACCATTCACATTCTTAAGATATGAAATAAAATCTGTTCAAATATATCGAGTATTATTAAACAATTTTATGGAAGTGAGTATAACCAGGCAGAATGTACAGCTCAGTCAGTTGACTAACAACGGATAACTCTTACTAAACTAAGCATTAATTCCGACCCATATTAGATCAGAGAGGAAGGCATCCATCATTACAGATAAACTGACAATTAATTTTCAAACATAGTGATGAACTAAAGACTTTGTAGTACTGTTGCCATAATGTATTACAAAAACTTATAAAAAACAAAAATTAAATACGAATAAGCATCACTAATACTTTGCACAAAAATATTATAAGAGCAAATAATTATTTTTGTTTAAAAACAAATTAATGCAAAGCTGTATCATTGACCTAAAAATGCACCCGAGTTAACAATTCAAAACAGGAATTGGGGCAGCTCTTGCTAAACTTTTACAAGGACCTGCCGTGTAGCGGGGCTGATGCACGTTAAATCTGGTCGAGTTCCCAATTCCTTCAATAGTGTGGTGAAGAAGTAAAATTTTAATTATTTACAACCCAGACACATTTGGAGAGGTAGATGCAAGCTCGACTGTCGCGCGTCTTCGTTACTTGACAAAGGCTCAAAATGACGAGGCCCGTTGCCAATAGCACTCATGATGCTTTCAAGTGTGTGACGCTAATAAAATTCAACTCTCGATGACCTTTTTGAAATAAAGTTTTTCTACAGCACTAAACACTTTTTTAAAAGCATGACTGATCAGTATTAAAGAGATTAAGAAAAAGATTCAGCGACAACCCTGGGAAATGTCGCGGCTCCCTATATTTTGGGAACAACTGGAATGGATCAAGTTCCATTCATCTTTTCACACTAGATACTTATAGTGAACTGGAACCAATGGGGTATTTCAGACTCATCATTTTTAATCATTTAATACCTTAAAAAATACGTGGAATTATGACATCTGTTTTGGATGCTAGTCAAATTATATTCCTTTAACAAAGCACCTTTAAAATAAAGTTAACACAGTATTTGACTTCTCCAGATACCATTTTGTACCATAAGTACAATTTTATTTAGTTGCAACCCCAGGCACATTTTTTTTTCCTTTTTTTCAACCTTTTATTTTAATGAACATTCATATGTATGTAATAAGTCTTTTCAGTTCAAAATTCGTACTCTAAGTTTAATCTACTTCATATCAACTGAACTGAAATTATGCTTACACCTTGCCTTCAAAGAAGACGATGACAGTCTGATCGTCTGAAAAGTGATAACAAAGTAATATTCATGGTACCATTTGAATAAATATAAGTAAAAAAATATTTTTTTAATCAAACTTTTATTTAAAAGATGGACTAAAATATGTAAAAATATTTTTTGAATGTAAAATGTATAATTTTATAAAAGCCTGAGAAGTTTAACTATGATAAAAACCTAGGTAAAACCTGCAAATTAAGCACCATAGCTGCTTACATGTACATGAGATCGAAAGAAATATTAATGCCTCTAAATTTTATAAATTATACAATATTTCACATTTAAAAAAAATAATTTTATACTTTAGTCCATCTTTAAAAGTTTGAATTAAAAAAAAACTTTACAGATTAAAAAGAAGGAAATATAAGTAAATTTAATATTGGAAAGACATGACGTGAGCTATACTTGTGTGCAAATTTTCAACTAAGTAGTTCTTGTACTCAATAAATTTGTGGGCAAAATCAGGACGCCTAGTTGAAGTGTCATCATCCATCAGAGATCATTCCCAGTAGTAGAAATTAATCCCGCTTAGTAATATCTTCAAACTACGCTTTAAAATTGGTATTAAATAAGAAAAAGAAAGCTTACCATATATATCTAATGAAACCTATATTTGTCTTTCCTTTACTCGGTTACTTAATTTTTCTTTTATAATTTTATCCTCAGGGTGATTCTGGCGGACCACTTCAAGCTAAAAGAGACGACGGTCGCTGGTTTCTGGCGGGAATTATCTCCTGGGGCATAGGCTGTGCGGAACCCAACATGCCAGGGGTGTGCACGAGAATTTCCAAATTCACCAGTTGGATCAAGCAGACCATCGGCTGAAAGCTTGCAGAAGCGTCTCTTGATTTCGATTGGATCGGAATTTAAATTGTGTCAAGCTCTGGAAGCTTGACTCCCTGTTCTTAAGAATAGACTGTGAAGCCGTTTTCGGAAACCCAAGTGGTTGTAAAAAAAATCATCGATGTTTTATAGATACTCAGTTCTTCTAGTTGGACGAACCAAAGAGTAAACATTCTACTTAGCTTGCTGAGCAAGCGTTCATCAAATAAGCACTCTGACTCTTTTGGAGTTTAAATCGTTACAGGAACATTTTTAAACGTAAACACGTGGGCATTTGTACATTGTTTCACTTATGAATTCGTCATGCATGTAAAAGTCATATCGTCTTCGTCTAGATACGAATAATTAATTGTTCACTCTCATGATTCGATTGATTGTGTTAGACAAGGAGAAATAAAATCTTGCACTGGATTATTTAGATGGCACGCAAAGGGCGATCGACTTCGTGTCAATGGATTTTAATGTGTAAAATAATTTCACGAAGACTGAAGTCTGTCGGAATAAAACTCTTGCACTTGACAGAGTAGGCTTAGCCTTTTTCACGAGTTGTCCATTCTCATTCGAATTTGCGTCCGATATTTTAATAATTCCGTTTAAATTTGTGACTTTGTATTCAAAAATATTTGTGTAGTTCACGTACATCGATTTATTAATGTGCCTTTTTATATTTGTAAATAAATTTGAATTGCTTCTTGATTATTTTTTTATTTCTTAACCCACACTCTTATAGTACTTCAATACTTTCAAAGTCTATCAATAATACGTATTGGATATTCCAACAATACCTATTTGGGTAATGCGATTACATTGCTGAGTTTTGGACGATCCCGACAGATAAGGATTGCTCTGATTTAGAAGAAAAAAAGTTCTTGAGAATAATGACAAATTTTCTTTTGTACCATAACTTTTTGTAAGAATCGAATGCAATGACCTTAGGAATGATATTCAATAAATGTAAATTTATGACGTTTCGAATATGATTTTAAGATGCCCTAAATATCGAATATTCGATTTTCGTACAAATGGAGCATCCTGAATACATTTTGTAATGCTAATAGCATGTGGACAAAAGTGGAAAAATTAATGGCTCAAGGGGGAACTAAATTATAAGTTAATTCATTTTCTCATTCTTCTTCATTCCGTCGACTTCTCAACTTTTGTTTCTCATTACGGATGCAGTTTTTTTTTTTTTTTTGCTCGTTTTAGAATTAGTCGATAAGAATATTTAAAGTTAGGACAAAGGATATATAATTCCTTTTAATGATCGAAATCTTTACAGTTACCAAAAGATCAAGAGGGTGCGATTAAATCATTATTTAGGCGAATAATGAAGCAAAAATACGCCTGAACCTAGATTAAAGAGATAATAGCTTAAGAAATATATACGTGAAAAAATTGCAGTTGGAACCTTTTATTGTTGAATTAATTTGTATGGTCTTTCATAGAAAACTTGTTCGATACATCCCGAGACTATTCGGAAAAGTAGTATGTTTTAATCCTGCAATTGATTTGTTTGTATGGGACAACAAATAAGTAGGGTCGTCGTTCCTTTTCAAAACTCTACGCTGACACGTGGTTATATCCTCTCAATTGGATAATCGACCGTTTTACAAATTTAAAATGATTTAAGAATGATTTAATTTTTCTCTTTACACACTACTTTATAGGTATATAAGCATTCATTATTCAAACCTCCAGTTCTCCAAAAAAAAACTTTGTTGACTGTTCATTAATCAGCATTTTATAACGGAGCTGTAAACTTATATATGTAGCTATCTCTTGGCATTTTTATATAGAATTGAATGGATTTTTAAATAATATTTAAATTTAAATATTTTTCTGTCTTTTACAACTTTTTTAATCTGGATTTTCTTAAAATTTTTAACTTAGTTTTTTTAAACTAAATTCAAAATTTAAAAAGTGTGTGAAATGTTTGTGGAATTTTCAAATAATATTTGGCGTAACATAGCCAAATTTGATCCCTGCTTCATATAAACATACACTCAATACAAACGCACACGCCACATAAATATACAACTCGCTACGTAAGTACTTATTTTATACATTATCAAAATTATTTATCTCTATATATAATAGATAAATGGCACGCCTCCGCAGTGAAGCCTTTTGATTTCTATAGCATTAATACTGGTTTGAGTTGAGCCTTTCGTACAATAAGAGTTAAGAAATAGGAATGCTAAGGTGTTTAAATGAGTCTCTCGAACATTTCAGGATAAGAAAAGATTCTATTTTGAAGTATTCGGTGATATTCGCACTAATCTATAGATATGTATTCTCCAATTTTAAAAACACAAAACAAAAGAAATATATTTACTATAAACTATTAAATACAGGACTACAAAAAATATGAATCGGAAGCATTCCAAAATTTTTGATTACTTAGAATCTTTATTCTGAAATACTTAAATGACAATTTTCACGCAATTATCCCAGTTTAAGATATATTCGAGTTTCAAACATCAAAAACGTTCCCCTGAAAGGAACGTATACTGCTTTACAGCTATAACTTCCAATGCACTTTACACGTGGTATTCGAAAATGGGGAAGAAAAAACTTTATTTTACAAATTTTTAAAGACATTAAATATTTTTTTGTAAAAAAAAAAGTTTAAAAAATTGAAATAAAATCTAACGGTAAATTTTTTTTATTACCATGTGAATAACATGTGTTAATTACCTTTTGTACATAAACCATGTAAATAAGCATATCTAAACATTCTTTCAAAATTTTCTTTCCCATGTGGTTTACTGTCTTTTGTAAACACGGGAGACGCACCCTTGGGTTACCCTAACGATCCTTCTCTATTTTCAACCCTCCTTGTCTGTTAATTTTTGTCTTTTTTTTTCAATTTTTTCACGTCTAGACCACAGTTAAATATTGGTTTGCCTTATCTGGATCTTGCGCCAATAACCTTCACATTCGCTGGCTGCGGTAGCCTAGTGGTCATGGCTTCGGATTCGAGGCCGACTGTTTTCGTTCAGTCGTGGGTTCGATCCTTGGCCGCTAAAGACCCGCCGCGTAGCCGGGAACCCAAAGTCTCCCCGTTGGTGTGATGTGGAAGTTAGGAGAGGGGTTGCCAGCTCAGATGTCGTCCTTGTCATTTGACCGAGGTTCAAAATTATGAGGTCCGTCGCCAATAGCCCTCGTGTTGCTTCTAGTGTGACGCTCATAAAAATTAAACTAAAGTAAACTAATATGCGTGACTCATTTTTTGTCTCTTATCACAGAATGAACCAATTCGAAATGTGAATTGAACTTGTAGAAAAAAAAATCGAAGTAATTAGTTTATAACTTAATACTCATTTAATACTTATTTTATTGGAAAGTTTCCTTTATTTTTCGGACTTTTCAAAATTGGGTGAAATTACAACACAACTTATCATTCAATAATTTTGCATAGCCACTCATATACTTCAGTGATGCTTTTCAATGTACGATGCAGTAGTTTTCTCGCTTTCAGTATTTCTCTTGTGCCAGAAAATTGCTGGTTTGCTCCGATGCCTCCTTCACCTTTGACAAACTCTCCACCACAACTTCTTGTGAAACATAATGCAGCTGTATAAGTTTTTTGGTGGGCAGCTTTGGCTGTGTGCGGCACAATATTATCGCTTATAGGCTCCACAGCAACTGAACACAAGCTTGAAGAACAGTGTGCTCATCAGCACTATTAAGAGCTCGTGGAATGCGTGCACAAACTAACGTAGCAGACACACAATTCGGACTTCCCCGCTCCTCGTTAAGCGACACGTCACTCGTTTATACGAGTCATTTTTTTTTTTTTTTTCTTTTTACGATTTGTTTTGCTCAATATGCGAATGCATATGTATCATCTAAAGATGTATGCAGATTGAAAAACAATGTACCAACCTCATTTTTTTTTTTTATTTACAACGGGCGTTCAAAAAGCATTTTACACTTAATTCCCCCATAAATGGTAGCCTAGTGAAACAAGAGTAAAGATTGCGCAGACGATAGTTGAGTTCCGTGGATTCAAAGAATAGCGATTTCGTTTGGATAGCGACAACTATTGACGCGTATGAGAAAAAAATGGCTCGCGTTCTAAGATGGTTGCACAGACTTAACCGATATGAAAAGACAAGGAAGGCGAACATCAGACATGAGTCATCCAGTCTCTCAATCAGCGAATAAAGTTATGGTTACGGTTTTTTTTCGATTTCGAAGCAGTTGTCTACGTAGAGTTTACGCAGAAGGGAAATCCATTAATGCTGAGTTGTACCGCGAAACACTAAGAATTTTGCACTAAGCTGTGAAAAACAAGAAACATGAACAGTTAAGAAAATGCATTGTCCTCTCGCATGACAATGCAAGACCTCATAAACACACACAACACAGATTTGCTTCGCAATTTTGGAAAAGGTAGGTCTAGACTCCTCCACCGTGCAATTCCGATCTAGCACTCTGCGACTTACACTTGTTCGGCAAGTTCAAAGATCATTTGGGTGGAAGACAATTTTTTTTTCCAACGATACCCAGGTTCAGACAGCTGTTCAAAGCTGACTCTAGAACTAAGGAGCGATTTCCTGTGGTACGGGCGACGATTAATGCAGCGTTCCGACAAATGTCTGTAGCGACTGGAAGATTATGTAAAGAAGCAATGTGCTGTATGTGTGTCATATTGCATTGTAGCGGACTTATTAGTATTGCATTTTTGATCCACGTTGTTCGATGTCAACTTACTTATTGAATACTCCTAGTATTTGAATAAATGCGATAGGACTATAGGCATGTAATAGGACTACATGAATATTTTTTTAAAAAAAAATTACGTTATTCCTACCAGAAATGTTAGCCAAGATTTGGCTTTGGCGCCATTATTCCTTACTATCACTCACTCTACGAACATTCCATTTGTTCCACAAAAATTGATACCCGCTAACAACCTCTGCCAAAAAAATTCATTTCAATTTTATTAAGTTTTCGGTTTTAAAAGCTTGGATGCCTTACATATTTAATGATAATTTGAATCAATTTTTTATCTTTTTATTTTTCTGAAAAAATTTTCAATTTAATGATTTCGAAAAGAATGTTTTGATTGAGCTAAAACTAATACGAGCTCTTAAAACATATATTAAATTGAAATGTAATACAATAAACCGATTCCTTATACATTAACAGTGTAAAGAATAATAATAATTTACTTCCGTTCTGGCTCGCTCGGATTTCCCTATGGACTCGCTTCAAATCATTGAGTAATTCAGTCTCTTGTCAGAAAATGTAATATTTTATGCAAGTTTCTTTCATTACAATTTCTAGATGAAAATTTGTGATGTCGAAAAATTTCTTCTAAAATTAATAATTTTGATGTACCTCTTCAACACGTAAGCAATCGAGTGAATTATTCCAAAATAATACTGAAACAAATTGAATGGAGTTGAATGCTCTCGGAAGCCATTTCTCCACGAAAATTAAAGATCCGTCGTGTAGTGGGGATTCGCATCAAATCTGACTAAGCTTTATGTTTTCTCGTTAGGATGATGTGGAAATTAAGAGAATGAGTGGCTGACTCAAGTGCCGTCCTGGTCAATTAACATTGGCTCAAAATTGCGAAATCCGTTGCCAATACTCGGGCCCCCCCCCCCGGTTTGCCCTAGACATCCTTCTCTATTTTCGATCCTCCTTCTTGTCAACCAATTTTGGTCTTTTTTCAATTTGTTCACCTCTAGACCGCAGTTAAACCTTGTTCGGCGCATCATAGCCACATCTGGTTCTTGCGCCAATAATCTTCACACTCACTCCGACGCCAATAGACCTTGTGCTGTTTCTCATTGCGATGTTTTTCAATAATCAATCAATCCTTATACTGCTTCTAGAACAAAGTTGTGAGGCACTGGCGTTCTGTAGTTGTGTAGAGTTCATCAGCCCTTGTGGCAGAAACGACGTAGCTCCCGAAGGCGAAACACGCCTTGATGAGCGTTAAGTTCGCTTAAAGACTAAAGTCCATTCTATGCTTAATTTATGTGTTTTGTGAGTGTTTCACATTTGTTAAGTGTCGTCCTGTTATAAAAATGATTGAGAAATAAATGCTCGTAATTAAATGACACCTTAAAAGAACCCGCTCTTACAAAAGTCAACATATCAATCTGCAAAAATTCTTAAAAACAAAAGAGTTTTGAAATAACTTCTGAATACATTAAATACATGCATTAAAATTAAATCTCTAATCTGATCGTAAAAGTATATCTTTGTTGCATTTATTTTTCTCTTAATAGTTACATCTGAAGGGGTTTGAAGGCAGGGCCGGCCATTTGGGGGGTGCGGCGGATGCTATGCACCGGGGACCCGCGATTGAGAAAGCGGCAACGTGATCAAGAACTAAAATAATGTACTCTTACGCATGAAAACTTGACAATATTCCTATCGTTATCAGTACGACGTAAAATTCATTTCATCCTAAACATTATTATAGTGTAGATCTATGAATTTCGACAATCTTCAAACTAATTGTTGATGATGCAAATGGTTAGTTTTTGTTATTTAATTCGGGGAACTCCCGAATATCCTCACCTAAACTGAACTTTTTAGTCAAACAAGTGTGCAGAACGTTTAAACGCGCTTGCTATACTAAGCATCGAAATTTTTTTTAATTTTTCTGAAGTAATTAATGTTTTAGCAAAAACAAAATCACGCATTAAAAAAAGAAGTATTCGTAAAAAAATGTTCATGTTCGTAATTTTTTTTTACTTAAAAAAATTTAGGTCCTCAAATGGTTTTTTGCACCCGAGCCCCTTTATTAAGAAAGCCGAGTCTGGTTGAAGGGGCAGATTAAAAGGGAACACTTTGTAGAAATATTTCAGTCAATAAAATAAACTGAAACTGGATTTAAACAATCTTGTTTCTCGTTGTACATACTTTTTGAAAAAAATTCCTCTGCCTACATATCAAACATAATGTCTTCAAACGAACCGAAAAATCTTAAATAAATGTATTTCGGGTATTTTAATTAAAGAAAAAGAGACTCTTAGAAAATTTGAATATTAAATATTTAATATTTCGCGGTCACGCAAAACACAATTTACTGATTTTGTTGGAAAAAAGTAATTGTATTTCGAAGTTAACATACCTTATCTTTACAACCTAAATTCCTTATCTATTTTTGACCCTCCTCATCAATAATTTCCCCCCTTTTTTCTTTGTCTTTCTTACAAGTGCATCACAGTTTCACATATTTTTGCGCACATAGTTAAATTTGGATACTGCGCTCTAATCCCCGACTTTTCACCCTCTCATCGTTATCAACAATTTGTATATTCTTAATAATTATGAATTAATTTTCATGAGGCTAATTATGTATCAATACTTTAAAACACCTGAACTTCAATGTCGTAGTGAACTAAATTCATTTTTGTAATTACCTGTCGCCATCTATCGGTAGGTAAATAAATCTGTTCAATTTTTTTCTAATTCTTTTGTGTGTCCGAAAAATTCAAAAAAGAATAAATAAAAAATAACTGTGCCGAGAGAAAAATTAACGAATTTTCAAATGAGTAACTTGGAGTTAACGCATTTTATTTTTTTGGACAAAAAATAACCCTTTGATAATCTGTATCGATTATATATGCAATCACTGAAGGTTCATACACACAGTTACTAATAATTATAATAGGTTTCCATTGATACAAACTTACGAAGATTTCAAATAAAACTTTCCAAACTTTTCTATAATTTGATATGTACATCTCTTATTAGTTAGATTTTGCATTACCTTTTTGATTATCTGTCTTTCAAATCCAAAATAATGATAATAATAATAGTACGGCCTTTCAAGGAAATGAGTGAAGTAAGAACAAGTGATGGGTTTGTTGCCCGCTGATGGATCTAACACAGCGTTTCTGCAAATGTATTTAAACATCAAAAGTATTCTTTTTTTATGTCTTCTTGTTCAAAATTGAATTGACACAACGGAAAAGGTAAAAAAAATTATTGATTTCGAAGCCGCTTTCAAAACACTCGCAATCCTGTGACGTATTCAAACCAATGTTATTAATACGAAATCATATGGACTCTTTTCTCCTATTCTCGATATTCACGTTTGAATTACATTATAGCAGCTATTTTCAATCGTTTTATCTTGAAAGAATTGAGAATGCCAAAAAATTCTTCAATTTTTTTTCAAAGATTTTTTATATAATTTCAAAGTACATTAATCATTTTGCTTTGAAAGTAAGTGTCTTTACTTAGCATATATAAGTCTATCACTGTAACAATAAATATTTATTTATTTATTTATTAAAATCGAACTATATCTAAAAGGGGGGAATCAGCAGATGAAAAGAGAAAAGGCTTTAGAAACGTTGAAGAGAGTTGGAATAAATGCAAACTGGAATTTTAAAAAGAATTTAATCAACTTTCACAAGATTTTGATTTATTATACAAACGTTTTGAAAATTATTTCTCTGTTTCTCTCTATGTTAAAAATCAAGTCTTTAGATAAGTAGATGAATTTAATGCGTAAATGTCAACAAGTATGATTATTAAGAAGGAAAAAGTAATATATATCTACCTATATATATATATTAATGATGGATAATTAGAATATTTGAAAATGTTCGATATTTTAATCATGTGATATATTCGTAGTTGTTTTTGATGAAAAAGAGAACCGTTTGCCCAAAAATTAACTTATAGAGATTGATCTTTATTATGAAACTTATTGTTCTTGATGTTTATACTTTAAAAATTAATATTCCTTTAAAATCAAAGCTTGTAATAGTGCAGTTAACAGCTGCAAAGTTCATAATTACTAGTCGCCATCTATCGGTTGATAAACAAAGCTCTTTAAATTAGTTTTTGATGCTATGCGATCTCTTATCATTTTACGCAAAAATCGTTCCGGAAAAATAAGCGATTATTTACGAACAAATAATTTTCAAATTTGTGCTTTCTTTTGAAAATATATGAAAACAAAGAATTCTAGATAACCCTTGTCAAACGTCTACATCACAGATTTACTTAGTTTGGCGTGGTTGGGAGGGGGGGATTCTTGAGACTTCTGAGGAATTTTCACTCACTCACAGATAGCCCGTGTCGATTCTTAGGCATTTTTAATCTTCTTGGGTTTGTGTATATAAAAATTAATAAGTTTTGCCATAGGGTATGAGAGATTTTCGGTAAAATCTTACAAATTCCCTATAATTTGATTTTTGCCTCATTTATTTATTCGATTTTGTTTTATAAATTAATTGATTTATTTTCAAAAAAAAAGGGGGGGGGGGCGATTGAGTTTCAAGTAGTCGTTGAGAAGAATCGAATACCTGGATTTTGTTGTAAGAAGAAAGGCCTATCGGAGCCCTTTTTGAAGATGTAGCAGGGGGAATATCTGAACATTCCACCATTACATTGTTACCCCAACCAAGCTGCCTTTGAGAGGTCGTCGTAGTGGTCATGGTCGCGAACTCGCGACAGGCATTATTTTTTTCGAGTCGTAAGCTCGAACCCTGATGACACTAAATGCTCGCCATGTAGCGACGCTGATGCACATTTAATCTGGTCGAGGTCGCAAGTCCTCTCATTGACGTTGCGTGGAAGTTTGAAGAGCTCAGGTGTCCAAAGTTCGCGTGTCATCCTCGTCACTTGACCGAGTTTTAAAATAAAGATGTTCGTCACGGATTGCCCTCGTTTTGCTTCTAGATGCTATATCAAAAACCAATCAATCGAAAAACAGAAGAAACTCGCATCTTTTACCTGACATCTCGAGAGCCACTATAAGTTTAATACAGGTTTCAAAAAAATTTGTTTTGGATATTAATAAAGTTACAGAGAATGTTATTTTGAAAAACACCAAAACTCAATAAAATTCTTATCACATTGTATTATATTGCTTCGGTTTGGTTTGGTTTTATTAACATCGCACTAGAAGCAACATGAGGGCTATTGGCAACAAATTGCTTCGGGGAGAGGGGATGCATTTGATGATATATTCTTCTTGTATGTTTATCATATCAAATTAAAAACAATTATGAACTGATTCTTTTTTGCTTCTAACTCAGAAAAGTTATCATATTTTTTATTTAAATTCAAACTTTGTACTACTATTGGATGTACATAACTACTTAAATTCATTATCTAAGATCATTTGTGATATTTATTGATCAAGATGTGAAGAATCCAATTTCCATAATTATATAGTTGGACCTTTAAAAAAAATAGCAATCTAGTATTAAACAGTATGCAAATATCAGTAAAGTTTATACTGAACAATTAAAATCAGCAAAAATTACTTATCATTTTCGTTAGATACGTTACTCCATGATAGATTTACCATATTAATGGAGAAAATAATCAGTATTTTTCATTGATAATATTTCAGATCTTGAAATCCTATTTCTGCAATAGAACCGTTATCATTAATGTAGATATGAATTTTTATGAAAGAGGTGAATGCATTTTTTTAAAATTTCATAAATCATGCCGTACGAAATGCATCATGCTTGTGATACGAGAAAATATGACAAACGTAAACAAAAAAGATATTTTCAATCTCTTATGAATATCTAATTAACGAAGAAGGGCAACACCTAAAACAATTAGAACAAAAAGGTATAAGTAATACATTGTCAAAAAATTTTATCAACAATTTCCTGCATAATATTATCGGAATTCACCCTTATTGAATTAATTTGAAAATTTCAGTTTTTTTCTTTCATTTTAAAAAAAAACATGTTCGTAATCAAATACGAAAAAGGAACGAAATTTTTTTCTAAATGAAAATTGTTGCAACAAAAATCAAACTTAAATTGCAGAACAATATAGTAACAGACAAAGCAGATAGATGTCGCTAGTGTTTTTCAAATATGCAAAATTCAAATGCATATTCTTGGAAGATTTTCTTAATTTGTCGGCCAATACAGAAAAGCAAATATGAGAAAATCGTTTACAGAAACCATAGGTCTGTCAAAAAATTGATTATAAATGAATTTCGTTGATGTCGAAACAAATTATAACGAAGAATTAACTAACTTTTGTAAAAATAATGTGTCAGTTCAGGGACGTAACCAGAAATTAATTTTTAATTAATTTTTTTTGTGTGGGAGGGGGATTGTATAACACCATTGATATGTAACAAGCAATTTTGTAGTTTAGAATTTCCACTTGGTAAAAAGTAAATAATACAATTATTCAGAATTTTTTCTCCTATTCAAAACTGTTCAAGTATTGAATAATTTCATCAAGTTATAAAAATTACAAAAATTAAGATCATTTAAAAAATAGTTAGGATACCAAGAGAACGGGAAGGGGTGCATTTTCTATAGGGATGCACTCCCTCTTCATCTACTAATACGGGCCTAGAAGCACTCTTACAGAGGAAACAAAAACTTGCATTCTTTTCTAAGGAATTGTCTTATTTTCAATTATTTTTGTCCTCGTGATGAAAAAATTTAACCATGAGAAGAAAAAAAGTTATTATGTTTAAAATCTAGTGTATGTGATATTGTAAAGTAAAAAAAATTATCCTGAAATATTCCAATTTTTTGAGAAAAATTCATGGAGGGTGCATTTGTCCTTTTGCGCCCTTTCTGAATACGCCACTTTGTCAGCTGATATTTCCACTGTTATATATAATAATATCTTTGATATTTTTAAAAAATTTATAAAGCCTAATTTTATCATTTCTAGAAATTTAACAAACATGATATAAATTTTTTTAAAATTTTTCTTGTTACAGTTATTGTGCTGACAACTGGCGACAGACCTCAAAATTCCAAACCATGGCCAGAAGATATCTGAGCTGGTACACTTCATCCACATCATGCCACGTGAAACCAAAAAAAAAAAAAAAAAAAAAAGATGTGTTATTAATAAAGCTGAAATGCGTGATTCAAATATCCATTACTATTTCAGCCTCATAACAGTTCATTTTCACAATCCTTTAAGAAACAGAAGATGATTTAATGATTTTTATAAATAGGACAGTTAAAAATTTCAAATAACAGTGGGTTCATAAAATTTGTCTAATCCTTTTTTTCCACGATCGTAAATTTGTCAAAATAATCCTTTCAGACTCCTTGTCTATTATGATATTTTCCCAGAATCCCAATCCTGTACCACGTGTTTCTATGACGTTTTTATAATTTTCCCCATTATATAATTGGATACTCTGAAAATTAGAGTACTTTTTATCGTCTCGCCACTGTAACATGTACTGCGGATAAACCGCTCAAAAAACTTTTCCTTTTTTTTTTCTTCGAAAAGGCCGGCCGACCTTGTCAGGCGTCTTCATGATGAATAACAAATAAAATCACCACCATGAACTTGAATCTGACTCGCCTTCTTCATTGATTAAAAATTGCTTACAACTACAGTTGGTTGACGGAATGATTTAACGTCCTCAAGTAAATTCATATATATATATATATATATATATATATAACACATCCATCAATAACTCCCGAGACTAACCCAGAGATGGCGCTCGTAGTAAACCAGTAACCAGGTCTTTCTAGAGTACTAACCTTTGCTTGAAACGTGTCAAAATTTTAAGTCGATCGGACCAGGAAAAAGGGTTTTTGAAGTGAAGTGAAAAAGGTTTTTTCCAAGTGGGTGCCACGATTGCTTTCGATGGAACAAAAACAGCAACGAATCGATGATTCAGAAAGCTGTTTATCGCTATTTACTCGCAACAAAAAAGATTTCTTGCGAAAAAAAAAGAAAAGAAAGAAAGAAAAAAAATTTGGGGGGGGGGGTGGAAAGCGTTGGAACGGTGTATCACTAAAGGTGACAAAAGGTGTTATGTTGATAGATGTAAAAAAAATGTTGTTTTCAATGTTAGACTCGGGAGTTATTGATCGATGTGTTATATATATATATATATATATATATATTTACATATGTGTATATACATATATATATATATACATATGTGTATATACATATATATATATACATATATGTGTGTGTATATGTATATACACATACACACACGTGTGTGTGCATACGTGCGTATGTATATATGTATATATGTGTGTGTGCTACTGGCCATTAAAATTACATCACCAGGAAGGAATGATCTGACGAACGTCAAAATCACATCAATGGAAGAAGTTAGAATATGCAAATGATTAATATTTCGGCACATTAAGATGACGCATGTCAGAGAAATGACATGTGATGCACTACACAAAAGAAATGTTGTGTGGTGAATATCTCGATCAGAAAGCGCTCTGTAAGGTCAGAGTTTGCTCAGAATATCGTGTTATTCCTCGAATAAGAAGAAGAAATGCTTTACCAGCAAGTATCGGAGTTCGATATATCTAGGATCGTTGCCAATCGAGAGGGTGGATTATCGTACAGTGATACTGCCCGTCTCACTGGTCAAAATACAACCACTGTCGTGCGAATATGGTATCAATGGGTTGCTGAGGATCATACTCAACGGCATGCAGGATCTGAACGGGCTCCTATAACTAACTCCCAAGAGGACAGACATATTGTGAGGTCAACCTGCAAAACTGTACAACCACGTCACGGACAATTAGTTAGGAAATGGGCATGTTTGCAGCACGCCCAGTATCCACTCGTACGATGCGACGACATTTGAAACAGCGTAGACTATCAGCATGACGACCATTACATCAGCTTCCCTTGACAATGCGTCGTAAGAGACGACTAAAATGAGTACCCAGCGTCTGGGGGTGTAGCCAGGCACTCTCCCCTGGGGATTATATCAAGGGACCTCAGGGACTTGCCTTCTTTAGGTAAGTATGGGCATCATGACCCCGAGGCACCTTAGTGATCTTTTTCTTTCCCATGGGGTTTACTGTCTTTGGTAAACACGGGTGACGCACTTCCGGGATACCCTCGTGATCTTTCTCTATTTTCGACCCTCCTTTTTGTCAACCACTTTTTATCTTTTTTTTTTCAACTTTACGTCTATACCACAGTTTCATCTTGTTTGGCGCAACATAGCCATATCTGGCTCTTGCGCCAATAAACTTTACATTTACTCACTCACTCACTCACTCATCCTTGACAATGCAGATTATAAAGAGATGGCGACTCTGGTGCTCCGAATGACAAAGCTAGATACAGGAGTAGCACAATGTCGTCTTTTCAGACGAGTCCCGGTTCTGCGTGCTGTATTCTGATAGTCATATACGTGTCTGGAGGTTCCGAGGATATCGCCCGTTGCCTGCTTGCATTCGATATCAGCACAGGGACCCTGAACCTGGTATGATCATTTGGGAAGGCATTGGGCACACAACACGCACAGTTCTAGTTCGGATCGACTGCAATTTAAACGCAGATCGGTACATTTCTGACATCTTACGTCCACTAACTGTGCCCTATCTTCGAGTCCTGCCAAATGCCATCTTCCAAGAAGATAATGCAAGAGCACATGTTGCGCATCATGTTCTGAACTTCCTCGATACACAGGGTATTCGATTGTTGCCTTGGTTCTCGTTCTCCAGATCCGTCACTAATTGAAAACATCTGGTCATGGGTTGCTGAGAGATTGGTCCACCAGCTCTCTCCAACTAATACGGTTGGTGAAGTGTGGCATAGACTTGATGCAGAATGGAATGAGTTGCCCCTTTCTGTCATCTAAGCCTAGTTTGATTCCATGCTTAACAGGGTCAGGACCACTTTATCTCCAAGGGAAGGAAACTGTTTCAACTAATTTCGCACCCCTGATTCCAGAATGCTAAAACTGTTGACAGCAGTTCGTATGAAAACCTGGAAGAGTCTGAAGTGTCTCAAGAATATTGAAATAAAGAAATGCTACTACAGAGAAATGTTACTATTGTAAAATTTTCACTGAATTCATGATTTATTGAAGCATTTTTTTTTATCATTTCAGTGCACCTATTAAGGGGTATCACTAGCCTACATTTATAAAAAATTGAGGACATCATAAAGTGTGTGCAAAAAAATCTATACAAAATCAACTTCACTAAAAATATGAAAAGTGCAATTTTTTATTCTTGAATTTAAAAAAAAATTATTCGTGATTTTCATCCAGAACAGGTATACGTATCTTGTTATATTTGTTATTAAAAAGAAAGTACCAACATTTTGCAATTTTCTGTACTACTGGTAAGGACTAAGTGTTTCAAAGACTTATAATTTGCTGAATATGTTCTTATTTGTCAATCAATGAACAGTAGTTCGACTGATAAAGATGTATCTGAAACAATTGATCCTTATTTCGATGAAGAAGGAACTTATTGGTTAAAATGCGTTGGCCGCACCATAGTTAGAGGAAAATCCATGGAAACTCAGGCTTTCGTGCATGCGTGAAAGAAATAGCCCGAAATAAAACGGTTCACTGTTGTATTCCCAGACAAAGTCTTGCTTTTAAGACATTGCCACCAGATTTCTAAAATGTTCTTAATGAAACGGTCAAAGTATCAACTTTATTAATTCGAATCCTTCCACTCCAGGTTGTTACAACTGCTGTGTAAATACATAGACACAACATTTTGCTTTTGTACACCGAAATTAGTCATAACCATTTATCACAAGCCGAGATAAATGTAACTGTCGGTGATAGGATATTCCAGCACTTGGAAGGATTAAATTCTCGTTTGAAAAAAAATTTTCAGGACCAAGAATGTGAGACTGGTGGATACCTAATCCTTTCAAAGAAAAGAATTTAAATCGGCGTTATTATACAATCCTGAATAGTACTTGAGCTTGTATCAGATACCATTCTGAAGAAACTCTTCAGTAGTGAAATTGAAAACCCAGTCAAGTTTAGGGTTTTTCTCTATGACGAATACAGTGAACCTTATAAAAAGTAATAACTTTATATGTTTTTTTTTGCTCACATTCAGTTTGTTGAAAGGATTATGAAATTTGTTTCTTCACAAATGAATTCAATGGAGCTCCAGATTCGAAAATGCATTTCTCCACTTTTAAAATTAACCCTTCAAAATTAATTTTATACTTTTTACTTATCTTACAAAAACTGTATACTTCTATTCATGAATGAACATTTTTAAGAAATTATGTATGACTTTTCTATATTTTTAAGAAAATTTATACTATATCTATTTCTTATTGAAAATATAATAATTAAAAAGTCTTTAAATAAAATCCCACACAAACTAGAATGATTAATATTTAATTATAATTACATTTGCAGAATTTGAAATATTGAGAAAGCAATGATTTAAAGAATTTATCAATGAACGTCTCCTTCATGTTAATATTGAAGATTTCAATATAGCTTAAGGTAAAATTTTAAGAGAAATCATTTCAAAAATTACAGGTTATAGACTTATGATTCTAAATAGTAATTTATCTACTTAGCACTAGATAATTAATGATCAGAAATATTTATTAAATGAACTGATATCGATTATGAATTTTCTTTTGGAGCTTTTGGTGAATTAAAATACGATGAACTTAAAGGACATAAACCTAAGTTATAAAACATAGAATATGACGTTACTTTTGGATATTTAACTGAATATTTGTAAGAAACTTTTATCATCATTCACACGCATAAGCAAATACGTAACAAGTACGTAAGCAATTATGTGTGTTGTTACTGCTTACGTACTATAATTAAATGCTTAGTAAGCATTTTCGAGGTAATAATGTATTTCAATAAACAGAGTTTTGTGAACGAAAAATTCAAAATCGACTTTTAACATTTTATTAAAAAAAAAACCTCATCTTACATATTTTGAATTTTTTTCATATTTTTTAACTTAAGATTTAATCAAATTCATTCAGCTAAAAATGGTTTTAAAGCTTGTGTTTTTTGAATATTTCAAATGTTCGTCAACTATTTTACATGAAAACACTTTTAGCATATCATCATTTATATATATATATATATTAAAACTTGGATATATTATTCAATCTGTTTGAGCGGCAGATATCTATTATTTATATTAAAATGGAAGTTGTTCCTTCTAAACTTTTTACATTTTGAGAGCATTGAATCTTTATTATTTTTACTAAAGATAAAAAAAAAACAGCTTAAAGTTAAAAATATGCAATTAAATTTGTAGATTTTAATGATATTTTCATGAACTCATTTGCTGCTTTTTTATAATAAAAAAAATTGTTTTGTTA
>BMAW01081561.1:1027142-1062536 GCA_019974015.1 Nephila pilipes | reverse complement strand
ATTACTCAATCTCAACTTGAAGATTTTCAGAATACAAATAGAATTGAAGCATAAAGAATAAAGTGACAATCAACTGTTACGCGTTCAACTCAACATGGTTCTTTTCAAATACATTTTAATATTTTTTTTTCGCTCCAAAATCGAAATCTCCTTCCAATTTCTGCTGAGGTTTTTTGCTGTTAGTACTGACTCTTCAAAAACACATACTATAGAATATCCATGATATCAGACAAATCTTTTCCATAAACACAGAGATTTTATTGCAAGTAGTTGTTGATAAATGTATTCCTCTTAATTCATTTATCGAATTGTGTTTTTCAGTGTTGGTTATAGATATAAAATAAAGAATCATACAGTATTTCATGAGGAAAGAACAAACTCTAGTGTTATCCTCATTCGATAGTTAAACTCTTCATGAAATAATTACTATGCAATATTAATACTCTATGTGCTATTTCTAAAGTGGGCTCCACTCCTATTTAATGCAAATGGCTAGAACTCTTATTCCAAGCTCCTTGCTACAAATAAAATCTTGGCTTCAGTCATAAAATCTCTTCTTCAAAGTTGATTAAACCTAGATATAATCATTTGGATATATTTAAAAAAACATGAATCGTTTATTATAGGAACTGATGTTTCCGTCTTATGGATTAGGTATCATCTCTCTAATTTCAAAATTTTACTATTAAGTGATTGATTCTCTCTTTTATGATATCAATTTCAGATAATGAATATTCAATTGCATTGATTTACAAGCTTATATTTCTATGGGTTAGATTCTCTATTTATCAAAATTATTTTGGATTTATATGAGAAATAATTCTATTCAGTGAGAGCGATTTTATATTATCATTCATTGTTGTGAGAGTCTATCTGTCGATGAATACAACTTTGAGGAAGCTAGAGATTAAACACATACAAAGCCATAAGTTAAGAATAAAAATCAACAACTATAAGAGTTCTTTCATAGCACTTAAAAACTGTCTGTCTTATAACTAGCTTTTTCAAAAATAACGATTACTTCTAGGTCTAGATTTTTTTTTTTTTATGATTTTCAAATAATTAAGTTGAAAGAACCAATTTCTAAAATGAGTAAACATTAATACAATTTAAACATCATTTCTTTTTTCAGAGTTAATCATTTCACGAATTCGAAGAAAATTTTAATAACATTCTCACCACTCGATTCTTTTTTCTGTTATATTCACTCCCATTTTTCTTAATGCACTGAGATAAATCTTATATTTCTCTTATAAAATTTAAAATCATGTGGCTTATAGTACCAAAAATAAAGTCGATATATAGATATCTTCCTACGCTTACAGTGATCAATGTCATGTATTTCTCCTCCAAGTTTCAAGTTATCAGTTTAAGAAAAGACTTACGAGAAAGAAAATATAGATTTAACAAGTGCTACATGTAACTGAACGCAATGATGTGTGTGTGTGTGTGTGTGTGTGTGTGTGTGTGTGAAATGTACTATATATATATATATAGTACATTTCACAATCATATAACATTTTAGGAATATCTATATAGCGAAACAATTGAGAGCAAAAAAATATTTAAAGAAGTAAAGGTTTAAAAAATTAATATATGCTAATGAAATAAAAATTTACTTAAATTGGTAAGCTATCTAAAATGTAAAAATCTAAATCCCAAATAATCATAAATAACAGTGAAAACAATGCAAACAATGAAAATAAAGCAAAGTAATGGAAAAGCAAAATTTAGAAAAAATGAAAATAATGTAATTAATACTGTTCCATACTTTGGAATTAAATTATGAGTGTTTATACGAGTAGTTATAGATCAAACTCTCCTATTTCAGTGAAAAACGTTATAAGAAGGTGTAATAATAAGAAATCAGCAAATTCAGAAATTCAATCACAGAAAAATGGAGGTAAATATAAAGAAAACATCTTCAATTTCACTACGTAATACCAATTCATGCCTAACTAATCATCTAAAGTATTGTAACACCCATTTAAAACCTTTACTAAACAGAGACATATTAATGAAACCAAAAAATAATCACAAACGTAAACAATCTAAAACATTATGTGATATAAAATATTTACCAACGACGCATCATCAAAAAAAATATTGAAAATTTTTGAAGACAAAATGAATTGCGGAAAGATATTAATAGCCTAATCCGAAACAAATTTTAACAAAAACAATTAAATAAAACAAACATTATTATTAAATAACATTTACAAGCGTAAGAAACACTATTCATTTTCGCGCACATACCATTTCCTTCCCACGAAAGAATGCACCACCAATGTAGAAAATAATTGTTTGATTTAAGTGAAACCACACAAGCAGATTGATTGATTTAAATAAACCAAAAAAAAATTTGCTTAATGAAAATTCTTCCTAAAAAAATTATAGAAAAGACATTGAAAAAACGATATTTAACAAATTTAATAAGCCAAAAATTAACTTATAAATTTATTTAAAAAATAAAAAATAGGTCACAAACAAAACTAAAAATGTTTCCCCATATAGAGTGAAAAAAACATGTTTATTAGAAAAAAAAAACTTTTAAAGTAACAAAACATTTAAAAATAAAATTTAAAATATATAGAGAGAAATAGAGATATAGGGGGAAATGTTGAGCCAAGTATAAGTAGAAAGATAGAAACATTTTTAAAAAAACAAAAGTACACACACATATAATATTTATATATATATATATATATATATATATATATATATATATATTAGGCCCATTTACAATTTTATGTTTGAAATTTCTATTTAAAAATTAATAAGTTTATCAGCCTTTGCACAGATAACTTAGAAATCATTTAAGTTACTTCAGAAATTGATAGGCAAATTAACTAATTTAATATTTCTAAGTAAATAGTTACATAATATATTTCTAAAAATATTTAAACTTAAATTACTGTCAAAAAAGATGACACATTATTAATGTGAAAGCAATTCTCTCCAGTCATAAATATTACCAATAATCACATTATCAACAATTTTTTAATGAACAACTAAGAAATATATTTCATTAAAATTTATATTAACTTTAATCAGAATTAAATATGAAGGATAAAAGAATAAATTAGGTATGATATATATATATATATATATATATATATATATATATATATATATATATTAGAATTAATTTGAAAAACAATAAGATCATCAAAAGATCTCTATAATTTGTAAATTATTGTTATCTCTAAATTTACATTCAAAGAAATATAGATAAATATTAGCTAGACTATTACAAACTGAATTCCTATGAGGGATACCTATAACATGTTTATAGTTTTTACCATTATAACTAATATAGTTTCTTTTAAAACAAGATTACTAAAAACTTCAAATTTTTCATAAATTATAGAATTATTAATTTTTGATTCTTTTAATTAAAAATTAATATTTCTATTCAAAATATTCTTCATAAAAAGAACCTTAAAATAAATCATCTAAATTTATGAAATTAAGTAAAACTCCAAAGTCATATCTATAAATAGAATATTTTCTTCTTTTTTTATGGTTAACAATTTCATAACTATTTTCAATAATAATAGTCTTATCAAAACTATAAAAAGTATTTTGTGAAATTTTTACGGCTATAGTAACATAAGTATTTGAGCATTTAGTTACAGTCCTAAATTTAACAGCAGCTTTGTGAAATTTAGAAGTTAGAATTTTATCAAATTCAGAGTATAACCTATATTTTATAGAAAGTTTTAATTCTATCAGTTATTTCACTAGCACTATTATTAACATTAATAAAGGTATTATTATTATTGAAATGCTTATACGAGTCAACATAGTTTCTTATAAGTAATCGCAGAATTTCCTGGTTCCTTATCAATACAACAAATAATGAAATTATCTTGTAACTTTTTGATAGAACTCTTTTTAAATCTCTATTCTACATTACATTATATACATTAAAGTTCAAAATTTTCAATCCTTTATTAACGTAAAATTTATATTCTTTAAGAGCCTCAGTTGGTAAATTATACTTAATTTCTAATTTTGTTAAGAAATAATCAATGTCTTTATTATTATTTTTCTTTAATATAATTATTGTTGTTAGAAATAATAATTTTGAATCCAGTACCTTTATTCATAATTTCTCTCAAATTTTTATCCCAAACAATATTTAGATTTCTTGGAATCACATGTGGGTATTCTTCATTGTTTTTTTGTTTTTTTTACATTCCTTACAATTATGTTAATTTTAACTTTGTAAATCCTTGCAATTATTAAAGTTATGTAACATGTCTCCCATATTTTTACTAAATTTAAAAAAAAAATTAATGTTAATATTATTAAAAAGAATTGTGTTTTTTTGCTTACTAAGAATATTCTTAAAATTTATTTTATCAAAAGATTTAATTTCTCATAAATCTAATACAACAATATTCTGCATTTTGATTATCATTTTTACACGAATCAACTTTATATTTATTAACCATTAACCAGATAATTACATATATCCTTAAGAATACGAGTGCAAGTGCTATCTACTTTATTTACATTAGTCATAAAAGCCAATATATATATATATATATATATAAAGAGAGAGAGAGAGAAGAGAAGATATATAAAAATGTAATGTACCTGCAAAATTTACTTTTCCATCTCAAAATTTTATCCATAATTTGTTTCTTGTAGATTACTTTATACATAAGATGAATTTATGTTATAGATATCTTGAAAAAAGTATCAATATCCCGCCACTTATTCGTACTGATGACATTTTATATAAGCTGTGTTTGTATTTTACTGTATTTTTTAGATAAACAAATTCAATTTCAGAAGAAGTTTTTGAAAGCATTTTATAACAAAAAATCGAAAGTTCTATGCAAAGTTTTGCAAAGAATAGATTTAGCATACCAAGGTGCGCTTTTCTTATAAATATTATTAAATTACTCAATTAAATATAAGAATTAAAGTAACGATAAAATATCTAGAAATGGACAATAGTAAATTCTGACGATATTAAAATTAAAGGAAATGATAAATTACTAAATTGAATATTATATCAGCTACATGTAATTAAAATTAAAGCAAACGATAAAAAATTGAAAAGTGATTTGGTACGCCAAAATTGACCTTCTTAAAACAATAGCCTGTTGAGTAGCTAATAATGCAGCTTTTTTTTTACAACTGAACAATAGCTGTACAATTACTTTTCACACTGAAGGAATGATCAAAAATTCATTACACGTTTTCACTTTAAATGTCACGTGATAGAACTGCAGAGAAAACTATCATATTATCTTATCATCGGTGAGAAATATTCCACAAATTATCCCATGTGAAAGACTTTTACTAAATACAAAGAGGAAAGTTCAATATCTGCATTTTCTTTGATTCAACGAAAAACTAATCCTTTGGAAATGTCATCAAACCTTTCCGTAATGTTATAAAACGAGACGTGAGAGCAAAAATAAAAAAAAAATCACCTCAGGACACAAACGTGTACAATCGAATTCAAAGCAGGTCGGATATGAAAATACATATTTAAACTGCCTGCTCAGAATCTAAACATATCTGTCAGGGGTCTTTTCACTCAACTCGACTCTTCCCTGAAAGTTCGTAGGACACGTGACCACTCAACCGTGTCGGAATAATCTACCCGTTTAACTGTAACTTTCTTCGGATGTTTTTTTTCGCGGAATCCTCGCTTTTCAAAATCAATTTGGTGGCTATGTCACCTTTTTGTGACGGGTCGGGTGACGTTTGTTCCGGGGGGGAAGGAGGTGTGGGATTATTTGAGAGAATCATCAAACCATGTTCGTTCAACTCGAAAATAGAGAGCACCGGGATTAACCGTTCAAGGTAAGCAAAGGGCTTGTTTATTCTCTGGGACCGTGATTTTGATTGGTTTGTTTTTACTGTTTAAAAGGAAATAACTCCTTGTTTTAGGAAAAAGATGATAAGTTTATCTCTTCTAATACTCCACTAAGTATTTTCTATATTGGAAGAGAAAATATGGATGTATTTTGAGAGCCTTTAATAAAAATTAAAATTTTGACGGTCATGTAAACAAATATGACATGATTCTTCTTGTTTATATCTTTCTGGAGAGGAAAAAAATGAATCAAATTATTGTGTCAAATATACCTCGGTTTAAAAGGTGGCCTCTTATCCTGGAAATTTCGTAGAAAATTTCCTGTTTATGGCCTTAAATTTTAAAATAAATTTTTTTGATTGATTATAGCGTTAAGTTTTGAAGTGTTTCAGGATTAGTTGACTGAGGCGATCCAGTTTCTTACAACTCGTTTTGACTGTGAATGAAGATTTTTCTTTGAATAAGAGAGGTCGACTACCTCGAATTATTTGTTTTCTGTTGTCCCCTTAATATTTTTGATTGCCCCCGTTCGAAATATATATTTTAGAATAGTTTCATACGTCCTGAAAAAAAAAAGATTTTGAAAATAATGGATATTTTTAATATTTTCGCCAATTACTTTCTGTAAATTGATTACACATGGCTATGGAATAAAACTATTTATTTCATATTCCAAGCTCCTTGCGTATTTTAATCTTTTGGAGAGAAGTGAAAAAAGAGAGAGATATTGTAACTGATAGAAGAGCCGTCGCGAAACTAAGAAAAATATTCGTGGTTGTATTATCTATATAAACGATCCTAATCACTCATCCTCAGAAAATTTTTATAATGACCAAGTTTTCTTTAATTATATTTCTCTAGACACCTTAGCTCGGAGATACTGTAGTTTTTATCTATATATCATGTACTGCAGAAACACCTTAAAACGAAGCCGAGCATTGGGAAAGGAAGACATCGGGAAGTTCGATTACTCTATTTAATCACTAAATTTTGCACCCTATTGATAAATTTCTCAATCTCAAACCTAAGAATTTAAAAATGCTTTCTAGGATATTTTGATATGGTCTTATCAACGTCGCACTAGAAATAACTTGAGGGATATTGGTGACGGACCTCGTAATTTTGAACCTTGGTCAAGTAAAGAGGACGATAACTGAGCTGGCATCCCTTCTTTTAACTTCCACACCACACCTACGGGAGGACTTTGAACCCCAACAGATTTAACGTGCATCAGCCAAGGCTATGCTACAGGTCAAAAGTGGCATCAGGGCTCGAACCCGCGATTTGAAGAAAAGCCACAGGTCGCGAATTAGCGGCCATACTTTCTAATTAAACACATATCATTGAGCTTGGTAATTAATCGATTTTTTTATTGCATTTTTCATGTTTCATTTTAGAATGTTTCATTTACTCTAGAAAAATACAAAAGCACGATCTACTTAAAATAAGGAAAATACTTTTCTATACAATTATTTGATTTTGAACTAAAGTTTATACAAATATTTTAAACGATTTCCATGAAATTTTAGGCATTTTTATTCATACCGGCATATCTTACACTTTTGTACATAATTGGTCAATTATTTATTACGCTTCTTGTATTTAATTTATACTAGAGAATTATTACAACTTCTCATTTCTTAAAATGATAAAATATTGTAATATATATGAGTGTGGAGTTTAATTTAAATAAATATCTAAATTAAATTGAAAACTTTTTGACATATTTTTTATTTGTACGACAAACTTCTATGGTCAACCAATATTCAAGGTTTTATACAGTTTAATTAAACTGACGAAACGACACGCTTCTCTAACAGAGCTTTCGTAACGCGATTAGGAAACTTCACATAATTAATCTTTGAAAAGTATGCGTCGTAAAGAGATGAACGTATGAAGTGATGTAATTTGAAAGTTCTTTTAGTGTGAACTTTCAGAGGAAATTCCTCATCATGACTGCAAAGAAAGTTCAAGGTGAGATTCCGAAAGTTCAAGGTTCTTAAATGTCGATCAGTGGTTAATTAATAATCTGTTTACTAGCCAAAAAAAAAAAAAACTTCCTTACATCCTTCTTGACCTAGAATATGCTTTAAGATCTTATGTATAACAAAATCAATTTCTCGGTGGTCTGTTAAAACTTTTAATAATGGAAAGTACGTGCAAGCGAAAAACGTTTGTTCAGATCTATAAAAAAAAAGTATGAATATGAATTTTACGTATTTTCTATAGAAAAGAAATGCGTTTTGTCTATTCATCGTCGACAACGTTATTATGCATTTATGTAAATGTTATGCATGTCGTTCTGCGTTTTATTTACTCATGGCAACATACGTGTAAATTAATGAAATATACAATTGATTATTAGAAAAAATATTTTGTTATAGAATCAATTAAAGTTAGGTCTATTCAGCGGTTGTTAACACACCTTGGAAGAATTTTTTAATCAGTGAAAAAAAATTATTATATACCTTTTATTGAGAAAACCTCTAATACAAAATCTGGAAAGCTGTTGTTATATTGTTCACAATTATTGCGACAAATATCTCTAAACATAAATTTTTTCGTCAAATAAACATACTTGAAGAAGTCTAATTTTTCACAAAAGCATGTCTGATTAAATTTACTTAGATATTTTTATGAATACAAACACTCAGGCATTTAATTTCTCTTCTTGGGAACAGTTAATTATTAAGAATAACTAAGGTTAGAAAATACACCTCCACTTGGATCTCATGTTACTTATGAGCACAAAAAAGTAATAAATAAAGTAACCAAATGAAGTTAATATGCCTCTTCTTCTCTTGTTTTCTTTTTGCATAATCTATTTTAATTTACATTTTGGAGCGATCCAATTTTTAACTAGCAGGATGCATTGGGGGAGGGTTGGTGTTATGAAACCTTTTTAACCCCACAATTCAGTTGGCAGTCAGAATGTGCATGTCTGGTTATATGGATTATGTAGATTTATTATTTTTTTATTAATTTTTCTATAAATGTTTATATATATATATATATATATAAAATTCGTAATTCTAATTTTTAATCGTAATCCAAGCTCTAATAAACTGCTAAATTAGTAAAATTCCACGGAAATATCCTTCTCAAAAGTATAAAAGCCTTCTAACGATATCTTATTTAGAATTGACATTTGCCGGAAAATACGCGGAATTCGGGGCTTTGTACATTAAGTGGATAAAATAAGTTAGCAAACCTGTCATTTTGATTTACTGAAAATATCACCAGTGAATGCGTTACATTTGCAATTTAATCTCCACTCGCACATCATTACAAATGTATTATTCCTACTGTTTTTATTAATACTGTTACTTACGAGAGAAATGTAATACAAATTATGCATATATTAGTAGTTAATATGTACGGGGGAAAAAGTACATCTGATTCATAATTTGGCGAAGTAGTTGCGTTCTTTCGAAACACGTTATGATACCCGTTGTAACCTCTAATACTCGTATACGTTTGTCACCCTATAATTACTAGCACTGAGAGGGAATTTTTGCTGGCAGCGAAGTAAAAATAAGATCCCGCTTAAGGATAAAACCGATAAAAGAGAACTGGGCATGTGACCTTGACCTTCACAGTTTCGAAGAGGTAATGATAAACGATTTTCTCTTGTAACCAAAAAAGGAATGTTTAATTGCTTCATGAAACTAGGGAGAATAATTTATGCAACTTACATCGAAGTGGGCTCCTCGGAATGAATTATTTTGAATTTTTCTTGTGTGTGTGAGCGCTAAAGATATTTTTGTTGATTATAAGGGTTGTTGAAATTATTTTTGTCATAATTTGAAAAGAAAGGGAGATGAATTCATGCTGTAATAGAATGAATTTTTTTTAAAAAAAAAATTGTAGTTTATTTTGCTTGTCTATTTCTTAGAACAATAATTTACGAGAAAAATCTATGTCGTGAATATTCGTATAACATGCTGCTGTGTACTATAAAATAAAATTGAAATGCGGACAAATTCCAGCCGTTAAAATGAAAAAATTTCTTTGGGAAATTACAACATTCGTCGTAAGAAATTCTGTTCTGAAGAAATTCACCTTTATTGTTCATCACTTCGAATGTTAGAAAGTTTCAAACTCATACGAATTCTAAGGACGCGAGTCGAACTACTCACTGAAATGACGCCGTCCCAATCTAAACCGCTAATTCTCTATAAAAAAAAGCCAGTGATTTTCACTTGAATAACAAAAGGTGACTTTCCCTCCAGTATTAAAGAGCTCGCCGAAAAACTGTCAGAAAATTATTGTCGCGAGCAGCTTATTGACATTTACATTTGCGAACTGAACTGCTCCCGAGCTGTTAAGCCAGGTCTGTTCAACCAAAAGACTTTGCGGGCTACTTTGGAAATGCATTTTATTGCAGGGGGTCCATTATATATATGCGTGCGTATGTATGATGAATTCGATTTATCACTTCTTTGATATTGGCTTTTTTTTATAACCGATTCAAAACTATTACTTTCACTTCTCGAGTTGTGGGAAGCGACTAATCTTCGCAATTCCCATTAGAAAAATGAAGAACATTCTGAAATCAGGAGAAACTATATTTTATTGGACTATATGTATTAGTTAGTTAAAAGAATAGTTTTAAAAACTGCCCTTTAGTTACAATACAATACTGGTGCTAAATTATTAGGTATCAAGTTAAAGAGTCAGTTTGTTTGGAACCATACGCTTCTGGCTACATGCAGACTGACTACTGTGATTATTTATGAATTGCGCGTCTAGTAAAGCACGCCAGCGAACTCCAGTTCACTTACTGGTTAGGTATACCCCTTGTGTGTCGTCCTCTCACTCAAGATTTTCCGCTCTTTTGAAAAGGAGCTCAACTTTGTAATTGTTTCTGAACTAGAATATAGATGAAAAATTGTGACGATAGTTCCGTCAATGTACTTACATATTCCTAGAGTAATGAGATATGATACAGACGACTCATGGTGGAAAGTTTTTAGTAATTTTTATGCACAACAAAAGTTAATATTTTTGTTCAGGTGACCTAGTACCGCAGGTTAACTAGGCTTGTGCTAAGCTCTCAAGCGTATACGTTCCTTAAACTTCTAATTCCGTTTGTGCTGGCAAAAAAGAAGGAGAGAAAAAAAGAAAGAAAGAAACGATTCGTTACTCGCTAGCATTGTTTTAACGCTTATATAATTGCAAACTAAAGCGCTCATGAGCTTCTCGGCTAGCATGTATAGTAAGATTTCTTACTTCCATATTCTAGGATTATGTGAATATATTACCAGATTATAATTGTACCTAAACAATAGATTTTTTTACACTTCTCCATGCACAAAAATGATGTTATTTAACTTTTTGGAATATGCCAACGTAGTAACAAAATGTATTGGCAATTCGGAACACGAGAATATGTGAATGCAAATATCTTTATATACCTATTTTTAGAAATTCTTGTTAGCGATACTTCACATTTACAATGCTTTGATTCAAGTTAAATGGAAAAGATCTGGTAATATATTCACTGCATTGCGAATACAAGTAATGTAAGACATATATTTAAAATTAACCTTTAAATAATACATGTGTGTGTTAATATGCAATGCTGTCTTTATGTAAGTGTACCAAGTATAGGCAAAAAGTACGTTTCTCTTACATTTCAACACTACTGAAGTGTCTGAGAACAAAGCGTTAAGTAGAAAATTCAGTTTTATTAAAAACTTATTTCATCTTTTAAAAGGCAGATTTATCTTAGTGATTGTGAAATATCTCATTTAAAGAAATAGTTTGTATAGTCCATTTGAAATTTTAATGTCTATTTCTAATAAACCTGGTTATCCCGTTCTACTTCCTGCAAAACCTAATTTTAACATAATAATTAGAATTTCAGTTTCAAAAACCTTTTTTCACGAGTGTATGATTGCATCATATTTCTTCCTAGCTATGATGCAATTCATGGTAAACAGTTGTAAACATCTCAAAGTCATATCGTACTGTTATCACATGAACAAACAAACAAAAAATGTTTATTGTACGAAATAATAGATGTGCAGCATATGTGGTTCTTTATTTAACGTGAAACTATTAAATAACTATATAAACTTACGTTTTGATTAAAAAAAAAAACTGATCTGACTGTATCAATTTAAGAACAGAATTTTGTAGATACAGATCTTTCCAGGAACTTTCTCATCAATTAAAAAAAAATCTTTAAAAAAGGTGGCCGTGTAACTCTTTCAGAGAATCTAGGTATACGTTCCGTTTTCTACGGACAACACCCCAAATGTAGGGGATGATTTTCAAAAGGAAATACTTTATGTCTAGAAAAATTATAATTTCTTCCATAAAAGGAAAAAAAAAAAAAAAGATATGACTTAAGAAGATTCGAAGGATTAAATGGAATGAATTTTTTCGAAGAATAACATTTTTTATAACTTTCAGAAACGCCAAAAAAGTAGCTTTATCAGTTTGAAATGATCATTTCTATTGATCTAAAATATTAATTTTATTTATGGATAAGAAGGGATTTGTAAATAAAATCTAAGTTTATTCTTTAAAATTACGTTCAGCGAACAATATTTTTTATTCATTTCTATTAATTGTTGAAATAATACCTACTCCAATATATATTCGTTTCATCTTTACTCTCTGGTGCCGCCGCTCTTCACATTAATGTCATCCCCGTTCGTGTATTACTTTTGTCTGAACTGTAGTTTCCCCCCTTCCTGTCAAAAACTGTTTCATCTTGGCACTCCATTGCATATCACATTTCTTGAATGACTAAAATTGTCTCTCCTTCCACAGCACCAGTGAATAAACTTCTCTAATAACTTTGACGCCAAATAAAAGTTTGTATTTTAATGTTACTTTTGAATCACAAGACGCTCTCGAATTTTTATTCGATTTTTTTACGTAAGAAGTGGTTTTTATTGGACCGAAAAATATGGTAACATAATCCCGTATATGAATTTCGATGTTGAAGTAACAACATCCGATTGAAGTGGAACTATACAGCTGCCATTGACAACACACAAAATTACATTCCACGACGTAAATAGAAGTTTAATTTTTAATAATATTTAAGTCAGAAGCTATTTCCTTGCTGAATATTTTTTTTTCATGAAGACGTCTCTTCTTTGTTTGATCTGATTTCTAAGATTATGTTGTTCTTTTTGTTGGAACTTATCTTGCGATACATTGTTCGTAGCATCCCATTGTGTGATCCTAATTAAATATCATATTAAATCAATCAAGAAAGTAATGGAAAACCGACTTTGGAATAAACAAATAAAAGGAAGGATCGAATGGAACACGTATATTTCGGATTTACAGTTCAAATACTTATCTAGGAAATGAATGTAAAGCATAATGACACTCGAGATCGATGAAACAAAATAGATTTGATAAGAACACAATGACTGTATTCAAGGCACTGATTAAAGTCTGAAGACATTTTAATAAGCACTTCCATACAAAAAGTGTCTCTCTGCGGCGGTCAACCGGTTGGGGACTTGACCAGGGGCATTTTTTAACGGAAGCCGCAATAAGGGTTCGGAGCGCGTGCGGCGACGTTTTACATAGCACCGAGAAGAGTTCGTTTTATTTTATTCTTTTTGTGTCTGTGTTCGGGAAGGTCAAGAAATGATGTCTGGGGACATTTCTTTTGGATGGAAGCACAATTGGTATTCACCGTTTCCTTTTCCGGAGGAACACTAAGCAAATTCTTATTGTATTGGAATATCTTTGGTTAAATTTGTTATTTTCAATTTTGTTCCGTATTTAAGGAATTAATTCGAACATGTGAAAATCGTGCCCCTTAACGAATATCTTTGCAACCCAGCCAATGTAAAAACACGTAACAGAGATTTTTGCTGATTTTTGGTTTGTTATTATAATTCATTACAATGTCACTGCCCTGAATTGAGATGGTTTAATCAGTAATAACGTTATAAATACTAATTATTCCATTCCAAAGTATATAACAGTATTAATTACATTATTTCCATTATTCTAAATTTTGCTTTTTTTTCATTGGGCATTCTCGTATAAATTTTCAGTTACTTAATATGTTTTTTTCTTTTTTTTAAGTTTTAATTTTAGTTTCTCTAATTAAATATAATAATTTTTATATCAATTTCCTTAATTTATTTGTGTTTCTTAAAGATTTATTTAATTATGTAGTGAATTTGTGATTGATATGATTAATTTTTTTATGAAGAGATATTTTGTGAATTACATTATTGATGTGTTTATATATATATATATATATATATATATATATATATATATATATATATATATATATATACCAAACACAAAGAGTATTAATCACAACATATCTCAATCTAAGTCTTAAAATATCCAATGTTAAATCAACACTATTAATAGAAAAAATAAAATAAATATTTAAGGAAATCATTAGAAAACAAATTAATATTTATACAAATCAGAAAAAAATATTTAAGAGCAAACAATCTAAAATTTAAAACCTAAAAATCAAAACAATCTATTAAAGAATCCCAAAAATCTTTTCGAAGAAAACAAAAATTTAGAATAATGGGAATATTATATTTAATGAATTTATACTGTTCCATACTTTGGAATTGAATAATGTGTTTTTATATCAGTAATTACTTATCAAGCCATTACACTTCAGTGCACCACATTATAAAAAAATATGATGACAAACCAAAATTCAGCAAATTCAGAATATCAACTACAGGAGAAAAAAAAACCTAAACATAGAAATAATCTTCAATTTAACTGCAAACAACCAAATTACTCATAACTAAACATCTAAAACATTGTAAAACTAATTAAAAATCTGAATGAAAGAGAAATATTAGTTAAACTAAAAATTAAGCAGAAAAGTAAGCATTCTAAAACGATTTATATTATAAAATAATAACCAATGACACGTCGTCAGAAAAAAAAAAGTGTTAAAACTTTTTAAAGACAATAAAAGCAAATTCAGAAGGAAATTAATTATCTGATCCTATAAAAAAACTTTATCAAATTATAAAAAAATAATAAAAGAAGCATTACTATTAACAAACTTTTAAAAACATATAAAACACTACAGAAATTTCATACGTATTACTACTCCATGAAAGAAACTCCTGCTGAAGTAAAAAATTGATTTATTGATTTAAATGGAACTATGCCAGTAAAATGATTCGAAGTGGAAACCATCTGTACTGATAATGTTAAATTGACCATTTTCGATTTACCTTTTCTCAAAATTTATTTCAGATATAAATTTGAAACTGTTATACAAATAAAATATATCTTTTGCAATATACTGAAATGAGTTTTTCTCGAATTATGAATTTTTTTTATTAATTTACAAAATTTTTGATTTCTTTTATACTAAAAATTCTGGAAAAATATATTTTTGGACATTTTATAAAATGTTCATTTCGATATATATTAGAAAGCATTATGAATTTGTCCAACAAATATTATACGCCTATGAACAGTAGATTCTAGGAAAAGGTACATAGCGCATAATAAATTCACATTTTGAGGAAAACGAATTTTAATGTAAATGTACTTTTCTATCAGAACATTCCAGCCCCATGCATAATACTCTAAATTATTCGAATTTTTTTTTATCTTTCATCATCCTCTCTTTTCCTTTAAGTCTTTTATTCCCCTAACATTCCTTATTATTTGTAAGCAGGAGTATCTTGATAAAAACAATCTCTGTTTGTCGAGAACTATCGTTGCCTGCTTCGTATAATCACCAGATCCAATATTCAATCATCTCAAAATTTATAATTTTGAAACATTGCCTTTATTAAAGGAAGCTTTAGCATCATATGCCTATAAGAGAGAGGACTTCTATAAAATGTTTTCTTTTTTTCACGAAACCGTATACTATTTACCCTTTGATTAGGTTTTTGGGTACAGCCAAGCCAACATTTGTTCAATAATTTCGAATTTGATAAACTTCCAAAAAATGATTCTCATTGCCTCCACAACAGCAATAGGTAAATACACTCTATAACAAAAACAAACAAAAAAAATACGTCGCTGCAAGAAGGAGTTGCCCGATTGTAATAAAATTTCGTATGCAAAGACATTTGGAAAGAACATGCAAATGATTAAAATTTGGTGTCCAATAAATGAATAACAGGAGCTACAGCGCATCGGAACTGCGCTCTCAGCAGGTGTACATAAGAAGCGATTCTTAATCTTATGTTCAAATTTTCTGTTACATTGAGATTTAGGATACCTTTCAACGACTGATAAAATGCCTCGCCAAAGGATTTGAACTCATTATGAGCAACTGTCAGTGTTTGAAAGAGGTCGTATCATTGGATTGAAAGAGGCGGGTGGGGAAAATCGAGAGAATCACTCGTCATATGGGTCAAAGCGATGCGGCGATCAGAAGATGCTGGCAAGAATTGGGGTACAATAGCAGATTTCAACGTCATGATGGTTGGGGCACAGCAGATCGGGAGGACAGATTGATAGTCAGATCAGCTGTCACAGCGCCTGATTCATCGTTATCAACCATCAGACGTGCGATCCGCACAAGAGTGTCTCCTATGACCATTCACAGACGGCTGATAGAGCGAAATCTACGCTCGTACCGACCGCTACGCCAACTGCCACTCACGCCTGCACACTGTTGAGTCAGATTACAGAGGTGCTTTGTTCGATCAGGTTGGTATGATGCTGACTGGGGACATTTAGTTTTTAATGACGAATACCACTTCCGACTGTGCCCTGACGATCATGGAAGACGTGCCTGGAGACGCCCAGGGCAGCGTGCGATCCTGCTTTACTATTGCACGCCACCCAGGCCCTCAACCAGGAATTACGGTCGGAGGTGCCATTTCCCTTGAGCCGGACTTCAAAAAGCCGGACCCTTTGGTTGTCATTAGAGGCACACTTACAGCACAGCGGTACATCGACGACATTCTGAGACCTGTTTTGCTACCGTTTCTTTTGCAGTACCCTTGCCTTATTTTTCAGCAAGATAATGCCAGACCACATACGGCACATGATGCTATGAACTGTCTTACAGCTTGTCAAACACTTCCTTGGCCAGCCAGATCTCTCCAATCGAGCATGTTTGGGATATGATGGGTAGGCGACTGCATCTACCAGGGAATGTGGATGACCTCGCTCAACAGTTGGAGCAAATTTGGTAAGAAATACCTCAGGAGATCATCAGGGAGCTTTATCACTCTATGCCACGTCGTGTGGTAGCTTGCATACAAACTAGAGGAGGGTCAACACCTTATTGAGCTCGTTACTTTGTAACTATGTAACTCTGAAGTAAATCCATCAATTCTTTTGAAATTTTAATCATTTTTTATTCTCTTCATAATTTTCCTATCCGCCAATTTTTGTCTCCATCGGACAACACCTTCTTGGATCGAATTCATTTATGTTCCGCTTATTAATTAGAATAATTTTTCGCATCTGGTAGATAAATATTTAAAAAAAAATGCTAATTTCTTATTATTTAGTTTAAAGGATTACTTACCTATCTCAGGACTCTTCATCGAAATCAGGTGGTAGTAAAATGAAACTAAAAGTGATAGACGAACTTTGGTATTTCCAGGATAAGGTTCACTCCGGTACTATCACCGCCAGAAGGGGGACGAGAATCTTTTGGCACACGCTAAGAGCAGAAATGCGCAAAGCCAAAACAAGCGCCAAGCGATCACTACCCTACCACGAATCCTCAACTTAACTTCATCTAAGGCAGCAAATCCGATGGGGATTATATGAATTTCAATCTTCATTTTACTTAAAAGCGAAATCAGACACATTTAAGAGAAATAACCACGTATAAAATCGGTTAAGGAATAAATAGTTTATTCATTAACAGACTTTTTAATTATTCGTTGATCTGAATAAAATAAATTAAGTGTCCTCTGTGAGTAATTTTAACTTCATTTGACTGTGTAATCTTGTGCTTCTGCAAATAATCTTAATGATGACCGCAAAAAAAAAAGAAATAATAACAGAGGAACGTTTGTTGCAGTTTATTTTCGACAATGTCAAAGAAGTTTCTTTTTTTCTCTTTTTTTTTGCTATGCTCTTTAGTCAAATTACACAACAACGTAAAATATATTTATAAAAATTAAGTTACTTCTAACAAATTTTAGGAAATTTAAAGTAAATTGTACAAATGATTTAAACATAACATCAATCAGATTCCGAAAATAGAAAAAAAAAATTGGAAAGGAAGATTTAAAAGGAAAAAAGATGGAAATAAAAAAAATATTTTTCAAGTTCATGCTTCGTTTTTATTTTTGTTTCAATGACAGAATTTTTTGCACAGTTTTAACTGCGCACCGAAGTATTATTTCAAGACAAATGACTTCTATAAAGCCAGAATATTTAAAATGTCATTTTCGATAATTCAAAAAATTCCAGTAATTTTATTAACATTTGTCTTGGAAACTAGGTCTTGGTACAGTGAGTTTAATAAAGGTAGCACCGGTAACGAAGAAAGAAATTACTTTACTTATCAAGTCCATGGAAAGAAATTTAATTATAATTAAAATTCTCATTTTGAAAATATAATACTTTTTTCTTACTTTATGTTTATTTTATTTTATTATTAGTTGCCCTGATAATCATATGATCAGTAATTTATTATTACTGATCATAGTCACGATCACTTTAACTCTCTCTCTAGTCATACCAAGTCCTCCCGTTTGTATGGTATGGAAGTTTGGAAATACCAGTTCAGATGTAGTCGTTCTTTTTACTTGACCGAGGCTCAAAATTACTAAGTTATTCGACAATAGCCCTCTTGTTGCTTCTCAGTGCGACTTTAATAAGCAATCGCATTCATTTTATAATTACAAGAGTTTCTGCTTGATTTCATATTAAAATATAATTAAATTGTGGTACGAAATTATTCATTATATGTACAATCATTTTCTTTTTAAACTCATGGTAGATTCTAAACAAAGCAATCATGGAATTGCTTTGTGCAAATTAACGACTCTACAATGCAGAGTCAAATCGTTTATCAGCAAAACCGGCTGGAATACTATACGATAACTGGACAATAAATACTACAGTGAGTTTCTCCATTCCCATTCTTAATAATAACCTTCCTCATAAATTATTTAACCCTTAGACAAGCATTTTTTTTTTAAAGTTAGAAGTGTTTTTTCCGTTGTTTACACGTTGGGTAGGTTTTGTGGAGCTTAGTCATGCATGATTATGCCCAGTCATGCATTTGAGAGGGAGGGGAATGTGGACATATGCGTTTCAAATTTCATACTAGTTGGGATCGCATAGCTAAGGGAAGAAGGGAAACACAACACTGCAGTGTCTACAATACTTTGTTTTAAAAAGTGTATTCAAACACGTGTATGTAAAGTTCATCCTTTTTACATTTGGCAGGGAGTGAAACATTCTTTGCACAGTGGGACATGGTACATTATACAAATAATTTTGGTTCTTTGGATCCATAAATAGTTGAGTTCTGATCCAGCGAGATAGTGTTCATGAGAGATCTAAATTCACTGTTGTCCCTATGGCATCAGTTTTCTCCTTCATAAGACACCTGCGTCCTTTTGGTAGTCTAAAGATTATAGGAAATGAGTATACCTCCTCTTAGATTTTAATTTTTTTTAAAAAAAATGTTCTTATTTATAAGTCAATTATATAATCCAAACTATCATATCACCATGGACTAACCTACTATGAAAAATTGTTACTTTTCTGATGCACTGCATGTTTATTACTTACAGTTAATATAATTCTCTTTTAAAAACGATCCAATAAGAAAATTTTAATTTATTTATTAGTTTTATTTATAATGAAACTTTATGCATGGAAATTAGAAATTGTTTGACAAATAAAAAAAGGTATTAGAATGATCTTAATAATTCTATCACTTGTGATGAGCTGTCCTTAAATTAAAATTTCAAATAAAGTTAAAATAAATTATCTCTTTGTTGCAATTGACACAGCTCATGAATGGTGTTTTCAAGAAAATTGTCCCTAATTTCGTATAAAGAAATTATATTTTAAAGTATTAGTAAAATATTAGTAAGAAAATGTAAATTAAAGTATTAGTGGATATTTTTGCTTCTAGTCCTTTTTATTGTTAGCTGTTTCTTAGAATTATTTCATTTCATTTCATGATATAAGTTATAATTATATAATCAAAATTATTTACTATCGATATCGTGATTAACGTTGCTATAAATTATCAAAGTTTTGAATGCTTAGTAACCGGAATAACTTTCTCATTTCTGATGAATAATCCCAAAAGTTATTTTAGAATCTTGCTCAGAGAAATTTTACCAATAATCGTGCCCAGGGTATCTATTTTTGGCAGTTTAGCTTAATGTGCTTTAAATGATCTGAGGAGTTGATCTCATCATCTGAGCTTGGTTCAAAATGATGAGGCGTATTTGGTTGTGATTAGCAGATTGTGCGTCAGGCAAAAATAGACAACCGGAAAGACAGTCAATAAATAAAGGAACAATAAAATAATAGTTACATAAAAATAAAGCTATGTGACTAAAACAGTCAAGAAAAAAATTTAAACTCTTTTACTTTCGTTATATAATTTTCCAAAAATTCTAAAATATTTTGAAGAAAATTTGTTTAATTTTTTAAGTAATTTTAATTTGTTAAAATAGCAACAGGTACACTGATTAAAAATAAAAGTCGGCCATTTAATGAGAGATTTATTGTTTCTGGTTGAAAGTTATGTCGTGATTTTCCTTTTTAAGCAGAAAACGAAGACAATTCTTTATGTCAGTCATATATATTTTTATATATCTTGTCTGTTTTAGTGTTGTCTCCTGTCCTACGTATTATAGTTCTTATCTAATACGGGGGTCATTCAATAAGTCCTTAGAAATTCAAAGAGATGGCACTCGTTGTACCAAAAATTGTTTGTTTTTAGTAAGTATCGTAACTCACTTGACAGATCTCTAAGTCTCAGTTACTAAATTACAATTCGTGATAATGGCGCCTTCTGCAACTCAAAGATTATTCTTTATCACTTTTCCGGCCTATGAGACCATCTTCGCCTTTTTTGGAAAATATTCACCGGAACTAACCCTACGTATTGATTGATTTCCGATGCATAGTGATGAATCCTGATCTCACCGATGATAACAGCTCGACGCGGGAGGTAATCAATTTTTTATTTGGGAACAAATGACTACCAAATCAAAACTGGCTTATGTCACATATGTTATGGCACCATTTAACAGATGGCAGCAACACTGGTACCAACAATTTATCTTAAGGATGCCTTTTTTCTTCAATTACAAGTACTTTTGAACCATCCTCAAAAAAAATGAATTTTAATCTTATATTTTATCACCAATTATGAATTCTAAAATATTTTTATGTATGTGTTCCTCATGAATAAATGATCTGATTTTTAAAAAAAGCAGAAATTCTTTTAGGTTCGTGAGCTGAAATTCCTCGGATCCAATCTGCAAGAGACTTTTTTTTCCGACGGCAACATTTAATACGAAGTATTTTATCAATACTTCACTTATAATCCACATTCTTTTGCACGATATTATTTCTTTTACTTTCGTAATCAATCTTAAGCATTCCAAAGAATAAGATGGCTACGTTTATTTACCCAGCGCTTCGTAAAAAGAAACTACACACGAAGAACTTAACCCGAATGGGAAAAAATTCCGAGCTAAATGACACATTTCCTGTTTAAAAAATTTCTCAAAAAAATAAAATTCCAAGGACCCGGAAAGAATTGATCGATGACCAATATGTGCGAGACTTTTTAACCCACATTATTGACACAAGAAGGTTTTGAGGATGTTTGTAGTATTTGTATAATAACAGTTGTATAAAGGTTCAATTCAAAAAGTAAACCATGATAAAAGATGGATGTTATTTATGAAAAACACATCGAGAATTAAGGAAAACAAACATTTGTGGGTATTCGGAAGATTTGAGACGTAACTGTAAACTAGTCGAGTGTGTCGAGGCAGTCGATACCACCGGGATCTTTTCCATACAACTGCAAGATTTAAAGAACTATATGTATTTCGAGGTTTTATTGTCCTTTAACTAACGGTTGCTGATGCGAATTTGCTTGCATGGTGAACTGGAACGTCTGGTAGTCTTTTTTCCCCTCTCCGTTCTCTGTTATAAATGAACGGGAATGAATCGGTGCAGTAATAATTGAATCTCTACGCATGCGTGTATAACGATGCAATGACCAATTTGTAACGTACTGTAACTGGTTTTAAATTTTTGATGCATTTAAAACAATTATTCAGCTATGTCTGCAACTACGGAAATGATAGAATCTATTTTCAATACAGAATGTTTCAAGTCGTGATTTATACAAGTACAATAACGAACAATTCTGGATATAATATATATATAACCGAAAATTCAAACCAACATTCAGACTCAAAGAAGCTTCAGAGATTGTATAACTAAAATGCAATATTTCCCACTTATGACTTCAAATCAATTGATCCCTCCTATAATCTTTTCCTCTCAAACTGACTCAAAGAAGGATATCATATTTTACAACAACAACAAAAACAAACGAAAATACTTTAGTTCTTATGTACTTACTCAAATTTCAGAAAATGCAATGGTTTCGCTGGAAGAATGAATGGAGCAGAATAAAATCTTACAAAAGGACAGAATTAAAACAAGAACGAGTATCGTAATTTAATAAGAATAAAGTTCTCAGTTATAGTTAACAATACCCTAAGACTATCCAGCCAATGGATAAATTTTGTTGCATAAAATCACTCTTTAGAGTCAAGAAAATTCGGAATATTTCTGTCTCATTCTCAGACATACAAAAATTATAGTCAAAATGTCTAACACCCACAACAACCCCAAGCATGCGCTGTATTGCAGCATTTACTTCACCGACTCCGTCTTAAAATAACATTATTTTCAAAAATGAAAGAAAAATAAAAAGAACAGAACGGGAACTTGAAATCTTTATTGGCAGCCTTTGCCGCAGACGCTCAAGTGTCATATCCTGTTTAAAAATGTATAATTTCGCGGAATTACATTGTTGCAGAAAATGACGAGGAAGCGAACAAAAAAGGACCCCGTGCGGCATGGGGTAACCCGGTTTCCTGAGAGACAGTCTCTCTAACCCAGAGCGATTCGTTAAAAGGAGAAAAAAAAATAATGACGATTGGATATTCCGAGTTGAGATAAGGTAAAGAAAAATAAAATAATAATAATTGTAGGTCAAAATCGGGATGGTTACCGAGGAGGAGAATGAAAAGCAGTATTCGAAAACGAGCAGGCTACCTGCGGGTGGGCGATTGAAGTGCTACAATGTTTCGAACACAAGTGATCTATGTCACGGCTCGTAGGTTTTAATTTTCTACCGTTGTATTTTACTATTCATTTGCTATTGAGTGCTGAAGATGTGCAATAAATTGCTCAAGACTTTCATAAATTTAATACACAGATTATTTCCGTAAACATGTCATTTTATGTTTATTCCAAATTTATGTACATTATTTTACCCAGATAAATTTCTTGGTTATTCACTGACCCTTCTTTTCGGGAAAAGCACGATTCGGGAGACTTAGTTCAAGATAGTATCGGTAGGGTAGTAGTACACTTAAATGGTGTCCACCCGTACAAGCACTAAAGTGCACCGACTAGCCACAATTCCGAGAGAAAAAAAAAACTTTCGAAGTAGCAAGTGTAGCTTACATGTAAGTAAATTTTAATTCCCGGACAGCGGCGATACAATCTGTCGGTCAAATTCCGTGATATGTTTCTTCGAATGATTTTTTTTCTCAATTATTTAGAAAAAAATATTTTTAAATAAGATTATCGCAGTATAAAAATATCGTAAATTCGATCATGAAAAATTTTATTTTTTTATTCCTAAATTTTTCTGAATAATTTTGGAAAAAAATTAAGTTACCTTAAAGCAGGATTGAAGCTTCACTGACAGGTTGGTAAGTGAGTACGTTACAATATTAGTTGTATTATCGCTGTCCGGGAATTGGAATTTACTGATTTGGAAGCGGCTCTTGAAACTTCGAATTGTTTTATTTCTAGGAATTGGCTAGCCATTGCGCTTAAGTACTTGAAATGATGGACACGCCTTAACTGTACTAACTAAACGAGTCCCATCGCGAACTGCAATTCTCAAGTCTTGCCCTCTGTTTGGTTAAATCAATTTAACTGCATTCCCAGCTGTTCTTAAGATGCTTTAGGAAATTCTACATGCTAAGTCGATAATTTTTCCCACATACCATAGATTTTCACCTAACAAAATACAGCATTAACGAAAGCGGACAGTGGATTAAAGATGCGATAAGTAATAGAAGCTTTATGAATATATTTCCAAATTGCACACAGAATATCTGATGCAATCAGACATCATGAACAGTCATATTTCATGAGGGTTTCATCCAATTGACTAAAAGAAGTCTCCCAAATAGAGCTTTCCCCGATGCTCATAATTCAGTCTACGGAAATTTCATCCAACTGATTGAAGGGAATTTTCCCATTGGAAATCTTTTTCGCATGCTTATATTTTAATCTATGAGAGTTTCATCCAATCGATATAAAGAAGTCTTCCAATTGGAGCTATTTCCCAAAAAGAGAGCTACAAGGCACTGTTGGTAAGTGGAGGGGAGGAATTATAATAATAGATAATATTACCGTATCATTTCAATCTCATTGCGTTTTAGTATCATTTATATTGCAGTTCTTTTATTACTTTTTTCATGAATTTTCCTAATTTTTGACAGTTGTATGAATATTGAAGTTAAAATTCGGAACATAACACATAACGGCATCATTATTCATGAATTAAAAATGTTTTTGACTTCACTGTTTTTTAAAAAAATTCAGAATCATTAGATTCAACTATACTTAGTTCCAGAATAGGAGATCGAACATCAATAGATTCCATGATTGTTCATCAATTGGTGACGGATATAATTAAAAGGTTTAAGACACCAGTCTAACAGTCATTTTGATTTCCTGAGCGTAACGTTAATCCTACAGAAAATTTTTCTTCTTCTAATCTAGATAACTTTATCTATTTGAATGCAACAAAGTGCATAGAAAACAGCAAAAAATAATGTTTTCTGCGGGACTATATTTTTTTCCGATTTTTAAAAATATTTTTACTCCTGTTTTAATTATTTGTTTATGAGTTTTTCGTCTTTAAAAAATATTTTTAAGTATTTTCAAAAATCGGGATGAAAATGTAATTTCGCAAAATTGTCATTATTTTTTACTATTGCGGAATAACTTAACACATCAATCAATAACTCCCGAAACTAACCCAGAGATGGCGCTCGTAGTAAACCAATAACCAGGTCTTTCTAGAGTACTAACCTTTGCTTGAAACGTGTCAAAATTTTAAGTCGATCGGACCAGAAACAGCTGAGTTATCGAGGTTGGAGTAAAGTCGTTTTGTAGTTTGTTTAAAAAATGGAAAAAACCGAGTTTCGTGTTCTGATAAAACATTGTTTTTTAATGGGTAAAAACACCGTGCAAGCGAAACAATGGATTGAAAAATGTTACCCGGACTCTTGTCCATCAAAAGCAACGATTTGTCGGTGGTTTGCCGAGTTTAAACGTGGTCGTACCGACACAAATGACGCGGAACGCTCGGGTAGACCTGTGGAAGCCGTTACACCGGAAAATGTGAGTGAAGTGACAAAAATTATAATGAAAGATCGTAAAGTGAAGCTCCGTGAGATTGCTGAGATGACACAGATATCATATGGAACTGTATTTACTATCCTCCATGAAAAATTGAGCATGAAAAAGGTTTTTTTTAAGTGGGTGCCGCGATTGCTTTCGATGGAACAAAAACAGCAACGAGTCGATGATTCAGAAAGCTGTTTATCGCTATTTACTCGCAACAAAAAAGATTTCTTGCGAAAAAAAAAAAAAAAACAGAAAAATAAGAAAAAGCGTTGGAACGATTGTATCACCCTAAAATGTGATTAACAAAAGGTGTTATGTTGATGAATAAAAAAAATTTTTGCAAAAAAAATGTCGTTTTCAATGTTAGACTCGGGAGTTATTGATCGATGTGTTACGTAAAATAGTCGAGATATGAGAAAGGAAGTGGAAATTTCATTGGATTAACATTACGATCACGAAATCTAAATGGCTAATAAAAAGGAGCCATAAGTACTGTTTTCTTTGTTAACATCTATATTACAATTAAAATTAAATAAGCAGTTGAAGTTTAAATCTCTATCACAAATAATCCCAATTTATATATTTATTAAAATTATATTTATTGATGACTAAACATATAAGAACTTAAATGTAGGAAAGCTGTAGTAGTAGTTCTTAAGTTAAGAATTTATGGTATTTTATTACAAATTTTTACAGTCCAATAATCTTAGAAAATATGAAATGTTTTCATCATTCCCATATTTAGATGATATATACAATTTGAATGAAATGAAAAAATTTGATTTGATACATATTATGATATATATGAAGCATGATATATATAGTCACAACGCTTCATATAACTCTCGTGAAATGCAAAAGAATTAAATGTATTAGTGGCACACTTGCAATGAAATCCTGATTATATTTATAAAGTTCCCTTTTAAAACATCTTGATAAAATTTCTTCGGACTGTTAATCAAACAGTAAATTTAGAGTCATTTTTACTTGCAAAAGCTTCTTTCCTTTCTTTTAATTGATCATTGGATGGTTTCAGATTTTCTGTGTTAATGTATTTTAAATGAAATGGAACTGATGATACTTGTGTTCTTAATGTAAATTGAATACTCATTTTTGAAATCGGAAAGAGTACAAACAGTGTGTTAGTAGAACAAATAATCATTTTAGAATCTAATCTTTATGCATGTGAAAAGAAATGAGCTATGAGTAATTTTTAAAATGGGAATTTATTGATACGACCCTTGCATGTGATTTGAACTGTTAATAACGTTTAGTAACATTGGGTTAGCTAACTAGCTTGCGTGCAGTGTTCCGTAACTATTGACACATATACACAAAGTTCAGTTCTTCTTTCAGAAACTGAATATTTTTTTCCGATCGCCGTAACTTATCAGAAGGATTGAAACAGATTTAGTAGGGTTTTTTTTTTTTTTTTTTGACCAAACAATACGTTCCAGCTCTATAAAAGTATAACGAGTCTTCAAAAATAAATGCAAATAAAAAAAATAAAAAAGATGATTAACAACAAAAATAATAAACCATATTATAAAAACAAATAACTAACTAACGGATATATTTTTAACTATACATGCCACTCAGCTCAACAGAGCAACTGTAGATGATACTATGTGCTCATTAAATGAATTAAATGTATGGAGAGTGTACATTGACCTCTTCAGGGAGTAAATGAATAATGGACACGGTCCACTTAAATATCCTTTTGAAAAAAAAATTTGAAGACGTAATTAGGTACCACAGGTAAATTTGCAGAAAGAATGAAACGATGTAATTTTACTAAGTAATGGTTTATTTAGACGTGTTTTAATGATGAATCAAAAATATCTTCCCTTGTACCCCAATTTTTTGTTATAAAGAACCAGCTTTTGATTGGAACAAGTTTCTATATAGTTTGATTCAGGAAGGTCAATTCTCATACACTCATCGAAATGACCTGACCTTCTTATAATTTTTTTTTTTAAATTTTTAAATTTGGAAAATTCTTCTTAGCGGTATCAATAAACAAATGTTCGTCATCAAAAGAAAACACAAACATGCAAACATAAAGCACTTCACACATATACATAAGAGTGTGTATTATGTATATATGCGTGCGTGCTTATACTGATATGTTACTGTACAATGCTTTTTCATATGGCAGTATAAAATGATTGATTTTGGCAATGATAAAAGTTTTTAAAAATTATTCGGCTTCAAGATTCAGCCCTCTAAATTTTTTTCTCAAAAACATCAAGATGAACGTCATTTTGTGTAACAAATATGTAAGAGTAGCCCCTTTTAAGTTTTAAATATTACATTCATTTAGAGAAAACCACGTAATTATTATTAGTTATCTTACAGCTTTTAATAATATCACATTTATAATGGCTTAGTAAGGCAACCATTGCAAATTATTTTTAATTATTTCATAATATAGTCACAAATCGAACATCATTTGTTGAATAATCAAGAGATGATTTAAATTTTTGAGACTGAAAACGGGTCTTTTGTTAATATTTCTTTGATATCCGTAACTCTTGAAGAGGATACAAAAGGTTTTGTCTCCCTAGGGTAAGGGGAAATTTTCTTCTGCTTCGCTACTTATTTCTGTTGTTCAGCAGGAAATCGTTGATTAAGTTACCCGTATTATGGAGAAGATCGAATTCAATCTATTAAATTCTACAATGAAGGCTTTTGATAGGTCCAGAAACGTTGGAAGAAATATGGCACTCTAAATGGCGATTGTGTAGATAGAGAAAGAGAGAGAGAGAAGTCTTGAGAATATTAAATAAAAATTAAGCTTCTATTTGGATTAATTTTAGTAATAATTAACTCTTTGCGATATTGCGGGTTACTTTTACTACGGCTTCCTGAAACCAAAAAAATCAACAATATTAGCTGTAGTTTACAACATTATGTGCATAAGAATCAATTAATATGCAGAATAGATACCTCTCGTATATATGTATCACGAGAGTAGGGGATATTTTCAATACTAATATGAAATATCTTTCACAATATTGATTCGAATACAAATTACTTTGTTTTTCATAGCTTTGTTAATCATTATTACGATAAAACGTTTGTGTTTCACTGGAGTCTTTTAGTGAGAAACATATGTTCCTTTTCCCAGGGAATTTGTTTTCAAAAAATTTTCCATCCTAGTACCAATATTTGTATTCTAGTTGATTGATAACAGCATGTATTTTATTTTTTCTCTCAAGAAATTGATGGCGAAAGGATAAGAGTTATTTAACAGTCTGATAAGATGATGCACAGTTAATTACATATTTGTAAGAGTTTGGATCACACACTACGTAATTCAATTACCGTGCAATGAAGAATTTTAACCAAGATAAATCAGAAAGCATTCGACCTAACGAAATGTATCGATCATTAAGACAAGAGAAAAAAGTGACCTTAGAAATAAGAAACTAAACGAACAACAAATGAATCCTTTTACTACGAATTACTCGTATGGAAAGTTATACTCGTTTCGGTAATTATGTGTTATTACTAACCAAAGAAAAGGAAAAAAAATCATAATGCTTTTTTTGGTGAAAATAAATCTGATGCAAAAAAGTGTCTTTAGGCGGACACGTGAACTTGTGACCTTCCCCCAAAGGCGTAATCGTGAAATATAGCTCTGGATGACATTTTCTTCTTTCTTTTTTGTTTGATAAACTCATCACCAAAATTACACTTTTGATAAGTTTCTTTTTGCGTTGATTGGGGAAGTCGTTTGTTTGCAATGGAGAAAATCTCATAGAGCAATATCCCATTCACATTATCGTAATCCCTCGGATGGAAGCAATCGTTTGGAAAAAAAATTCTGCGCTATAAAAGAAGAAATTCAATCATCCAAACAAAATAAAAGTTTTAAAAAATGAGAGATTCTTACGATTATTTTGCAGATCATCGAAAATTTTATAAATCAGATGTTATTTCACCCGATGACGCTCATTGGAATTTTATAATCTTAAAGAACATTAAGTATGCCTTATACATTGAAAAATTTGTATTAACATTTATCACTAATTTTATTTTCATAGAACAATCTTTTTATTCAATCTTTTATCTTTAAATACCTGTTTGAATTTTTATTCCTATCTTGTTTAGAAACTGAGTTTTGCAGATGTTTTAATATAACTTGATCATGAATTTCTCTGACTATGAAAAAAATGAAAACGAAAATTTTCAGCTCTAAAAATGAAAATTTTCATTGCTGTAAAACAAATTTTCTCAAAATGTTATGCATCAATAAACTTGAAATTTTATATATAAGTTTTTGAAATACCTATTTTTAGAGTAGACATTTTTTGGTGTCTATTTTAGGAATAGATACACCCAGTTCTCTCTTCAGTTTATTAAGAATGGGTTTTGTATATAATTGTCAAAACCATCCTATGCCCAGGTAATTTAATGTATTTTTCAAAATTATGGGAAGTTTATAATCGTCAAGCAAATAATATAATACAGAGACAGATTCGTATTCATCTAGTTCTTGAATCTTAGAAATTTTCTCATCGGGTCAAATATTTTCCGAGATTCAAAGAAAATACTTATTTTTTAACTGGAGGGAATGAGAATTAAAACATATGTATGCTAGTAATGAACAGCTAAGAAATTGTTCGAAAATAATTCTTTAATATACATAAGAATATATTCTTACCAAGCTTTAAAAATAAAGCTAAATCGATGAGTCGTAAGTGCTTATTAATTTTCACGAAAAGCATAAGCTCTTGGATGAACATTCGCATGGTATTCGATAATGCGAGGCATACAGTTTCTTCATGTACTAACATAGAGGGGAAAAAATCTTCCATGCAGTACAAAATGTTTAAAATCCATTTTAAGATTATTTTAAATAGTATAGGAAATTTTACTCTATTTTTAAAACAGAACTCCTTCACCACTTTTTTCAAAAATTCAAGTTTTAAAAATTTATCGCCTGATATTTCTTCAAAATTTTTCTACGGTGATTAATGGTAAACTCTGATAAACCTTTATTTATATTTGCCACATGCATAGGTATTTTCAGAATGTAACTCATGGTCTTCCTAAAACAATATTAAATCTAACGAAATGTGACAATTATTTTCAGGTTATAATTTTGTCTCAAAAAAGAATAAAATCTACTAAATGCAGTAATACTCGAAATTTTTATCCTCTACAATTTTTAAAACTCCTTTAAGAAATAAATTTTCATTTATTATCTTCAAGCACTATTTATGATATGTACCAAGCTAATTGTTAGAAAAACGTTTTAAAATATTTCAATAAAGTATACGAGTAACGTGTACTTCTGTATATTTATCCACAGTAAAAAAAAAGCAAAATTATTTTATTAACATCTTCCAAGTCTTCATTCAATGCTTTCTTAGATATTATTTATTCAGAAGCGTTTCCCATTTCTTTCATGTTTTTACACTCTTGATATCTAGCTATATGCAAAAAAAATTTTTTATCTATATTAGAATTACTTTATCTGGGTGTCTAAGAAGCCAGTGGGTCACTAGTTCAAACCGATATTCATTCAAATCACATTATGTAGTTAAAAAATTGATTGCTACTATATATATATATGTATAGTTTTGCTTCGACGTATTCACATGGTGGAGTGGGAAGTATCAAATAAAATGTTGTTCACGATATATTCACATTGTGGAGAGGTGAAATATCAAAAAAAAAAACTGTTGTTCATTTTATTTGATAGTTGCTAAAAGTTTTTTAAGTCCATCTGGAGCATTTCTAATATGTTGTTAACTAAATAAAATTCTAGTTTATTTAGCTCTTGTGCTTAGACACACCCAAACCAGTTGAAAATTATATGGCCAGCTTCTCCACAAAAATAAAATGTGTTGACATTATGTTAGACAAGAAATGCTGCTGTAAATTCGGATTGATTATTTTCTCAATATATTAATTTCCCCGTAATACCTGTGAACACACTCCCAGAATATTTATGACTGTGTAACATCAAAGAACCTGAACCAAATTTTTTCCTCAGAAAAAAATGTTCACATTTTCACATAAATTTGGCACGTTCTATCACATATATTGTATATTTAGATTTAGAATTATTCTATAAATAAGAAGATAAGAATTCATTTAGCGTTATGCTACAAAGACGAAATTTGAAACACATTTTATGCCATCAGAAATAGGTCGATTCATGCAGGAATTAGTAGTTCAATGAAATATTGAACTTTATGTAAGATATTGAAGTTCTAATATAGTGTTTGTTAGTATTAAGGGTATATTCTATGCGAAAAACAATGTTCCAAAATTTTGAGTTCTGTTCTTAAACATTATTCAAAGACATCCTTAGTTTTTTTTTTTTTTTTTTATTTGTCTTTGTTATTTTCACCCTTCGAATATTGAATAAGTGCAAAGTTCGAGATCTAACTCATACAAACTTGGATAATGAACTTTTAAAAATTCTTGATATTTTCGCTGAAAAATATATTGATCTAACACATTTCGAAATAAAAACGTTAACACGTGATAGAATGGATACAAACACGCGTTTGCCGTCGACACTTCAAACTGGCAGCCATTTCCGGGAATCTAAACCACGCCACAGCGCGTGCTGGAATTCTTACAACCACACGTGATCCTCCTCCCCCCCTGATCGAAATGTAGGCATTTCGGTTAAGTTCCGAAGCGACTTGGACCACTCTTGTCCCAACTCCCCCGGTGACCTTCGCAGGTAAGAAAGAAAAAAGCCAAGAAAAAACAAAAGGAGAGATAGAAGCAAAAATCGAAGTGTGCTGTGAACAGGTCAGGGAAGATGCTAACCATGCGGAAAGTTTCCCTCGATAGTTGAGGAGAAGTTGCCTGTCTCGACCAATATCTCGGAGGAGACGGTCTGAGGAGAACACCGTTCCGCATTCCCCCCGTCTGTGCAACAGGTAGGTGATCCCTTCTGCTCTCTCTGCTCTCTTCTGTTCCACATCCGATGCATTCGCGCTTTACTTCCACTATCTCGGTATTCCCTTTCGGAAACTAAACAATGAATTGGAAAGCATTTTTTTTTTCAAAAAAAGATTGTACTTTTAAGTGTTTGTTTGCGGATTTCATTGCCATTTAATTAACGGAAATCTTTAAATCTTAATGGTAAATATAGTTTACATATTCAGTGAAGAGAGATTATAGTAATAATTTTAGATTTTATTACAGAGTGCTGTAAGTGTCTTTTTTTAACAAATTCAAAATAAATTATAAATGCTATTTTTATAGTGACCTGTTGCGATTATGTATGTATTTTTTTTACAGTTTCTGAATTTCATGTAATTTCAAATTTTAAAAAAGGGTGAATCACAGTAGTAACTTGTAAATAATATCTGAATCATGAAAATTATTATAAATAGTAGAATGGGATTTTCATTTGATTTTTTTAAAATAATGCCGACAAATCGTACAATGATATTGTGTTGAAAGGGCATTTTTTAATTTCATAAATCAGTAAACTCGTAGAGGTAGTGGGTCTCATTGATCTTTTCAAATGATGTTAATTCAATGATAAATTAGGAAATAGTTACATAGTGAAGTTTTTCGGTGAACATTTTTACTTAGAGAAATATTCATTTACAAAAAAATGAGGAGGTACTACTTATTATTCCCACTGTCTTTAGTTATATTTTAAAAAACTGTGTTATACTAGTACATAATAATACTCTATACTTCATTTATTACTTAAATATCATTTTAAATATAAATATTATTTAGGCACGTTGTTATGAAAATATGTTTATTTGAAAGTAAGCTGGTATGTTATTACGTATATGTATATATATATATATATATATATATATATATATATATATATATATATTGATTTCTAACAATTGATGGTATTTTTTATTAATTCTTTTATAAATTCTACTTCTATAGTTGCGTGTCTTATGAAAAAATGATGAAATAGTGCAAATAATGCTATAAATTATGTATACCATTGACAATAATTCGTGAATTGCTTAAAAGTTCAATAAATAATGAATAGATAATGTTGCAATTTTTAAAGTGTTTTGAAACTTCGTCAGTTCAGGAAAAATATTTCTCTCAATAATATTTTCTTAGCAATTATATCAATTAAAAAAGTAGAATACATATGCAGCTTTAAGAATTAGATATAGTGCATAATAAATCCCTTTCCCTATTATAATAATAAAAAAAAATTCAAAATCTGGATAGTGATAACGTGGTTCAAAAATATATATTATGTTGATTTTATATTAGTAGTTTGTATAATAGCAATATGGAAAACTATTTCTATTTTGTAACGAATAAAATTAATATAATATCATAATTTGTTTCTTTACATTCTCCACAAGATTGTAATCACTGAATAGTTGCACTGTTTTAAATGAATTTTATAGGGTATCTAAGTTATATTGGTAAGATAACTGCAGAAAAAAAATCCATATATTGGTATTAATACAATAATTAATTAGTATATTTTTGAAGTAAATTAATTTAATTGTAAAATTTTCAGAAATCTAGATATTATGATTTTTTTTATTCGATTCAAGCTTTTAAATCTAAAACGTTTATTGATTGAAGAGTATTTTTAATTAGGATTAATTAAATATTAGTTTATTTATTTATTTATCTCATCACTTGGCTTAAGATATATTTATTGTTATTTTTGAGCTTAGCTTTGGCTATTATATATACATACATATGTTATATTATAAATTATTATATTAATTTAAGCAGATATTTACTAGACTGCTATAAAACTTCGAGATTTGGGTAATTTATTTTAAAATAATGTTTATAACTTTATGATTTCAAACATTCTGTGTTTCATATCTCAAACAAATTTACCGCATTCATGATTTAAAATCGACATTTTAAATAACTGGGAGGGGGAGACATATTACTTGATAGATAACACAAAAAAATGACGAAATGAGTTCGAAGTTCCTAGACTTTGTTATTTTGATGTTCAGATCTGCTTACAACTCTTACTGCAACTTTCATTACAAAAAATAGAATTTTCAACAACGTTTTTATACAAAGCTTAAGAATTTAATTTCGTAGAGTCACTCGATGATGTCTTCAGATTCGATGACGTAAGATGATTTATTTTTTCAACTAAAAAAAACTGAGACTTGTTAATTAGATTTATGGAATTATTAAACAATTATATATTTTCTTTTAGGTTTTTCAGAATCATTACTTAAATAAGTATTAAGTCATCAGAGAAGTTCTTATAAACCTTTAAGTTTTAATAAATAGTTCAATCATTTAATAATCTTATTTTTGATCTTTTTCTTTTTGATCAAAAGCTGCTTTGTATTAGATACCCAACTTTGCCATATATATATTATGATAATGCTTTGAATTGAGATTACATTTTTTCTCTTTAGGATCATATGCCTCGGCGCAATATAAACAATACATTTAAGTAGAAAATATTTAATATCATTTAGTTAATCAGAATATGTGAAATATTTTCACGCATATTCTGATGAACAAAATTGCTATTCTTATTATATTAATAATTTTATGAGTGGGAATTATATTCACGTGCGAATTTTAGATTTATACATATACAATTGTAGTTTTATTGCTTCTTACAACTTATATCCTGTACAATAATTTCTTGTACTATATTTATTGAGTAGCGAAAGAAGCTTTAAATCCATTTGGCATTCTGAGCCAGATTTAATTTATACATCAAATTAAGAATAAACGAACAGTTAGTGGATTATAATTTGTCAACAGAAGTAGCAAGCTTTGAAATATTTTACTTCACTTCCATATTATTTGTTTTATAAATTATATTATAATCTTCAGCTTAGACTTTCGTAGTATCTAATACGGGGGAAAACTTTTAAATTTCTTCTCCTTTTTCTTTTTCTTTCCTTTCTCTCTCTCTTTCTTCCTTTTTTTTTTTTTTTTTTTTTTTTTTTTTTTTT
>BMAW01081561.1:942200-1023623 GCA_019974015.1 Nephila pilipes | reverse complement strand
ATATTCAATCTTTTATTGATCTTGAATACTCTTTTGATTGTGTAATAAGTCAAGATATTCAACTGAATCAATATTTCAATGTTGCATTCACCGATTTCAAGTAGGGTACATCATTGTTGAACACTGATTGGCTCATTATGTGTAACCTTCAAAGAGTGATGAGACCTTTATGCGGTGATTTGCTTTGAAAACAAAAACTGAGTAACAGATACTTCCTAAAAACAAACCTGGTTCAGAACACGTAATTCCATGTTATTAATTTCGTTATCTGTTAAGAGTATGTTCATGAACAAAATGATCCATATCATTAAAATGATGGCTCTTCTAAAATGAAAGAAGTTCATGATAATATTTGATAACTTATTTAAATAATAAAATAGGCTTCAGTCGTTGTATTTAAAGTACATTTTTATACATTAAATTGATTTACTAAATTTGTATTCCTTTTTTATATTCAAGTCTCTTAAATTGTATAATTTAGAAGGGTTTTATCACTTTTTAATGAATATTATTTTTGTGACATTCAAATGTTTTTAATCTAATTTTTTTTTAATTAAGTATTTTTTTATCAAACTTAAGCTGTTGCGAGGTTATTGACGTATAATAAATAAGAAGGTCGTTAAGAAAATATTTTAAATTTTTCTTCCCTTTGAGATTCAAAATAACGATGACAGCCACCATAATAACCCTATTGCTTCTTGTTCGCGACGCATCAATCTTCTAACTATCAACTCTTTAAAATCACTATTTATAACATTATTTTAAAAAATATATGATCTGGGGAAAATGTATCGGTGGGGATTTCTCTTTCTTAAATTAAAGATCTGTTATGCATATTATGTTAATGTATTATATATTAATAGTTCAAACGTTTAATATTCCGTTAGTTTTGAAATATCCACACCAAAATCATATGGCATCGTTTACAAAATAGAATAATTGAATAAATTATTATTATTTTTTGAAATAAATTATTATTTGAAAAAATTATTATTTTGAAAATAAATTATTATTTTGAAATAAATTATTATATAAATGTGAGTTGAAAACAAGTCAAAGTTACATTTTTGAATTATCTATCCTTTTCGAAACTTATCGAAAGCGAAGTTTAAACGAATTCTAAATCTGGTGTGAATATTTAGATAATGCGAGATATTTTCATTTAGTTCAATAATAATTTATCGGTATTTGTCTTCTAAAATAATGTCTTAAAAGATCTTTTTACCTCAAGGCGTAGTTTATAGTTTATAATAGTTTAATTATCAGAAATTCTTTAAATCAGACATAGGTTTGTTTTCCTCCTAATTAGTTTTATTAGAATATATTATGAGAATATACATCAGGGTTGATAAAAGTGGATATCCGAAGTTATAAAGGTAAAAAAATCTTAAAATTTATATATTTAAGACTATAGTCTAATATAATTATAACGAGGTATTTTCGATATTTAATAAATATTAGATCTTATTTTTGTAATTTAACAATAACAGCAATTAATGCAATAATAATATGCATCATTCTATTAAAAATTGTGTATTTTGGTCTTATGTTAACTTAGAAAACAGTGATATATAATTTTCTTTGTGAATAACAATGTAATGCAAACAGTTATTAATCCAAAATATATTAACAAGATATTAACTATAGATGAAGAAAATTATTGAACTTTATACTTTCTAACAAGCAGAAAAATCTCATTATGTAAAAGTAAAAGAAAAGCGTAATAATATGATGATATATTTTTATCAACTACAGTAAATTTCTTTATAAAATAGTATTAGACTCTTTTCTGAAATAAATTAAACAATAAGTATATACAAAGCAAAAAAAAGTATAATTTTTCTTAATCTTCTGGAATATTGATTTATCTATATATTTTTCCCGAATTTTTCACGAGTCTGATTTCAACTTCTGCTTTGTAAAAAAAGAATGAATAAATTTCTAACGCGCATTGCAACTCACAAACACGGAAACATTACTCTCCAGCAATTTATCTCAAGTTCCCACGCCTCAACACAACAAGTTACTTGAACCAAATTTTAAACATTTATTTTATCACATGTTTCAAAAAAAACATACCAGTTTATTATTAAAGAGTTACAACAATTAGAATGTCTTGTCCGATTGGTTCTATTCTGATCATGTTCTTGGTTTACAGGGTAAATAACCTCAACTAAAAAATGAAGTGATAAAGACATTGAGAATACTTCCATTTGAATTCTTCAAAAGATAAACAAATAATAATCTCATTAAGCAAGGAAGAGAGGGCAAGGGTTCAACGACTGACCTCAGACGCCGGTCATGATTGATAGCGATGTCTGATAGTTATGGATAGATCTCGCGGTTATCGAGCAGGTCAAAGTACTGAGGGGCAAAAAAATCATCCAACAAACCTCAAACGACTTAATAAAGAGGACGAAATCAGTAAGACAAAATAAAAAATAGACTGAGTAGGTTTTTTGAATCCATTCTCAGTAGTAAATTTTTCCTAAATGATGTTTGAGGAAAGAATTCGTTATTAGTTTTGACGTTATTTATTAAAAAAATCATGAGCAAACCTGTAAAGAATAGACCATCTAATTTTCTCATCAGGGATAATTCAAATTTATGTGGTCGATTGTCTACAAGGTCAGTTTACAAGGCAGAAGTTTTTTCTTCTTATTTATTCAAATGTTCACCTATTATTTGCTGAAATTGAATTTGAGAACTTTTAGAACTTTTGACAACATGTTTCTGTTCTTTTCAGGATGTGAACTATAATTTAGATTCTTTTTACCTTCCCTGTATTTTCAAGCGGAAATACGTTCTTCGAAAAATCGTACAAAATGAAACCGATAAAATGAAATAAGATTATGAGAAGAAAGGGGCTTTGTATCAATTTTTGAGGCACTTAATGCTCGTATTTTTCAGTTTATTTTTGAAAAGAAAAACTATCGGTATAAAATAATAAAAGATCTTAAACATAAAATTGAATATTTCAAACATAAATACTTCATAGCAACCAAAAAAAAAAAATTACAATTCTTTGCTGTTCTTCGAACCTTTAAAAGCTGAAATTCTCTTTTCTGTGGTTGTGCAGATGTAATATCACTATTTGACATTAACGAAAATTCATCAACGTGTCTTTAGTACTGTTTCAATAATTAAAATGTTGACATTTTCCTATTCGTTAGTTATAGTTGATTTACATTTTGATTAAACTTATGTCAACGATTCAAACATTTTGACATTTACAGATCTACCATTTAGTTTACAAATGGTATAATGTAAAACTATTAAAAATTAAACTCAAAACAATGTTTTTGTGTATAATTTAAAACCATGTAAAGGAAAACGCAAAAATTAAGTACCGTTCGAAACAGAGATGGATATACATTGCCTGATTCTGAGAAGGCATAAAGTATGTGTCCTTGTCGTAATTTCAGCATTGACAAAATAACGTATCATGAGCAGGAAATCCCAACCATATTTAAAGTAATCTTTTCTGTTTTACTTCAAGTTGTTTGTAGTGTCTAAAACATGACCCAACTATTGATGGTACTGTACGTTTTAGCTCTCAATTTGAATTTGATTCTGAGTTAATATTTAGCATTAAGTAAGCATGATTTATATAAGTAAACACAGTTATGTTTTGAACTTTTGGAAAAGAAAATTCAACTCTCTTGTCGATTTTTCTGGATACATTACTGATTGTATTCGGTACTATATTTGGCTTTCACTTTCTCATTGTTAAAATTTCTTATCGTTAGTGCCAACGCTTCATTTGATTTAGAAAGATTCTGATACGTCTCATTATTTTCCTGATTTAACCAATTACGATGTTATTTCTGATATTTTTGCAATGAACAGAAGTAAAAAAATACAAAAATTCTATTAAGTATGTTAATTGGTTTACAGTCGATTAAGTTGTAAAATCTGTCCACCTCCTACAAATATTATATTCGCACAAGTAACAAAATAAAACCATATTGTTAACTATGTATCTTTTCACTACATGAATCAAATAATCATGATTAATCATGTGGTGTTTGAGAAGGAAGAATTTATATTGGCATAAACATGAAACACTTTTCACGCAAATTGGCAACCGAAATAGCATAATAATTATCTCTGAGATCGAAGAGATTGTTTCTAGTGTTTTTGAAAAGAAAGATTCCTAAAGGCTTCTTATCCACTCAACTGACCAAGAATATCAAAGTAATCCCATTCACAGAGTTTCATCTACTAAAAGAATGGCCCTTCTTTCAAACATCCTTTGGAGTTAACCTCAAACCCAGCTTACCATTGAACATTAAAGCATTTGTTAAATTATCTAAACTAAAATGAGCACTCAGAAAATGTATGTCAAGTCTCACAATATACTAAAAGTGCAATAATGGTTTCATTGAAAAGAAACTTCAGAATAAATAAATTTTAGGATGCATACCAGACCATCCCATTCCTGTGGATTTTCAAAAATATGCGACATCCTCAAATTGAATGCGAAATAAATTAGTTGTGGTAAGAAAAACCCAACCAGATTTGTACATAACTGCACAAAGCGACTCGTGAACAACAATGACCACATATACAAACCGAAAATATACTAAGAGGTTGTGGGCTGAAGGTAAAGACCTTTAAGGCACGCCCAGATGACACCTCGGAAATCAGATGACTATTATTAGTGTCTTCGGGCACAAGCGAATGTTATTAAAATGACGCGCGGTTTTCGATTCTTTCTTTTCCTCCAACTTTTCTATCGCCACGAGCTTTTTAAGAAACTGGAAACATTTATCTGAACATTCTTTTCGCTCCTCTAGTTTCCATACTTCAGGTTCATACGACACAAAACCAGCAATTGTTCTGTCTCTTTTCTTGTCAATATTGATTGTAAATATTATACCTTCCCTTCATTCTATCAAATGAGATTATAATTATTTATGAAACTTTTGAGTTGTATAAAACCATTTGGAACCGATGAGATCTTAGAAAATTAGACGAAGTAAGTTATTGAATGGGATTTCTGAGAAAAAGTTTGAATTGTAATATAGAAACTTAGTTTCAAACGAAAAATTTTTATCAGTAACTTTTATTTTCTTTTCTATTATTATATATAGTTGGGTTGGTGTGGTGTGTGGTGTGTGTGTGTGTGTGTGTGTGTGTGTGTGTGTGTGTGTTTTGTGTGTGTGTGTGTGTGCTTGCGTCTCTGTGTAACCTGCAGACATATGAATAGTTTTAATTTATCATGAATCTATAAATATTATTTTGATAGTTGTAGTAAAATTGATAGAAATGACTCTAGTTGTAGAATGTAATCTAATCTGTGCTGTATTCAAAAGGTCTCGAGCTAAGACTAATTTGTTTGAATCCAACGCTAGGATCCGTTGAATATCGATCGACAGAGCAACCTACATATTCAGAAGATATTAAAAATAGTGTTGTCCTTTTCCATGACGTCTCACCAATTGGATTGTGAGCCATTGATACTTAACTAAACCGATGATGTCCTGTAGATGAAAATGAAGGGTAGCGCTACATAGTTAATAAATAAACTTGTCTAATAAATTCAACAATTTCTTATTTTAGTTATTTGATTAAAATGTGATTTACTTTAGAATTTACTATTAAATGTAAATTTTCGTATATTATGTTTCAAACAATAATTAATGTTTATTCTACTCCTGAAAGATGTATGCAGTCATCTTATATTGTCATCTCAATTAATTGTAAATTAATATTTCATAAATTAAGGATTTTTCAGACGAAAAATATCTTTTAAATCAACCTTTTGACTTACTTATTTTAATTTAAATAGGCTACAGCTAAAATTTGAGCTAAAAAAAATTGAATAAAATAATTTAATTCCTTGCAACACAATTTATATAAATATATATTCCATTTATAAAAATGGATCGTTTATGGGACAATCAAAATTCCTTTAACATATTTACAGAAACAATGTGCGCTATGAGAAACATTTCATCATTCCGTAGATTGTAATGCAAATCTTGAAGAGACATTCCAGCCATCTTTAATTGGCTGTAAGCGGATAATTATTTCTTTTCTGAGTAAAGTGTGCTATGAATAAGTGGAATATGGAGTCAGGTCAAATCTAACTTCGTAATTAGTTGGCAATGTTTTGCTACCGCGCTGAAATGGCTCCAGTAGTCCGAGACTAAAGAACCGGCATGTATTGAGACCTAATTGTCCTTGAACCGGCCTCAGGCCTCATCAAGAAAGAAGAGAGCTTGTAATTGATGGCGATCTTCTTTACTATTGCATACTGACTTAGAAAGTGAATTTTTTAATCTCCATAAAAAATATGATACAAATGTTTTTGTTTAGAGATAAATAATGATGACACTCAATACATATAAAACACGTTTTACTCACGTGTTCTGTTACATGCATTATCATGCAGCTGAAGCGGACCTAGCATTTTGTCATAGCTAAGCAAACCCAAAAAGGCCTCCAAGCTTCAGGAAAACTTAATATTTAAAATAAACAGATCTCAAAAAGAACCATGTTTACCCGAAAAATAACATATACTGGAACTGTTACGTTGGGTTATGCGCTATTTTCTCTTCACTAATCTAGGGAACTTTTATCCAGTCGAATTGCATAAAATTACAATTTCATCTCAACCAAAATGAAACGTGATTAGATAAATAAGATGAAGATAGAAATGAAGTGAAGTGATTTGAATATAATGATACATAAATTATATGCAATTAATGGAAAATAATAAAGGGAGATAGAGGATAAGGACTTGCCGTCAGAGAGAATTTTTATTTCGACTGAAATTTTTCTGTTAGTTTTGTGGATTCAAAAAAGTTCCACTAATAATTACTGTAGAAGAAAGTTGTGAAATTAAGAAGGAGTGGATTACTGAGATAAATTTCTTATTTGAATCATAAATTAGGATTGTGAGTTATGTTGAGATTTTGGAGAGATCGTCCTTAGATATTCTACAGTGATAATAATTAATAATTAAAGTATCCATTTCCTTCTCATGCGTCTTCAATTACAGTTTGGTAGCTTTGATTATATATTAGACTGAAATATAGCACAAGAGCCGAATAATGACTGACAAAGTGACACAGAATTAAGAGAAAATACTAATTCTTACATTTTTAAAGTGTTAATGACAGTAAACTTACAAACTAAAACTAGTACCTATTATTTTCAGAGATAATTTGAATATAATTTTAGAACAACACAAACAAAACAGGTACACTAATATAAAAATACATTTTTGTGGGTTATACTTCATTTTCTTAAAACTTATTATTATTTTGCATTGTGGATCAAGCGACTGTGCCGTTCCTAAATTCTTAAGCCGAAGGTAGTCACCTACCTTCCCTATCGCCTTCCTTATTCCCTCTCTGTGCACTGAAACGAGAAGTTTTTGATATTCGGTGATTTTATTTTGGAGAGGTGAAAAAACCATATTGAAGTGAGCACAACGTATCTTATACAGTAAAAGAAGAAAAAAAATATTTCTCTAATTTTTACAAAAGTAATATGCGTAGAATTATTCTCAAAAACATAGGCATACGTATGAAAATATTTATTCGAATAGATTTCTTACTTTTTTGCTGTTTTAGATTATGGTCTATATGCGGACGCTGAGTTCGGGTTATTCGCCAGCTTACTAGGTGCGATATTTAAGCCTAGCATGGCGTTTGACATACATGAAATTTGGCATGGAAAGCCTCATAGTCAAGAAAAATAACATAAGGCTTATTCAGATGTATGCTGCAATGGCTTCAAAATTAATCTTAAAAGAGCTATAATTAGCGACGTAGTTTTGCGATATCGAATTCTGGACCATAAATATTCAATACTATACTTGATTTAAATAATCTTGTTTAAATTTTACATTAGCGATTGTATTTTTTTTTATCAGATACGCTCATCAGAACGAGTGGTTGACATTCACAATCTGATCGCCTACGTGAATCGAATGCCGCTTACATCCTACACCATTTCCTATTTAAATAAAATGTTTGCGTTTCAGAATGATTATATTGAGTTTGAAGGGTCATTTCAAGTTAAGCAGATGCATTTACTCAAAAGAATACAAGTTCGTTAATGATTCACGCAATTTATTTATAACAAGTAGAGCTTCTTCGTACCAAATTTCATTCTTAACTACTTATTGCCATGTTAGACTTCAATGATACACACATTAAGTTGTCAAAAGACCCGAAGTTTGTCATCCGGGCGTCTGCTGAATCTTTGCCCATGAAATAAGTGAACATTAAAGAATAAATATGTGAAATTACATTTATAAATGAATTCTTTTGCTGATATTTTCCACAGAGCTCTTTCAGTAAGGAGTGTCATTATGCTTCATAATAGAATAATAACATAGACACAACTTGTTGTTGCCGCTTGCAGTACAATTTTGAGTGAAAAAAGTTCAATTCCGATTAAGTTTACTGAAAATGTCTTACTCAACAATTTTTGAAACAATCATTACCATTCGTCAACGAGGGTGGTTCGAACAGTAATCGGGTAACGAAATTCGAATAGATAACATTGTCCATTTATCATTTTCCCTTTTTCTTAGAAGTCAATGAATAGTATGCCCTTCACACTCTAAAAAATCGTCAACGTAGTATTAGCTGTCGATAAGACCGTCTTCGCTTCCTTTGGAGTTTATTCTCCGGAAGCAACCTGTATTGTCTTTTGTTGAACAGCTTCCTTATGATGAATCCATATCTCATCGACAAGGACAATTCGAAACAAAATGACGAACAACTCGACACAACAGCAATCAAAGCTAACTTCTGCATCAATGTCAACTTTGCTTTGGCTTCATTTAATGTAATGGTAATAACAATGGTAACACTAGTTTGCTTTAATAGTTCTAAAAAAAGGTACTTTTAGAACCTTCTGTTTAATATTTGTGGAAAGTAAATATAAACGAAAGCCTGAGAGAGAAATATCGAAAAATAAATTTACTTATTTGAATGTCTTTTGCCTGTTGGCATGAAAGTAGATCTATCAATTTCTAGTACTCCCCCTCAATATCAATTAGCTGTATGATATGAAAAAAAATATTTAGGTTCTGTTTGTACAAAAAAAAATATTTGAGAAATGTAATGAACGCTATCCAATAAATATCATAATAATCGTAAGTTAAGTAACAATATCTCTTTTTATGCCTGAAATTTCCTGATATTTCTTAAAAATAAATATTTGCAATTACAAATTGTTTTAATAGCTCTTATAAATGCTTTTTTATACAAATATATATAAGTTTTCTTTTTTCAATTATTTTAAAGATACAATAAATTTACAAATTTAATCACATTACTTTAAAAAAAAAAACTCTGACTTATATAACAGATTTGAAAGATTCTGAATTTACTTAGAGATATCACAAAAACATTTTTTTAAATATTTTATTATTTATTTTAATTATTATTTATCAAATTTAAATACATAGATTATTTTCTTATCAAAAGGAATTAATTACATATTTCCATACTACTTAAGAAAATATTGTATTGTTTAAAGAGCTTTCCCTGATTGTATGCTATTGGATCATTGAGAACGCATTTTCATACTTAATAAATTCGTTCTACGCGATAAAAATTGAAGTAGCTTCATGTGCGTATAACTTCACCTCACATGAGTTTTTCAAACACAATGAACTAAGAATTGTTTGTGACATCCATTTACACAACTATGGCTTTTTTCAATAATGGAAGCCTTTTTTTAAGAAAGGTGGATATATTCTGAGAGGTTCCTCTGATCTCTGATTTTAGTGCATATTACAGTGAAAGCACTTTATTTATTACAGGGGAAATGAAGAAATTAATTTGAAAAAGAAAAACCTCAGCAAGATACATAAATTTCATTCGAAAATTTGTTCAATTGGAGCTTGAAATGAATATGGCAAATTCAGGTTTTTTTTTTTTACAACATTTTTCGAAGCATAGTAATATAATTTTTGAGCTTCAGATAACAGATTGGAAAAACAGACAGATAACAGATTTAAAAATTGATTTTGATAAAAAAAAATGTATTACATTATTATTAAACGTTATCAAAATTATTCTAAGTAAAATCTAATTTAGCATTTTTATATATTTAATAATTTGTAAATACACAAGTCATATCAAAACTATTTATTTTGTAAAAAATATCGAATCGTTATATCATATTAAGTGCTTTTAGTTTCAAACAAGTTCCGATTTTTTTAAAAAAATTATATTTTAGCATGAAAAGTTGAATGCAAATCTCCTTTTTAATGTTTTAATAAATATTTTAAAGCATAATAAAGCATATTCTTCAATAATTTGAGTAAAAATTTTGTATATCATAAGTTAAATTTTGAAAAGTATCAAAAATTAATTACGCTTCTGTTTTATTCAAGTGTTAATTGTTATATTTATTCTCTCTATAGAACTTTAAATTCCCAATGAAATTAACGTTATTCATAGGGTTATAGATTTTACTCTAATAGATTTAATGTTCTAAATACAATCTTTATAGTGTACTAATGCACTGAATTATTGTTTAGAAAAGTATTGTATATAAAAGTGAAAAAAATGCAATTTAATAAATAGTATTTTTTGTGCATTAGATATCTGCATACTTGTACTTGAAGTGATAACAGTGATGGTTTTTTTTTCGTTTAAGTTAATGCGTTTAAGTGGACTATGTTGTACATATATAAGAATATATCCATAACTGAAGAAATCATAAATATTTTATCTAATTAATTATTACAATTAATGAGAAGTATATTAATTGGGAAACATAATTAAATATTACATTACTTGTGAGAAATAATTATCAAGCCTTAACTTAAAATGAATTTTTATTTATAATACACTTAATAATTGACAAACATTTGTAATGTGAGGTAACAAAATTCTAAGTTCAAAATTTTATATTTAAGCAATTTTTCCAAAAGAATATCAGTTTGAAATACTTGGAGGCCCTGAATCTCGGGGGCTTGAGCTTGTCTGGCCTATAAGGAAATCCGACTCTGGCTATGATTATTAATAATTTCTTATCCAGTATCAATATGCTAAAGAATATTTCAAAAACTTATTCCTGTTTTGAATCGTAAATTAATTTTGATGTTTGTAAGAACTTCCCTAAATGTGATACATTTAAAATAATTTCGTTAAAAGTCTTGCAGTTCAAGATGAGATTCAAAAATGCAGAAGGGGAAAATGATGAGAATTTTAAGGAAGCACTTAAGTGCCAAATGTATATGCTGATTTAAGAAGTAAAAAATGAAACCAAATAGGGAAAACGTAACTATTCAGGGTCATGGGTAATCTCGCCAAGTGAGGTTGAAATACGTCGCCAAGGGCAAAGACAATTAGACCCGTTAAGCACTGTTTGAAGGCACGCTTTCTTCTGTGACGGAATGGGTCTATTATCTCCGCTATGTTATTCGAGAAACAGATCGTAGTTCTTCCGGTAATTGTTTGTTACCTGGGGTAACAAATAGCGACTGGTAGAGTAATCGGCGTGGAATTGGTGCGTTTATAGGTAGATGATATTCTATTTTACAGAGAGAGCAAAAATAAAATAAAAAAAGAAAAGAACAAAAAAAGGATTTGTATTGGCGCATTATGAACTAACTTTACTGGAATAAATCACAGCATTGTTTGCCAAGTTTTATAATGACAATTTGATTACCAAATTCAAATTTTATTTTAAATCAAGGACAAAAGAAAATCGCCGAGTCGACTTTTTTTTAAACATGGCATAAAAGTCCTTTTTTTCCTGCCGAAAAACTATTTGGATGAAATCAGAGAATTGTGTAATTTCTGAATAATACAGACATCTGACAATTATATTAGAAAATAATGTTTAGATAAATGTATAAAAGTCGTTTTCATAAATCGACAATCTTTTATTTCTTTATAGAACATATGCGATACTTCTCGTAAAGTAATTTAATGGTTCCCACAGCTATGGCGATCGTTACCTGGCACCTCCGCAGTGTAACAGCGGTCGCGGTAGCTTAGAGGTCAAGGTCGCGAGCTCATGGCCGATGTTGTTTCTATCCAATCATCGACCTGATACCGTTAAAGACCCCTGATTTTAAATGGTATCAGGTTGATATACATTAAATCTGTCCAGAATCAAAGTGTTGACAAGATGTGGAATTTAGAAGAGGAAGATGCCAACCCAAGTATCGTTCTCGTAATTTGACCGAGAAAAAAAAATTACGGTGCCGGCCACTAATTACTCTCGTGTTGCTTCTAAGCGCAACGCTAATAAACAAGCAATCAAATCCCCAGTTATGGCTACTATGTATCATACGTCATTTGCGTGCATGAATTTCATATATTATATACTCTGGTTTTATTAAATCAATAGATTATGTATGGATCGCATTATTGTTGGTATAAAAATGTATGGAGATTTAGGTACATAAAATTAAAGTGTAATATATAAAATAAAAATTGTTTGTTTAAAGTATATGAAATAAAATTTCTACTGAAACATTTTTTGATTTATTTTATATGATGCGGTGTTTATTTCCATTGATTTTTAGAACAAGAATGAATTAAAAGTGTCATTATTCTTAACAGAGTTGACTTAGGAAAGCATAATGCATCTACTTTATCAAATTTTACATTACTTAAGCAAATTTTACTCAAATGAAATTTCGATTACTGCTCCATTGAGTTTTTATTGTCAATAAAATCTAGATTCTTTACTATTTTCTGGAAACCAAGCAACCATCGAAACAATTGTTTGCTTCGGTGAACCTCCTCCTGAAAATTAAGGCGCAGATGTTTTGAGATGCGAAGAGCTCATAGACTTCTTGGAAAAAAAGGAAAAACAATATCTGGACTGTATTACAGTGAGTTACTCCATCCTTAAAACGAATGCCTTTGGAGTTGATACCGTTTTGATAATAACGAATGCCTTTGGAGTTGAAAACTTTGAATTATGCAGCATATTTCCCACCTTCAAGTAAATGTATTTTCATGTTAAAAGAGTCGAAATACGAAATTATTAAATTACATACAAGAAAAAATTAATGTAATGGAACAGAAATAACTAGAATGTTTGTTTTTACTGCTTTCGATTCTTTAGTGAACATCATTTTAATGCTACAGCATTTTGCTATATATATTAAGAAAAAAAAAATTTAGAGGGAAACTTTTAAACTTAAGAATGATACAACTGTAAACTAACTGCATTAAATGTTTGAAATTGTTATTACAATATTGCATCAAAAAATTCGAATTTCAGTTATAGGAAATTTGGAGCAATAGAGTTTCTTGGACAAATGAATCGAATTAAATTCATCTCCCCCCCCCCTAATTTTATAAAAAGAATATTGGTGTCGCGTTACATTCAGGCTTATATAGTACCGCTAAAACAATTTTTTCGATCCTTTGACAGATTGATAGTTTAATAACATCGAAATTAGAAGCAAAATGAAGGCTATTGGCAAATGGATTTCGTTATTTTGAGTGACAATCAAGTGAAGAGAACGACACTTAGGCCTGCACTCCCTGTGCTTTTGGCAAAGACGCCATTACAGCAGAGCCGTAAATTTAAGTAGTAGTTCCGTTGCTAAAAAGCATTTTATAAATTTTAAATAAAAAAAAAAGTACTTCAATTTCATCATTTGTACACGACAGTGTGTCGTTTTTATCATTTTTAATGCGTTACCATGTATGATGAGCTTCCCTTTTCGCTTTCAAACTTTTGATTCATTCTATGAAGTGTTTCTTTCAAGTTAAAAGCTCTATTTTGATCACTGCTCACGAAGCACAATTATCTGGCATAAGGTGAAGGGTCTCCATCTTTGTCCACCAGGCCTTTGGGCAAACTGGGTGAAGGAAGGGGAGAGGGATCTAGGTGAGAGGAACGTCGGGTGAACGACCTTTCCCAGGGACACCGTTTTGGAGGTCAGGCGGCTCGTTTCCGCATACTTTTTCTTCCGCCGCGTTTTTACTGTCTGCACCGGGAAAGCGCGCAACACCCCACTCTTTCCCTGTGCGTGGTCACACATCGAAACTCGACTGACGGGATGCGTGAGGGTGCGAACTGTATCCCATTAACCTATTCAGTGATATAATACACAAAGAAACTGCAAAAATACTCTGAATTTCAGTCCTCCCCTCACACTTAAGTTGTCTGAATATGTAATAGTTACCCTATTTCCCTTTGAATGAATTTTTTTGTGGGGTTGTGCTAATTATTGATATTTGAATGTATCTTACGGTACTGGAAGCTTTCATTTTTTCCCCATATGAGTGAAAAGTGATTATTTAGTGAAATTACAAACAATTAGCGCTTGTAAGACAAAAAATTTTATTCGTCTCTTTCGAATATATTAAAACTAAGATAATAATTACTTTGAAACTGTTATTACTGTGTGCAATGTGGTTATTTATCAATTATTATAACAATATGTACTCTTGAAACAAATATCAAAAAGACTTTATCTTTGCACATTTTTTAAAAGAAATTCGACAGTGATTTAAAAGTCAGTTTTGATTTTGTAGTCAATTGCTTCCAAATCAGAATTTGACAGCTGCCGCGTCGATTTGTCTCCGTCGGTGGATTCCTCAGTATGTACCGGAAATCAAGTAAAAATCAAAACGTTCGTTTGCTTCCGGTGAATCTTTTCCAATAAAGGTGATGATGGTCTCATCGACTGGAAAAATTACGAGGAAAATTTTAGAGATGTGATAGGCGTCATGATTGAGAATTTGAGTAACTGAGACTTAGACAGCTGTCTAGTGAGTCATGATGCTTGCAAAAACAAACCATTTTCGATGCTACGAACACCATCTCTTGGAATTTTGTATCATTCTAACACTCGATTCATTTTCTAAATTCCTTTGCGGAAATTTTGTTTTAATGAACTGATCGAAAACTTAAAACTAGTAATATTTATGCAGCAATGATGAATTATCGCATAGAACTAGAAATGGCTAGTTATCTGGAACACGATTTTACACTCGGCACAAGAGATGGCGCTGCTAGAGCTTCGCATAAACAAGTCTGCAACAAGAGCGTAAGCGAGATGGAAAAAAAGTCAAATATCAAATAACGTCTAACAATTATACATTTCTTTCTTCGGACTATTGACTTTTAAATTATTATACCTTTTTTTAGCCTTATTACTTTTTAAAGCTTTATCAATTACTATTTTTAAAAATTGGACATAGTGAACTTCACTTTCATCTTACGGATATAATTTACATAATGTATGTTACTTAACATATAAATAGGCGAACGGAATTATGAAATCTATTTTTGTAAACAGGTTCGTACCTCTTCTTACCTTAAAATAATAATTTGTACAGTGTTTTATAATCAAGAAATTTTAATTAATTTTTATTATGATTATTTGCATGTCGAAAGTGAATAAAGCTGCAAGTTTTTCGTCTAACCTAATTTTTAAAATAAACTCGTTGAAATGTGTATTTTCAGCATGTATACACACATATATATATATATATATATGTGTGTGTGTGTGTGTATAAGTATTGTGTATAATATATAATACAATACTAGTGAAGGGTAAATAGCTGCCCGCTAAGAGTTTTTTGTTGCCACCAAGAAAGTAAAAAAAAATACGTCTTGAACCCGATATTTTTTTTTCCCGTGAACGATCGAAGATTCGTCTTGGATGGCCACGTCAATACGCATGCGTAGTATAGATAAAATGCACGTTGCTTTTCCAGATAATCTGGTTAATATTCTACTTTGATCTATTCTATGTTTTGATTTTCGTAACAGTAAATAAAAAAAAAGGAAAATCGGTGATGAATGTCGTGTGTTTTGTGAAGAATGTACAAACAAATATTTCTTTGGTAATACGGGGAATAAAGTAGTGCGTTTATTGTTAAATGAAACGATAGCTGTATTTGAGGAGTACAATCTGAAACGACATTACGAAACAAAACTTAGCGAATTTGGCTGTAACTTTCCAGGGAAGAACGCAAAACAAAAACTGCGGAGTGTGTGAAAAGACTGAAGTCACAACAAACATTGTTTACAGAGTAATCAACACTTCAAAATATCGCTACAGAAGCCAATTTCATAGTAGTCTGTAACCTTACTAAGTGAAGTAAGTCTTTTTTCAGATGGCGAATTCATTAAGCGGTATTTGGTACAGTGTACAAGCGTATTGTGTCCTAAAGTTAGAAGCAGATTTGAAAGCTTTCATTGTCAAGAAGGGACACAGTGTGGAGGATTGATTTTGCTACAAACGAAATCACAGAATAGCTAAGGACTGAGAGCAAAGATTTTGTTTGGTTTTCTTTGACACTGGATGAGTACATAGATAGCAAAGACATTACACAATTACTCATCTTTATCTGCGTAATTAATGAAAATTTCATCATCATAGAATCAACGAAAGATAGTCATTGATTCTAGGGGATTTTCACTTGTCAGGACGTGCTTGAATGTGCTGTGAATCGTGTGGAGAAAATGGCAAGTAATACAACAAATGGGTCCAGAGCATTCAGAGGGAAAAAAGAATGTAGGTATGTTTAAGCTTTTAAAAAAACAAGGTACAAACACAAGACATGGATGGTATTTTGTCTTTTCTTTGCATTATGCATCAGTAGAGCCTTTGTAAAGTTGCACTGACTTAAAAGCATGGGGCGTTTCCTCTTGTTAGTATGGGGAGCACAATCAGAACAAGGCCCTCCTTCATCGGCAATTCAAATTTTTTCTTAAGAATATGGAGTCAGAGATCGAAAACGTAATTTACCACAATATGAAGTGGTTGAGCCTGAGTGAAGTATTGAAAGTGTCTGGGCATTTCAGAATGAAATCTCCTTATTTCCAGGCACCAAAGAAGGTGTCTTATGAGTATGTAAAATCATTCAAAAGTAAACTAGGTCAATTTGTAAGACAAACAGAAGGCAATTTTTGTCATTTCCTTGTATTAGGAAAACAGCAAGTGCCTGAAAGTGTTTCTGCTAAGATTAGAGATCTCTACTGAGTTTAGAGGACGATGTCACAAGAACATTTTAGGATTTTAAGAAAATTGAACTTAAATTCAATTCATTCTCTTATCCCATCTTAGCTGATATTGACGTAGTACCTGAGGAGCTGCTGCTTGATTATATTGATATGCAATTAGTTCAGACTATGGAAGAAATGTTAATGCTGTGACATTTTACAAATCTGTATTTACTGAACAATTTCCATGCATGAAGAAATCTGCTGGGAAAATGTTCTCTATATTTTAGTCTACATATACATATATATGTAAACAAAGTTTTCTTTGTTTCAAGATCAAGATGAATAAATATTGATGCTTTTTGACACACATTAACTTGCAGGCTGTGATGAGAATTTCAACAAGCAACCTCACTCCTGATATTAAAGAAATAGTAAAAAAGTGTAATAAGATATATTTGGCTCATTAAACTGGTTCTTAAATTAAATGTGCTTGCAACAGTAAATGATATAAAATTAGCACAATAAATACATAAAATGAAACTCCCTTTCTTTAATTTAATTTATATTTAATGATTTTTATGGAACAAAATATACCTTTACATAAGTGCAATGTTAATCAATACAATCATTTTAAAAGGTGCGGCTCTTCGCTTCCACAAAGAGGCCCTCGAGCCAAAACAATTCTCATCACTGTACTGTACAAATCCTCAAAAGATTTACTAAATTACGGTATTTATGTATACTATTTATTATAATTCCTTGTTTAGATTTTGCGAAATGTGTAGCCTCATATAATAAACTTATAATAAAACTCATAGGAAAAGCGACGCGAATGGCAGAAAATATAAAACGAAATACAACATGACAAAACTATTCCATTCAATCGAGTCATCGCTCACCGAGGAAGCTCTACGCGAGGTCTTACTGTAATCCTGAAAGAATCTCTTTGCATAAAGTCACGAAATAGAATCTAAACTTCTTTTTCAAACAGAAAACGCTTCAAATATTTATTCAGTGCTACACAGTTATAATAACACATACATACGCAATACTGTGTCCTTAAAATTTAGAAACAATCAATGAATATCCGCAATTGTTCGTTTTAAATTAAAAGTTTAAAAACTCCATTTGGGATTGGAAATGGAATCCGAAACTTAATTTATTTAAATAAGCTAAAAATTTAAAATGATATTTCAAATTTAGTTTCTAATCTTTAGGATTTCGTGAAATTGTTAAGTTTACTCAAGCGATATTAATTATTTATCCACCTTTTTATTCCAGAAGATGGCGGTCGTGTTATACAGCCTTATTCCTGTCGAGATCCTGCCACAAAAGAGGAAGGTGTTTGCATGTTCTCTTGGAATTGTCAGCGCTCCAACGGGACGCATCTCACCTATTGCATGGACAGATTTTACTTCGGAAGTTGTTGCAGGCTTCCACCAGGAGTCTACATAGCAACACCTCCTTCAGTTTCTTCCAATGAAGTTACAGAGACCCCGAAGGTCAAACAACGTCCAAGCGCAACAACGACAGAATCTCTTCTGGAAAGATGGCCCGTGGATTCAACAACGGTAGAAAAAAAGAGTACTAGAGTTCCTCCGATTTCAACACGAATAACCACTGCAAGACCAACTCGAGTACCAACCACAGAATTCCCACCTGGTCTTCTCACATGGCGACCTCATGGACAGACCAAAAGCACGCAAGCTCCCATCAAATCAAAACCCACTAAGTTATTCTCTACAAAGCCTGTCTTTGCGAGTTCCACATCGAAATTCAACGCGACGGAAAAACCTCATCATTCCTCAATCTCCGACACAACAGTCATTCCGAAGCTCACAACAACACCAAGCCCAATGTATTCTGTTGATGCTTCAACCCCCAAAGAAACAATGGAACACCAAAATAATTCTGTAACACCAGTCTCTAAAAGAAGGACAAGGCCAACTCGACCCTATGGAAGTACTTATCCCAAGCGCAAGACGAGACCAACCAGACCATACTCAAACAGGAATTCTACTCATTCCAAAGTGACCCAAAGAAAAACAAAACCTACACGTCCTATGCATTTATCAACGGCGCCTGTTTCCGTAAAAGAGGAAGCACTGCAAACTACACGATCTTCGATAGGAACTTGGTCAAATATCCTCGACAGAACCACCCGTCCATTTTCATGGAGAAAGACAACTCCTGCCACTGTTACAAGGAGAACAACTCCCTCTACTTCTGCAACAAGGAGCACAACTCTCTCTACTTCTGCAACAAAGAGCACAACTCCCTCTACTTCTGTAACAAGGAACACAACTCCCTCTACTTTTGTAACAAGGAGCACAACGCCAACAACTTCAACAAGAAGCACAACGATGGCAGCTTTAACAAGAACCACAGTTTACCCAAGCCCCAGTATTGTAAGCAGTACTACTTCAAGACCCACTGTGCGAACGACTATTTCTAGAAAAAGAACCAGACCAACACGTCCTCATGCTGTCACGGCATCTTCATTGGTTCCAAAGACGACACAAGCCACAGCAACTAGGAGGCCTTCCTTTACAACGAAAGCTACTCAGAAACCGAGTACTGAAGAAATCATAGAAATTATAACTTTCCCTCCATTCCCTGGAATAAGCCACAAATCAACTAAACGTCCATCAGCAACGACTCTTAGACCGAAGCCGACTTTCAGTACCACAACTGCAACTTCAGTTGTTACTGGAATATCTACTACCACATCAGGTACGACAACGAATGAACCTTCAACAACAACCCAGAAAATAGTTCCCGGTCAAGACTATACTCAAGGTAAGTAAAATTAATTTCAATGTGTGTGTGTTACATCTACAAGCATCCTTTTCTGGACATCTTTCATTTTATTTCATAAATTCTTCAGTCTCATTACAACTGATAGCTTTAAAAGTTGAGGACAAAAGTTTTCCCAAAAATATTATTTCAAAACTTTCGGAGGACGATTAATTGAAACTGTATATAGTTTTCTTAATTTACTATTAGCAGTATTTCAATGTCCATCATCAAACAGTTTCTTCCGTTGTGAGAAACAGCAAAGCGGTTCTAAAAATAGCTATTTTGCTAAGAGTTTTCTATTATTTTTTTCCCAAAAAAGCCTTCTTTTTGTCTTTTGGCCCGCAATAAACATTACTTAAACTCAAAAGAAAACTACGTTTGAGCGATCGTAATATACAATCGCTGTTTGTCGCAGAATGTAATATGTATACTATATTTGATACTGCTTCCACATTATTTTAAGTGTAACAGAAGATAACTTTCAATCAACGTCTCAAATTTGTATATATATATGATGATTTCACAAAAAAGAACTTTAATTTTCTAATTTTTCCCATTCTATAATCCATTAGTAAAGAGTTCATTCTTATTTGCAGATACAATTCCAAATTATCTTTTAATTTATATGATCACGCGCTCATAAAATCTTTGAATCAACTTTCCCATAGTTGTAAATCTGTAGGAAACAATCCCTTCTAGACTGATAGACACCATCAAAGTCCAGTCGCCCATCATATATATATATATATATATATATATATATATATATATATATGGAGTAGTTAGGATGGAAGAGAGAGAAACATTCTCTGTTTGGTATGTTAAAATGAGGATTATTCAGATCCCATGGTAATAAATGTAGGGATTTTTAGATATTTTATATGAAGATTAAATGTCTAGTAAAGATTATACTTACTGGTTTGGGACGTAGGAATACGCCAATTTAAGCAGATTTGGAAAACTCGTGATCGCATAAATTAAAAGATTTAGTGGTATTAAGAATAGAATGGTATCTGGAAATAAAGATGAGTTATGGGGTAAATTAAGAAATTATATAAATTTAAGTGAAATAATTACATGCAAGCACACAAGCCCATACACGCATGCACGCACACACACACAACTATATATATATAATTTTTTTTTATCATTATACAATTGAACAGAGTAGAAAACTACCAGCTTTGATAAGAATGTGTTGAATAATTGAATTAATAATTAGCTGCACTTGCATCAATATTCTTTAAACGACTTTTTTGGTAATTATGAGATTTTGTGTTCAATAATTTGTGTGTTCTTTGAATTTTTCATCCAGACCATGACTCTTGTATCTCTGTTCATAATTATATTTTTAGTCTCAATGTTTTGGTAACAATATAAACATTTCTTTGCATATACATAAAGAGTTTTGTGCATAACAATTATCATGATCTTAGATTAAAAGAAAAGGATTTTATATTAATTATATAATTATTATGAATATAGTAAAAATAAGCCTAGTTGTAGTAAACCTTAACGTGTCAGTCATGTTTTTTCTCTGTTATAATTCTGAGTTGCATTCTGTGATTGTCTTGCCTATTTAGACAGTTAGAAAAGTACCTATATTGCTTCCATGTGCTTGCTTTTGCTTATTTGCTTAATTTTTGAATAATTGCATTAATGCTTGCATTCGAGCCTTCGTTCAAGTAGATGATTTGTGTTCCATGTGCTTTTCCGCTTTGCAGCAGCTTTCTCACTAACTATTAAGCTAACATTTTACTTGTCACAGTTTCAGGGTCAACAGAAAAGATAAAAATATATGCCGAGGAAAAATGTTCCAAAAAGTTTTGATGACTTGTACCTTTTAGCACAAATTGCTTTTATTTTCATTTCCTTGGATCAATTGAAAGATCAAATTGAAGTAACCATTTATTTACCTGTACACGACCTTTTAAAACAAATTTTTTCTCAGGTACAGAAAAAAGCGATACTTCTATTCTTCCATCTTTAGATATTTAAATTCCGTAATTGAAAGAGAAATAAAAATTAAACCCATATTTCCTTGACTATACGTCTCCATATAAAGCATGCATATTTTGATTATAGAGGAGTAAATCAATATTTTATTATGATTTTATCTGGTAAATGAAAAATGGTTACTGTGTTTCACAATTTTCTATGTTCTCTTATCGAACGTTTTGATATCTACTAAACGAGGGCTCGAATAGCAAAAAAAAAAAAAAAAAAAAAAAAAATCTAAGAAACTTAGCAATAATTTTGATATGTTTCTTGCTTTAACAGACAGCACTGTTGCGCATGCCTCTGAAGTCACTCTATTGGTTACTCACCACGATGAAGAACTCGATTCTTCTTCGACTCTTAATCCCGATCTCGAACTAACAACTGATCAGAGCGAAGGCACGACTGAACAATGGTTTACTACGACTTCAGACATAAAACATCATACTCTTGGTAGAAATCCCGTTGTACCACATAGACCTGTGCATGTGTTGTATGACGAACAAGGAAACGAAATACTTAACCAAGAACACTTTGAAGAAGTTGCTGGACAAACCCCGTCTTTATCCAAAATTGAGTCCACAACTGCAAATACGATTTCCACGACAACTGCCAAAACGGTGTCCGCGACAATTGCAAGTCCGACCTCTACGACAAGTACAACTTTTCCTTCAGAATCAGATATCACTTTCGTAGAATATAAAGTAAAATCGACGGACTTACCAATTATTAAAGATGCTTCTGAAGCAAGTACTCTATTTGCCAGTTCAACTTCAATAGAACCGTCGAGAGAAACTGAAAGTGCGACTGTGAAATTATCTACAACAGTGGAAACATCCACATTTTCTGGTGACATTATTTCGAACGAGCAAGACAGAACTGAAACTGTTTCCATGTCCCATATAAAAGAAAGTAATGAAACTACTGCTACCATTACTACTACGGCTTCAGTAACTACTACTGAAACTAAAGAATCAACCAATTTACAGTCCACAACGATTCAAGGAGATGTATTGGATCATGAAGAAAATGCGGATTCTATTCTACATTCGGTAACATCCACTCAAAACGAAAACATAATCTTCAGTGCGACAACAACAAAAGTGCCAATTACCAGCTCTGTAACTCCTAGTGGAGAATTAACCGATACAACAACTTCAAATGACAACATATCTTTCGATGATAAAACTGAATCAACGATAACACATATTGAGGAAGATAATCATCTCTCAACCATGCTTGGTGAGATTAAAGTCCCAACGTTAACCACCAGCAATACAAACAACAATGCTGAAACCACAGAAGCTACTATTCATGGCGATCATTGGTTAGATGATTTGTATGATTACTATGATTATTATATGGATCCCTATTATGATACATCTTCCCAAGTCGTAAAAAATACGACAAATAAAGGCCCAGAAATTCCTTACGCGACAGTGAACAATCACAAGATTACGTTTTCACCTTTCGGTACAGCCGATGCTTTAATTCAAGATAAGACTGAAATAACTGAAGAGAAGAATCTGGTTGAAGTACACAGTCATACCGAGAATTCCCCACAAACTACAATACTACTTAGCACAACTAGTGCTGGTTCACACAAAAACAGACCCAAACCTTTTTTCCCAACAATTCCAAGTGAAATAAAGACCCATTCGAAAGTAACTCCAAGTTCAGCTCAGAAACAACCACAAAGACCATTTCTTCCAGCTATACCACAAGAAAAGCCACCTGCACAAACAATCAAAAGGCCGTCAAAACCCTCGCCAGTAATTGTGGCGATTACAGAAAGTCTCAACGATTTAACTACTGTAAAAAATATGGACGAAAATCTGGATCTTACGACATACCGTCCAGCTTTAGAAAATGATTACGGTAACGTTAAAACAACTATTGTAACTATAGATAATCATAGACCCCCTGCACAAATATCAGTCACTGTTAATCAAACGTTGCCGCCTTATCCTATTTATAAACCCGTTACTAATTCAGTTAAAGACGAAAGTGAAACTAGTTCCACAATCGATTCCACTTGGGATTCAAGTAAATTTCAAATTTCTGAAATAGTATCAACAAGTGATCCAACTTACGAAATAAAAACAGCAACAGTGAATGTTGCAGATGAAGAAATCAACGATAATTTTATCGATGATGATAAAGAAACTGCGAGTATCACCCCAATAAATATCCCAACTGTCAGGTATCCATTTCCAACTATACTTATGCAAGACACGACACGCCGGCCAGTTGTTATCGAATCTACTAGTCAGTCAACATTCAGCAGCAAAGAAGAAACAACCACTTCCAAAGGCCCTTCATTAGTTACCATATCCGAAGTAATTGCTACATCTGAAGCCTCAACTCCTGAAGAAACGAGTCTAACAACAGCTGAAAGAATTTCATCATTTGCTGAGATAACTTCAGTAGAATCAGCTACGAATCTTGCAGAAAAGAACGATTTGGCTTCTACTGTTGGTGAACAAACTGCCGGAAGCATATTTTCCGAAACAAAACCTGTAACTAATGATATAACTATTATTAGTACCACGAAAGTCGATGAAATTGAAACTTCTACCACAAAAGAAACAACAACATCCTCTGCTAGCACACCAGAAGATATTACAACACCGTTCTCAACAACGACCGAATTCATATCTGAAACAACGGAATTAGATTTGGCTTCAGCCGATTTCCAGGAAGGTAAGTTAGTACACGAACAGGTACTGGTATTTACAACAAAATTGTCAGTTGATTGAGGTTAAAAAATAAATTTTAATTGATTTTACAACTTTTTTAGTTAGAAATATTTTGACATACAAAAAGCTTTTCATAAATATCCGATAAATACTCTTTTCCTCAAGTTTTAAGTAAAGTTAGTTTCGTTATTTAATTTAAACAGAACTATATATATGCTCATTTTTTTAAAATGAAATGTAGTGGGCATTTGTGCTTATGCATTCTTCTATTTTTTATTTTGAATCTTTTGTTCATGTTACATGTGCCCAATCTGAAAAATAATTTCGAACATACATTCACACCTTAAAAATTTCTTATGTGTACAAATATTTAACTAATGACTTATACTGAATGTTCATGTTCATATAAGCGATGATTATGATTGCTTCACGTTCGATATAAGAGCAACAAATTTGAAATTCTCATTAATAAAAGCAATACAGGATTGAACAAAAATATTTTTTATTTAATTTGATTTGCTTGCCATGCATATCCTTTTTTTATTTTCTGGAACTAAATATTTTGTATTTGACTTGGAAAATGATAAATGCTGAATAACATGTTAAATTATGAACTTGAAAACACAGCGGACGCCCTTCGATTTATATGCTATGGTTTTTAAGTATCTCTTTTTGACTGATGCAGAAATTAAATAAATTTTAATCAATCTTGATTCCAATGCTAATTATACACAGTCATCAAAAAAGAAAAACCCTTATTAACTTTCATAATTTTCACTAAATAGGACAGAATTCTTTCTAATCGCTCAATATTTTCGTGTATTTGATTTTCTTCTTTTAATACTAACCTAAATTATAAACTTCAAAAAATTCGGCTGAAAAGTTTCTAATTTTAAAGAATGGCTTCCTTAATTTAAAATGAGTGTCTTAAAAACTGACAAAAAAATTTCCACTTAAAATGTTCGCCATTTTTTGAACTGAATGGTAAAATTTTTTTTCCAGCGATTGAAACAGATTTTTTTTACAAAAGTAGTATTATTATGAAACTATAAATTATTAGATGCCGATGCGAAAAAAAAATGGAACTATAATACACCCAAATTTATATGTATTTGAATTTCTCATGTAATGTGAAATTCTCAAATCTGAAATGTCACGCGATTCCATCAAAAAAATCAGGAAATATTCAAGGTCAAAATTTACTTTCGGAAATCAGCGTCTTAAGAGACCGTGAACCACTTTATAAATCTTAATTATTAATCCATTTATTTTGTGCGGTTAAAAAGGGTAAATTTTTATGATTCGTTTGTGTGGAAGCAATCTACAAAATGGTCCCTAACAATTTTATAGAAAATCACTGGAACAAAATTATGGAATTCAAGTGGAATTTCGGAAAATAAGCTATTTAGACCGCTTTCTACCTAATTTAAAAAAAAGAAAAAATACCATAATGTAAAATTCTATTTTAACTCTTCAAATTGGTCAATTAGCAGATAGTTTCCTTCGAGACACAATTTTTGTAAAGCTGCAATAAGTTACTAAGGAAACCTTTAATTTTTTAACGATTGTACGAAAGAATATCAATTATATGAATTGTCAAATCGAAAGAGAAATTTAACAATTGGTTGCATTTTTTTAAACTGCTGCAACTGATTGAGATGTGAAATTCATTTAATGCAAGCACAAATTGCTTGTTTGCGTATTAAGTTTTATTCTTGTATCCATTCTATAATATTAATTTTCTGTTTCAGTGTGCGGAAAACCGACCCCTGGTCCCATGGGAAGAATAGTGGGCGGTGGCAACTCTTATTTTGGAGAATGGCCTTGGGTGGTGAGTGAACTCAATGCTTAGTTTTAATGATGTCTCACTTTCTTTTCTCACGTCTCACACACGAACTCCTGATCGTGTGTAAATATAAAATGAGGAACCGATATTATAACTGGTTCAAGCACCGCATATTTGTTCTAAGTTGCATCTTGTTAAGCTGTCCTTTCTTCTGAAAATAATATTTTAAAGTTCTTGCTTATATTTTTTTCCAAAAAAATACATCTGTTATAGAAATTAATTATGCGTATAACAGAAATGTTTGACAACTGAAGAAAAAGATTTCAAGATATATCCATTAATCGGAACATTGGTCCGTCCCTCCAGTCTTATCTTGCAATACCCTCCCCTAACAATTTGACTTAGGACTAATATTACGCCGAGCAATGCCTCAATCTTGACGTCATTGAAACAAAACTGTAGTCACATGTATCAAGTTACATTCAGTTTTAATTGAAAAATTTCGTTTATTAATGTTCTTCCCTTGAATGCTACCTTTGATATGGATGCCATGTATCTTTGTGGCTAACGAACATTGATTGCATAGGTTGAAAAAAAATAGTTTATAATAAAAATTGAAAGCTGATGTCTGACGATTTTCTATCGCTATATGATGATATGATATTTTTCTATCGTATAAATTTTAAATTTTAGAGTAACGCTTTGAAGTTCAAAGTGTTGCTTTAAAGAATTTAAAGACCTTTACTGATTATTTGTTAATGAATAACACTTACTACTTTTATTAAAGAATTAAATCTTGAGAACTGATTGATGCGAACATATTTTTTTAAAAAAAATCGCTTAAAAATCCTCACATTCAACGCAATGCATATGCTTGGTAATCTTTAAAAATTTCAGCAATATTGGCAAGAATAAATGATAATGCCTCTCGTATATCCTCTGCCTAAATGCGCAGGCTCTCACATTTTTTTTTTTCGTCGTTGAAAATCCTGTCTCTTAAATATATGAAGTAGAAAATAATATTAATATGTTCAGTGATTTTTTTGGCTAGACAAGGGTATTCATTTGTTATAGAGATCCAGAATAATTCCAAAACATCCCATTCCCTCGTAATGATTGTGACTAACTTGTTTAGCTTTTTTTTTCTGTGCCACCAAAATTATACTTCAGTTCTTCTAGATCTAGTATATTACGTCATTTTTCATGGCAATTTGAGGTGTATTAAGTTTACGGTATTGCATATTTAACTAAAATATTAAACTGTTATTAATGTTTACACATCATTAATGTTGTTTGCTGAAAACAGAATCATATAACGTTATGAGATTGTATTGGTGTTTTCTTTCACGACAATTTTGAGTTGTGCTTTCAATTTTTTTTCACGTAATACTTAAAATGGTTTCACAGAGCACCAGCGTGGCGATTATCCGTAATTATTCGGTTCTTATACCATATTTCAATCTAATAAATTAATCAAAACTACCTAAGTCCAATTGAAGACACACAAGAATAACAGAGACTCTTTATTATCACTGTAAAATATCCAGGGTCGCTTTCTCCGTATATATATATATATAATCCCAAACTAACCTACAATCCTAATTTATGATTTAAATCAGAAATCTATTTTACCAATCCACCTGCTCTTAATTTCACAACTTTCTTCGATGGTAACTACATAGATTAATGCTGCCAGTGGAACTTTTTTCTATCTTCAATAGAAACAAAAGAATTTCAATCTCAATAACAATTCTGTATCGCCAAGTCTATATTGAGATGAAGTCGACTTCAATCTCTCCTCGTTTTCTATTAATTTCATATCATTTATTAATTATATCTAAATCACTTCACTTCATTTCGATCTTCACATGATTTACCTAACCACATTTCATTTGGGTTGGGAAAAAATTATAATTTTATGCAATTCAACTCGATTAAAGACCCCGAGGTTGTTAAGAGGAAAATCGCGAACAGCCCAACATCACAACAGTGTTCACAAAATGAGAACCACTGGTACATATGGCGTATCATGGTATCTTTTGAATTGAAGGTTGTATGTAATATTGTCAAAATTTTCATTCAGAATCTCATTCACATTTATGTAAGCTCTCTGTCTCATAATATTTTTAATCTTTTGATATAATTTAGTTTTTGTTTATATTTCCAACCAATTAACATGTCCTCGTGACATTTAGATTTCAATCAATAAGAGTGAATTGATACACTTAAAGTAACCTTTAATAAACTAAGGATACCTCCCACTTATTACATAGGTCGAACAATTTTATACAATATTTTAAAAACATTTCTTTACTGTTTCAAGCATAATTTGACGTTAATAAATAAACAGCTTTTAATATTTTTTATACTTTTGTTAAATTTGTCAGTGCCTCTTTTCCAGTTTCATTTCTGATTCAAACATAATGATTTATTCACTAATTTCCCTCCATTTGGCTTTCAGGTTTCGTTGAGACAGTGGAAAAAGAATGCTTTCCTGCACAAGTGTGGAGCCACACTATTGAATGAATTTTGGGCCATAACTGCAGCTCATTGCGTTGAGAAGTAAGTCTAAATGATAGGTGCTGTCAATACATAAGAGAGGTACTTTTCTATGATTGTCATTATTGCATATATCATATTTAAATTCTAAAGATGAGCATACTCTTGCGAACTGAGCAGCTCGTCAAAAGATTGTTCGCTGCGATTCAGTCAGCTTTTCGACAAATTTATAGGCAATTCGCAGTTTACATTGAGATGGCGTAGTTTCAAAGAGCGGTTCGGCTCGATAGTGGATACGAGGTTGGTTCAAAAAGTACTTGTATTTAGGCTGGAAAAGTTATGACAAAGAATTTTTGAGGCAGAAAGACGATCACGATTACAAGTAACCGAGACTTAGACAGGTGTCTAGTGAGTCATGATGGTTACTGAAACAAACCATTTTCGATGCTACAAGCGCCATCTCTTGGATTTTCTAAGGACACTTATTGAACGACCCTCGTAACTTGAAACAACAGTTTCCTTACACTCATGTTAAATTAAAATATCCTATATTGGTGTGATTTTTTAAAAAAATTTATTGTTTTTAATAACGAGTATATTATTAATCGTTATAAGTATTCACGTTAGAAACTTAAATATCTACGATTTGAGTGACGATCAAGGTATTTTGAAATTCACCGCACACAATAACGTCATTGAAAATTGAATGACAAGAATAGTTAAAAATAATTATTTTCATGCATGAAAACGTACATATAATTAAAATGTGCACTAATCCTTTCAGTAATAACAGATAAATCGAATCGCACAAAAATATCGAAATTCTTTTTTTCAAAATAGCTTTGTACGTATAGCACATATTACACTGTTCCGCATTATCTATACGTGTGCATTTTTCCCGCGCTAGCAGAGTAGTCATGGTCACTAGCTAGTGGCAAGCGTTGTTTCTGTAGGGTCTTAGGTTTGAATCCCAATGCCTCAAAAGGCCCGTTGTGTAGTGGGGCAGATGCCCTTCAAATCTATTGATGCTCTGAGTTATCTCGTTGTCATGGTGTGAATGTTTAGAGAAGGGTATCCATTCAGGTATAGCCCTCGTTACTTGACGGACGTTCAAAATTGCAAAGTGTATTGCTAATAGTCATCGTGTTGTTTCTAAGTTTGATATTAATGAACAGTTAATCAGTCGAAATTTGTTCATTTGTAATTAGTATTTAAAATATTTGAAGAGCAGGTACAAAAAAAATTGAAGTTATTATTATTTTATCCTTTTTCATTTTTCAGAACTTAAAATCTTAGATAAAAGATGTTTGTGCTTTATATATTCTTCAAAAACATTCCTTAGATAAATTCATATATAATGCTATGGGAAGAAACTATGGTTGGGATCCTGAATGAAATGGTTTTGGTCAATAGTTGCTGCTCACCATACAAAATGAGTGGCATTCATTATTTCCTTAAACAAGACATTAATTTCAAAGTCTTTAAATCCCACACAAACTTCTAAAAAATTTTAAGAGACTTTCCGCAAGGAGAAATTACGAACTATTTATATATCATTTCACAAATTTCAAGTTGAATTCCAGTGTAATTTTCCTTCAGGCGTTTTATTTTAAATTCTACTCATGGCTGTGAAATTATATCGTCATCCTCATTGCGTGTATAATGGGTTTTCCGCAGTCATTTTTCCCGCATCCTTAACAAACACTTTTTTTTCCGTTTAACTGACCTTGAATTAGCTGGCAGCCGTTGATTGCACGAGCGATCTTGTTTTTATTCGATGACAGAATCGAATTGCATCGATCTCATTTGCATTCAACTACCGTGCCTTAGTTATAAATGCTGAGGAGATGATGTAATTACGAGATCTTTTTTTATACACGTTTTAACAATATGACGTTTGAGGAGTACACTTTAAAAAGACGAATCTCAGCTAAACTTTCGATTATTTTGAAAATTTTAACCGAAATTATATTTTAATACAATATTACACTTCAGTTTAAATTTGAGAAGAAAAAAATCTATTCATATGCTTAAATTTAGGACTATAAAACGCACTCCAAATTTATGAGGCGATTTTTAACTTTTTATTCAATCTCGTAGAACCTGATACCCCCATGTTTCGATGACTTGTTAGCAAATTTTTATGTGTATTTCTTGCTGTTCTGAGTTGTCGAAGCTCCAAGTCTTTCCGATGGTATGGTGTAGAAATTTAGGTAAGGGAATGCAGCTTAGGTGTCTTCCTTGTCATTTGACCGAAATTTAAAATGACGAGATCTGTCACCAATAGCCCTCGTGTAACTTTCAAACGTGACATTAACTAATCAACAATCAATTAAATTCATTAGCGTACTCGGGCCAGAGTTAGTTTAAATCTCCCGTCTAAATGCATTTCTGATTTCGTGGACTGAATGTTAATCCTATGAAATTTCTAATACAGTCCTCAAATCTGTACTATTTCATTTACTTGAATGCAAAAAAAAAAAAAAAAAAATGTGCCCTTAAGAGCAAAAACTAATGAAGGTTTCAGCGGAATTATATTTCCTTTCAGACTTTTGAAAAAAATTTAGAATATTTTTTTGAATGTCAGAAAAACCACAAACGAATAATTAAAATAAGGGTAAAAATATTTTTGAAAATCGGAGGAAGAGTGCAATTCCTCATAAACCTTTATTATTTTTCGTTCTTTCGGGTGTTCTTTTTTACATTAAAATAGATTAAATACTATATATTTGAGGATGGTAGTAGATATTACATAGGATTAACAATACGTTCACGAAATCGAAATGGCCGGTAGACGAGAGCCTTAACTGGTGACGACTAGGGATTCGAGGTGTTTCTTTAGCTCTTACCAACTCCGTGAGATTTTGGATCCTTGTTCGATAAAATTTTATGTAGGTTCACGCACGTACACTACGTCTGCACACCATTTTCGTTAATAACTTCGTTTCCAAGCACTATTAACTTTTCCGACACTTTTATATGTATTTCTTTATGTCCGTTCTCTGCACTTCTACTGTTAATCTAAAAAATCGGAGGAAAAGTGCAATTCCTGCGTAATCACGTTTCATTTGGTTGGAAAAGAGTTGAAAATTTGAGTACAAAAACCAGAAAGTAAATCTATATTTTGGTTGAGGGAATGTTCGCGAATAACTCACGCTTTTTGCTTATTAATTTTTTTTTTATGAGAGTGGGAAAAAGAAATATTTTGCGAAAAAAAACATCAGTATTTTATTAGAAACTGAAAAGAAAATAAATTCTAGCATCAAAAACTTCAAAGTCGAAATAACTTCCTTTATTGTGAATTCGAACATGATTCATTCGATAGTCAACACAGGATGTTATTAAGTACAAGTTCATTATCGCGTTGAAGACCTGACGATCGCCAATGCGTGACCACTGAGATAGTAACCCACTTCTCACGTGGCCGGGGATAACGAGGAATCATTTTACCGTCACGCTATGATTCCAGAGAGTCAACCCTTGACATTGATCCGGAATTCCTTTACCTGAGGGTCTCGAACTCAACCTGAGGAATGGCAGTCAAAACAATACACGGTTTAAAATGCTAAGGATGAGACTTATTTTGTCGTGGAATAATTAAGAGGAATAGATGGTATAGAATTAACCTCAACGAATATGTATACTACTATCAATAGTTTTTGTTTTCTAATAATAGAAGATGATTTTAAATTTAAATATTATTTGAATATAATTGTGTGCGTGCATTTAATAAGCTGAGATTGGAAGCTACTGAAGTGTGCATTGCTAATAAATAGGTTAAGTCTAAGAAATTGCCAAACTTCTATTTTGGCTGATTTCTTTATATATGATTGTTGTCAATCACTTAAGTCCAAAAGTTCTATTTTAAACTTCCTCTAGAGTTTCTTTAATCACCAAGTTTTCCCTCAATGTATTTTTTTCTCCAAAGTGATTTTAAAATTAGTATTTAATATTCTCTTCAATAAACTGTTATAAAATTATACATCTGAAAATGTGAAACTTATACATAAAATAATCAAAATGAATAATTATATAAAAGTATATTAATAATATGATGCATAAAAAATAATAAATGTACACATTGTGTTAAAAAAAGTAGAGGGGCAATTGTAGTTTTAACAGTAAGATTATTTTGTCAGAAACATAAAAAAAGTAAAAATAAATAAAATCAGAAAACAAGAAATTTTAATAAATGTAAATCGAAAATGAAAGTAAAATATTCTATATATGTAATTATCATTCTTCTTCTAGTTGTAAGAGTGTAAGAAAATAGAAGGACACTTCGCCTTTTCTTAAAAAAAAAAAAAAAATCTAAAATATTCGTAAGTTGTTTTTCCCATTCCATTAACTTTTATAACTTTCAATACCCGGTTTGATATAAAATCATACAAATATTGCATCTAAGTTTGGCGTATATTGTCCCAAACACGATTAAGAGGATTCTGAAGATCATTAATAGAGTCATGTTGTTCTCTACCGTCATTTATTCGTGGTACAATAAATGCCGAAATGATTTCTATGAAATTAAAATCAGAAGGCTTTTAGATGGCCATGACAAAGTCGAATATTGTTTACACGGAATCAGTTTTTGACGGCCTCAACAGTATGAATGGGTACTATATCATATTGAAAGATGTATTCATTTTCGCCAGTATTTGCACTATAAGATAGAATTTCAGAATCTAATAATTAAATGTAATCTTATGTTTCTGTAATTACATTTTAAAAGAAACCAGACTTGATCTTCCTCTATAACTGGCATCTAACCAGACCATCAAACTTCCTTTTCTTTCGGTTGTCTAATAAAATATAGTTCTCCTTTGTCCTTCAAACAGTACCATTAATATTGTTATTCATCAGGGTTATCCAAATAGAAACTTTTCTTATCTTAAAAAAATAAGAGAAATTCATTCCTTTCTCCAAGATATGAGATCTTTTGCCCAAAGCAGTCGATTATGTACATAAATTTTTGACCACTTTGGATGACATTCCCCTTTATCTAAAACTTATAAGCTTTGGACTTCTTTATATAATTAAAAGCAGTTTGATTTGACACATGTGTTATGCTTGTGTTTTGACCATTATAAATTTTTGTATGATACACACACGCACACTTTTTTAGCTGCCGGTTGATCAATCTTTCATCACAAGTAGTAAATTTTTTTTGGCCCTCCTGTTTTCTTTTTGGTTCCATGAGTATTGGGGTTTCTTAAAAAGTTTGAAATAGCAATACGGCCAATGTTAAGCTTATGGTCAATGGCTCTCTGAGGTTTCCCCCTTCATTTCGATAAGCTATAGCTTGTCTTTTTTTGAAATTTCGATAAAGGTATTTTCCCAGGCATTATATCAAAAAATATGATTTACAAACTGTTATATATATTTTTTCTAAATAAAATCAATAAAATAGAAATTTATCACTTCAGAATTCACAGATATATTCAATAAATTAAATTTTTTTAGAGGTTCTTCTACTTTTATTACAGTCAGAAATTCTTATATACTTGTTTTCTGCTTTGAATCAAATGATAAGTATTTAATATTAGACTCTAATGTAAAGACCTATATAACCAAAGAAAACTCCAAAACAAATTAAAGTTTCAACTAGAAAAAAAGGTGATAAAAATTTCAAAATGTTAAGTGTCCTACTTTTTTACGCAGTGTTTCGATGTAAATAAAAATAAAATAAAAACGAATAAAATAAACTATTCAAATAAAATAAAAAATTTAAAATAAAATAAAATTTCCTCTATTTATTCGCTAGTCCTCAGTATCATTCAAGAAATATTAATAATAAGGTTTAATGATCTTTCACTTAATTACATGATCAATGAATATTACACACTTAAATTAAATAATTTTTACTCAATGGTGATATTATTTGCATAAATGTTGAAATTAAAATATAAGCTGGAATGTTAAAGGAATTGTCAAGCAATTGCCATTTAACAGAATTCTTGCTTTAATGTAATAAATTATAGAATTTCGGTTGTACGACTTTGTTCATACTCAAAATCTAAACGGGAATTGGGCATTATGTTTCTTAAATTCACTTCATCAAAGCGACAACTTAAAACTAAAGAAAGTCACCAACCCACTTAAGCATGCATATTATAATGTAGAAGATTTTTTAAAAAATATAAAGCATTTTAAAAGTATAGTTAAAAATTTTGTAAGAAACGAGCAAAATATGTTTTTATCCTTTGTTCCTCGAATTTCTTAAGACTCAGTTGTGAATTTTGTGATTCTTGCCATTTATTATAAGATAATTTTTTGTCATACATGTTCAAACATTTAATTTCTAAGGGTACATATGCGCTTGCATGCCCGAGGAGCTCGTTAAAACGACGCTATCCTTATAGAAACTGCGATTTCTCTTTGTGATTGTCGAAAAATATGACAATGCTTGCGAACGGTTCTCCAGCAGTTTTTTTTTTTTGTCACTATATACTTGTGAGTTAAACACATTTTCTTAGTTTAGTTCCTCATGAGCCGCTTATTTCAAATATGTATACGCACCTTTAAACGTACAAATGCTATGGATTGCATCAATTTCGAGTTCACTTTTCGTATTGAACGTTTTAGTGTAATTTAAGCCTCGAGAAGGATCGGAAGACAATCATTTCAACTATTGCAATTTTGTAGTTGTAGAACACATTTTGCTCTTTCCATCCCTTTGTTTTATTATGAAGTTTTTATTACTTAAGAAAAATTCATCTTACCATTATTGAATGAAAAGTTCCGGATATGTGTTACAAAAAACTTTTAAAATAAATAAATTTTATATGCTTTGAATGATATAATTTCCCCAATACATGTTTAGTTATGTTCAGCAGTCTTTTGAAAGAGGTAACTGGATGAACTCCGCAAAAAGAAGTTTCAGTTGGTTTCAGCAAAAATTATGGAAACTGATTTAATATTCTATATGACTTTTCTTAATATATTTTCAACTTTTTTGAACTCATAAATGAACAGATCATTAATTCTTTTACCACCTGGTATAAATTTTTATTCACATTGTTCTTTAACATCTTACTTGGGGGAGTTATCTCGATATTTATTAACATTAAAACACCGTGAAATAGTTAAATTAGGCTAGGGTTCATGATTAAGTTGAATTAAACTGTCAACACATCTCTACAACATCTTACATAGTTTTAAATGAAAGAAATGGTCGCCAATTTTTGGTTTAAAATTTTGAAAATACCTTTATAAATGTTTTTGTTGTATATTTGCTAGACATTTTATTTTATTTCAAGCGCATTAAAATGTATTAAATTAATAATACTTATGAAATTACTTATATATTTGTCTCAATTGATGTATCTTTCTTTCTTCGCAGTGTCCCTCTGACAGACATTCTTTTGCGCATGGGGGAATACGATATCAGCCACGAGAACGAGCCTTTTCCCTTCGTTGAGCGCAGGGTACAGATTGTGGCCTCGCACCCCCAGTTCGATCGCAGGACCTTCGAGTACGATTTAGCCCTGCTGAGATTCTACGAACCAGTCGTCTTCCAGAGAAACATTCTGCCTGTGTGCATTCCCAAAGGAAATGATTCGTATGTCGGGAAATACGCCACGGTCACCGGATGGGGCAGACTCCACGAAGGTAAGATGCTGAAGAAGTCATTTTACTTGGCTGTGTTGCTGAAAAGTAAAATAAACACAAATAAAATGTCGACAACTTTCAAAAGAAGCTACATATTATCGTTATTTCCCAATTAAAATAATACCAATTCAAACGACGTAATTTTAAACTTATGTTGCTCTAAAGCATAGATTCCCAACTGTTTTTGACCTTCTCCCCCGCCCTTTTTTAGAAAAAGAACCATTCATCCCCAATTCTTTTTTTTTTTTTTTTGTAAAAAAGAACCTCCCATACACACCACACTCTCCCACCCAACTCCCGCTTTTGAAATTAAAAATATAATCCAGAGTTTTCAAACTTTTTTGGGTCACATGCCACTTTTACAAACAGTGATTCAATGGTGCCCTTCTTGTATATTGAAATCCAAGAATAGTACTAATCAATGATTCATACAACTACTTAAAGAAATATTGGGAACAAAGTTGTAATGTATCGATTCCTACTTTTAATGTGGCCTGATCTTGCTTAAAAGATACTCAGAGCTACTTGTTGAAACATGCTTTCGATAATTGTTAGTATTGATCAAGTTTTTCATCGCATTATTTCGAGTATTGTCCGGGAGGGGTCGGTAACTTTTCTTCAACGCCCCCCTAATTTTGCATTGCACAAAAATGCCCTTTTAGATGTCTTTAACGCTCTCCTGTTTCAACCTCTCCAGGAACCACCCCTCTACAGCAACACAATGAACTACTAGAGATAAAACAGATCTCGTATTTCTGAGCTACGATCAAACATTTTGCTTGTAGCTCTGATCTTACAAGCATTAAATAAGTAATGATATAATAGAAAAGGACAATTTATCGAATAAACATAAATGAAAGGAAACAAAACTTATAAATTTTAAAATAAATATATGGGCTCGTTAGATACCTTGTTTTTCCCCAAAAAATTATGTTTGCTTTGGAATTGCAGTTATAAATTTTTTATTCTGTAACTAATGTAGAAATTTAATTATTAATACTGACATTTAATCATATAGTAATATATTTATTTAGTTAATAACGTTAAAAATTTTGCTATGGTGCAACATTAGGAATACCTTTGATTGATAATCATGACTCAGTGCTATTTCTTAACGCAAAATGAACTATAACGCCTTAAGTGTCGCAGTCTTCAAGATGAGATTCTAAACACTCATTTAAGTTGTATTAAAAACACGTGTGCATCATTTTTCAGATGGACCTCTACCCAACGTGATCCAGGAAGTGTCTCTTCCCATCATTACCAACAAGTTGTGTGAGAACATGTACAGACAGGCCGGATTCGTAGAGGAAATTCCGGACATTTTCATCTGTGCCGGATACCCCAACGGTGGAAAGGATTCTTGTGAGGTAAGAATAGAATTAAAATCTGCTTCTGCGAAGATTTCATAATGTATGCTGCTAATATTTTGTACATTCCGTATATTTCTTTGACGAAAAGTTAACATTAAAATTCGAAGAGTTCAGATATAACTAAAAGATGAACATATAATAAATGAAAAGATAAAAATTTAGTGTGCAGGAAGAAATTAATAGTACTAAAATTAAAAGCGTAAAAAAATTAAGAATACTAAAAATATCGTTAGTACAAAAACTGGGAAAAGAACTAGAAGGACACAAAAAAAATTGAGAGTATAAAAAATGAGAGTGCAGTAAAGAAATGAATGGTACAAAAAGCGGAGTTTAGTCTTTGTAAGAGTATGGTTTTTTTCCTAGTTAATCAGAAGATAATTAGGTTTATCCAGAAACTTTAGCAGCTTCTGTCGCGTTACCATGACAATGCGACTGGTTGAAATGAAAAGAGTTTATGTGGCTAAGTGTTGATGCTTCGTACTTCACCATTCTTGATTGAAACATACTTCCAAAAGAAAAACCAAAAACTTTACGTGAAACAAGGATTTAAATCAGGTACAGAGATTTTCTCTAGTGATAATTATGTTTCAATGCGTATTCACAGCATTATCGCAATCATCTTTGAACACGAAAACCGATAAAACAATGGCATTGTCAATAAAAATTTCAAGGTCTATGTTCGCGTCACGAAATTGTTTCCAAGATGATTATGTACCGTTACACGATATTTCTCTTAACATGAACTTCTTACGTATTCCAGTTACGCAGCATTTATACTTTGTTTTGTTCTTCTAACGTAAAAAATGCCAAAATGTATACATTTATGATGTCCACCTTTACATTGCTGAAAAGTTGGTAGTAAAATTATCATTTTTATTCTACTTTTACTTTATTTACGTAAATGCTTCGTATTATTGTATTAACAGAAAAAAGCAACTTAATTTAAACATAATTTGCAACATCAGTGTGTGGTATCCAAGTAGTCACGGTCACAAGCATGACTAGCATTCTTTCTAGCGAGTCGTGGATGCAAGTCCTGAATCCACAAAAGACTAGCCGTGCAGCGAGGCTGATGTCCTTAAGTTGGAATGGTATGGATTAGTGGGATATTAACTCAGGAACCTTGCCACTTGACCAAGATTTAAAATAACGCTGATCATCACCAATAGCACCGTGTTGCTTTTAAGTGCGAAATTAATATACAATCTATCAATGCAACATAAATGCATAAGAATATCTGTACGAAATAGGGAACTCAAAGACCCATTCGTTGACTATCAAAATAAATCGCCCTAGAAGCAAAGTCTTCAAGTATTTAATATGTTTCATTCTATCTTTGTTACAAATAGGTACTAGTTTTTAGGTTTTTTTTAATAGAGCGGGAAAAAAAATATTGATAAAATCATTGCAGTCAGTTTTAGAACTAAAATTTCTGATAAAGTTTTAAACTGTTATTAAAATGTTTCTACATCATTAACTAAATAGTCAGGGTTAATAATTTTACATAATTTTTTAGTGATTATCCGAATGTGCAAGATATGGAATTCAAATGAATCATAAAGTAACAAACTTTACAAAAATCCGGTGAATAGAATTTATTCTCTTTTCTTCTTTCATCTTTTGAATATACAGTAACTTCTCTTTAATTCGGCATTCGTTAGTTCCGGCCATTTGCTTTCGGTTATTTTCGTATGGATTCGGGAGTTTGTTTACCTTTACCCCCAGGTCGCGAAGTAGAACTGCTTGCTGTTTCGCCCAGTGTTTATCGTAACTGTAAGTCTTCATTTCAGTTCAGTTGTTTTTAGTTTGCACTATATTATAACTGTGTACGTATACAAAAATATTCTTCAAGAGCCAATAAATTAAACAAGCATAAGCATGTATGTGTGATTAGATTAGCACGTCACAACTTGTTTATCATTGTACCTTATTAGTTTTTTTTTTTTTTTTTTTCATTCTGTGTGTTTTTTTAAAATTAATACAAGAATATCCATTGAAATTACATCGTCTACGAAACAAGCGTAAACAGTCATTAAAATTTTTATCTTAAGTGATTTATCTTTGGTGTCCCCTTAAAACTATATTGACACTCGATTATCTGGTCAGGGCGTGAGCATTAAAGAGCTCTTATTGTATTACAATTATTTATACAACTATGAAATTACAGCATAAGTCTAATAAGAGCAAACATAACCAAACAATATTTCAAAAGTTAGGGATTATAAAACAGAATAATACAAAAGAAATGGCTATTTTATTCCTCTCGCGAACATCTTTCCTGGGCCGGAAAGATTTTCACTGCTAAATCTGCATCAACGAAATTTCCGAAAAAGGGACATATTTTTAATAATGTTCTGTAGAGCACATCAGTGGTATATGCTTAATATATATTGATTAATTACACACGTTATATGCAGAATATTTTAAATTTATGAATTTCAGATTTAATTATTGCATTCCTCCCTCTGTAGCCTTTCCAGCACTACTGGTAATCTGGCGTTTTTACACAGGCTGACAAGTCATAGAACATTATTTTACACTCTCTATTTCGATGGAACTATGAAAGCTTTCAATACAAAACAGTATATTTTTTGTAGTTTGAGTTATTTCGTGTGTTTGGCACTTTATTTGGGTGTACCGTATTCAATTTCGTACAATAATGCATAGCTTTAGCTATTCAAACGCGTTATGTTTAGTGATTTTCCAGTTACCCGATATTTTCGATGATCCGACAGTGCAATAGTACACACACATATATGTATATATATGTATATATGTATATATGTATGTATATATATATATATATATGTATATATAATTTTTGTTAATCTTATTATATATATTTTTTTATTTATATACGAGTACTTTATATACCTAAGTTTCGTTTGCTTAAGTATAATTAAATTCTTTTTATTTAGTAGAGATTCATATAAGACTCATTTTCTAGTCATTTTGTCTTTGTTATACATCTCTATTTTTTTTTACTAAAGACACACTAGTAATTACCTCATCAGCTCACACACAGACACAACTCACTCAAGATCTTCTCTTTCTATATACCAGAAAATGTGCACCCCATGCTAAGTCAAACAGAGAAAAAAAAAAAAAAAAAATCACATATACAAGGTCTAATTTTCTATTAGAAGTTGGGCTATATACTCGTATAAACTCAAACATCCAAAATTATATCAAAACCAACTATCATGAAATACCGTGTGTTCATTTAAAGAGCCACCAGTAATTCTGCGAGTCAAGAATATGCCTTTTGCACTATGTTTATTGAATCAAAATGCAATGCATCTGAGTTATCTTTGTCTCATGTTGAGTAAAAGATCAAATCGACATGCATCTCAAATCCTATGGACAGATGATGTCATCTTGAGTCCAAAAAGTGTCCTAGTTTGCAATACATTCCATTACTCTGACACGAATATGTGACAGTCGGAGGTGAACGAGAACCACGCATATCATTCGTTAACCGTACATTTAGTACATACGTGACAGCCGTGCCGAAGGATATAATAGGTTTTTTTTTTTAACTATTTTAAAAAAGCAACTTTTCAAATGAAGAATAATGTTTATTGCTGTTTTAAAAGTAATCATATTAATTCTATTTTTTTTTTATAAATTATTATTGTTCTAGATCATTGATAATATTCAACGGATTATAATGAATTTTAATAAATCTTAGTTTTTGAAACAGAATTCATTGGTTGTACTTATTATGTCAAGGACGGGAAAAGCAAAGAAAGAATCAATGTATATATTAGCTTTTTCTCTATCGTGATGATTTATAAATATTTAAAAATCATGGACACATTTTTTGTCCAGTTAAATATGAGTTCAATCTGTGTGTGAACTGAATTTTCCCCTCAAAAATAAAAACACAGGAAATAATGAATTAAGGCCCACATCTATCTGCCATTTTAATTCCGTCAAAAGTAATATTAATCATATGGAATTTCTATTACCGTTATCAAATCTTTACTATTTTATCTATTTGAATGACAAAAAGTGCATTCAAAAGAACGAAAAATAATAAAAGTTTCTGAAGAACAATTTTTCCTACCCAATGTGTGAAAATATTTTAGGACAATTTTAAAGACCAGAAATTCTACAAACGAAACATTAAAATAGGGATAAAAATATTTTTGATAATTGGAAATGAAGGTTTCAAAGGAATTACATTTTCCCTCAGTGTTAAAAAAAAAACTGCTTTTATTTAATGATTCTTTTGTAGGTTTTCCCGTCTTTAAGAAATATTTTAAAATATTTATAAGAATCTTAATGAAAATTTAACTCTGCAGAAACCTTTATTATTTTTTGCTCTTTCGGATGCACTTTTTTTCAAATCGATGAAATAATGTAGATTTGAGGACGGTTGTAGAAATTCCATGGAATTCACATTACGTTCACGAAATAAAAATGGTTGGTAGGCGAGAATTTTAAGAGACAGACGTTTGTTTTTATGAAACATTAAAACCATTCGTGTAAATAATGAGAAAATAAAGAACTGATTATAAAAAGGCATAAACTGTTATTAATAGCAAATCTATTTTGTTAATGATACAAACACTCATTTTATTAACAAGAATGAAGTCGTAAACTTATTTTTATAAACACATCTGTAATTATGGTTTGAATGTCCAAGATAAAGTGTATACACACACATTTTAGTTGTTATACGCTGTGTTTGTACCTCATAAAACGGTTGTGAATTCACAAACGAAATTATAAGCTATGCTTCCCGTAAATAATCACTTATTAATAATACTGGTAGCACTTCTTTGATAAATATTTAAGGAAATATTTAAGATATTACACAAAGAATGAAGATCTATACTTTTGTTTCAAACACACCTGTTATTTAAAACTTATAACTCTTTTCGAAATATTATACTAATGGTAATTTTATTGAATTTACTTACAAGATTTTCTTAATTTTAGCACTGAGTGCTGAATTTGAACATTTAATTGAAAACTCCGCATCAAAATTGTCACTCTCGTTATCAACATTTAAATTATGTCATCGCATAAATTTTCCTCTGCGCTCATAGTATCATATTTCTAATTGCTACGTTTTCATTAAATAATTTCTCACTTTAAATAATTAATTGAAAGTGGCTATTTTAAATTAGTTTGATTTTCCTTCTACGAATAATCATTCTAATTTTGATGTATAGATATTGTATTGTGCCTGATTGAACTACATTTTTATTATAGCACGTTTGTATTTATCTTAACTTGTAATAAGTAACGTTTAATGAACAAGTTTGATTGATTGATTGATTTTCTTGGTATATTGAGCAACAAAGGCTATTATCCTCAAATGAACAAGTAACCTCCCGTTCGCAATGATTGAACTTCGTGATCGATTTTTTTACTTTTTTCCTAACGCACTCGAATTCTGAGATTTTATATAAATGAGTGTTTTCTATAACAATATTAAAAAAAAAATTAAATATTTTGAGAATTTGCTTATCAATGAATATATTTATTTTTATTCAATTTTGAATCCCCGGAAAAGAGCGCCATCTGTTAGAGGTTTTTGTAATCGAAAGAAGGCTACGTTAAGATCCGCTAGAACTATTCCCTGGAAGAAATGCTTGATGAAAGCGTTCGATGAAAAAAATTGATTGCATGATGTCATGAAAATTATATTAATGAATTATATTAAAAAGTAAAACTATATATTTTTTAACACAAATTATAAAATTTCCAAAATGCATCTCCATTGGTGTACTAAAAAAAGAAAACTTTTTTAAGGCAAAATATTAAAATAAAAATCATAAGCATGAATCATTTACTCTAATTAACTATCAAAAGGACTATTGTTTTAGTGAACCACAAAAATTAGTAGCTGACTACTTCTTAAAATTTTTTCGTACTTAACCAATTTCAAAATTAATCTTTTTTTTTTTTTTTTTGCATATACTGGTGTGTTTGAAGCCTGCTTTCACGTTATGGACTTAATTTTCAAAAATACGAGCATGTCATAATAAATTTTTCCTAAATTGTTTTTATTGAATTGAAATAAAGCATGTATAAAAATTAAATATTTCATTTACCTATAGAATGATGCATTACCTTAAATCATATCTAATCAAGAATAGAATCAAGAATCAGTACATGACTGACAATGAATAAAATTATGCAGATAACTTATAAAATTAATAAGATAGTCATTGAGGCAGCCATTTTTGCGTCAAGAATTTTGAACCACTTTTTACTTTGGCTTCCTTCTTAGCATGTCTTGGGTCAAACGGTTTTAATATTGATTTGTCATTGATAGCAAACATAAAGGCTTTTGTAAGGCAGATAATGCAATATAATAAATTAAATTAAAACAAACTCTATTTAATGCGTTGCAAAGAAAATAATCTTTGTGTAGTCGAAATTTCTTCTTCTCAACGCATTGCATGGAACAATTTTTTTACTACTTGTTTCTTGCATGATTTTAATATTTTATTTTATCAATGTAAATCAATCCTGAATGCCTTACAATTTTTTTTAAATATTATATTTTATCTTCATTTCACAATACCTGGTTTCTCCATAAGTTTTAGTGATAAATAAAGGAAACGGTACTATGACTCACGACATTATCATCACTATTTCTCTCTCTCTCATTAATGTACTTAATGAGAACCTTATAAGGTTCATTGATTTTTAAAAATTGTTTTTTTATTACGATTTCAAACTTAACTTCGAAAGAGTATCCGTAATTGTCTCTTTATGGGAAAATTCTTTTTAATATCTTATGGTAGTGAGTAGAAGTAAAGTTTATATTCATAGCAATCCAGTAGAAATAATTAATTAATAAAAATATAATGTTTAGGTAAACTAAATTATTTCTTTTCGCTTACATAAGAAAGTAGTTCTATACTGCATGCCATGAATATTTATTTAAATATTATTCATGAAAAAACGATTCTACGAATAATGGCTAGTTTTGTTGCTCTAAATAGTGTATCATTTTCTTATTTATAAAATCCTCGCTACACAAAATGTACATCTGTGCCTGTTATAATTAAATTTCAAATACAAAATCTTGATGGGTTTTTTTTACATGGAAGTTATACAGAAAAAAAATGTCTCTCATCTAGCTCCCCCTCCCCCTTTTATGTAAGGTTTACATAAAAGGAAATTAGGTATTTTATTTAGTGGATAACGTCACTTAGGTATTTGTCCTAGGTATTTTACATAGTAAATAAAGTGGGGAATGAAAAGTAACACATTCTAATACTAATTATTACTATGTGTATAAGTTTGTTTCAAAAGCGATTAAAAATTATTTTTTAACTCAATTCAGCTATGCTATTCAAACAATTATCGATGTTTAAAAAAAAAGACTGTTGACAAAAAAATTTCTTTAGAATCCTCCTAATCATATTCTCTTTGAATTTCAGGGTGATTCGGGTGGACCTATGGTATTACAGGAAGAGGACGGACGATGGGTATTGGCTGGAGTGATATCCTGGGGCATCGGTTGTGCCTTACCCAACCAACCAGGCGTTTATACAAGAATCACAAAATTTGCCGAGTGGATCAACCAGATCATCATCTTCTAGACTCCAACATTAGATCTTCTAGACTAGAAACATGACGACAATCATGAACCATATATTTACCGGCATTATCTTTCCTATGAAGAAGAAGAAAAGATGACAGCTCCGAGGAAAATTATACAGACTCTTCTATATTATTTTTCTGTGTATTATTGTTGATTTCCCTCGAAACAGATACTTCAAGGTCACATCCACCTTTTTTTGCTTTCACCCCTATGAATGGTATTGCATATCGTGACGGACAAGAACCTGATTTTATATTTTTGTCAATTTTGTAAGAGTTGAGATATGGCATTGAATGAGAATGCCCATGAACTCGAGATGCAGTATTGTTGCAAGTAGTTTAATGCTGTCTTTGTGTTACGCCAAAGAGCCTAAACAGAATTTGAAGCACATTTTCAAGCAGAAAAAAATGTCTTAATCCTCATATAAATTTGATACGTTGTAACATACATAACTTTTTATTATACTACGTCTTTAAAATTTAGAAATACAAAACGCACCATTTCTCCCTCAATGTGTAATGTAAAAAATCCTTTTAACATTACACTATTGGAGACGAAATATGGAACATTTTTTTCAGACCAGAAAGAGATGAACGGATACTGACAGATGTGAGAAACATATAAATTAAATCCTGTTTTCTTATTTCATAGTTGTGAAGAAGGAAATTTATTTGAAAGGGTTCTTGAGTCCGTTTTCCGTATTTTATTTGTTTCTACATCACGCCAACAGAATCCTAAATCAAACAATCTTCTACGAACATATTGCGGAATTCGAACAATGGAATTACAATTTTTAACTATCTTTAAACTTGTTACAGTTACAGAAACAGTTATCATAAAATGAATAATTGATAGAATAAATAATAGGAAGCATTAGATTAACAAATACTAAATCATTAGACAGAAAAAGTCAATCCAGAATTTTCTTGAGCAAGAGCATGTGCTGCTTGTTAAGAAGTCACTTTATTGCGTAATATATATTTGACATAATATTCGTATATGGCACAATATGATCACGTGATATCACCAATTCGAGCCAACTTTGATTACTCAAAATAAATTACAATAGTTTTATAAAATAGGCTGCTCTCTATGGTTAAATAAGTCAAAATATTAAATTAATGTTCGGTTGTTTTTCGATCTGAAAAATTGTACCGAGAATTTAGGTCCTATTTAATATTATATGAAGACAGCTTTTAAGTGTTGCTATGGTAATGAAAAGTTACTAAAATGGCCTTGATGGGTTTTATAAAGAAACAGACTTTAGCAACCTGAGGAAGTCGGCCAAAGAGAAAAGGCCTGGTGACGTGTTTCATATTTTTCAGTGCCACTTTGTATTGTGTGTTTTCTATTATTGTTACGGACAATTCTAAAGATGCGATGGGTTGGATTTTAGCCAAGACGAACAAATAGAGAACGAGATGCTGGCCATCTGAACCATAATTTATTAATTCGTTTGTGTAAGTCATTTGTGCATCTTATTTATGAACATAGAGTATTAAGTTATATGAATGTTAAATACATATTGAAGAGGTTGGTGTGTGGTCTTTGTCTCTGTCCATCATTGTGATTCTTTCTTTTTAGTAAATAAAACTATTTAAAATAAAAAATTTGTTGTATTTGATTTATGTATCATATTTTGCATGTTTTAACACATTTATGTTATTGATCACATTTCAACATCGTTCGTTATCATATTGCGAATAATGCTTTGTGTAAAAACACAAATAATAAAATTGTCTGCAAAATGTGTATTTAATTCATGGTATGGACAATGTTAATTTGAACATGTATTTAAATTAAATATTCAACTTCATGATATTAATTTGAATTAAAACATAATATTTACTGACAGAAGTAAGATTTTAATGACATTTTTAAAGTACTAAGATAGTGTTTTTTTTTGTCGTGTCCACAGAGTCAGCTATAGAAGACCAAGGGCAAAAGGAATGTTTATGTGACTTACGGGATTTCGAATATTAATTTTTTTTAAAAATGAATAAAAATGCTGTATAAAAAGTTTTAATTTAAAAATTTCAGTTAACGACAGTCATTATGGAGAGGGGGAGGAGTAATGAACCCACAAATTCCACCTCCCCCCCCCTTCCGTCCTTAAACTTTTTCTGCAACGGAAAACCTTACAGTATGATGTGGTGAATGTTTCAATTCGTTTGGAAAATACACAGAGAAAAAACTTGTACTTACGTTGTTCAATGAAAAATCTTTGTTTTCATTTGCTTTTTTATTTTATGGAATTTTCAGTCTAGTATAATTCACTTTCTGATCCTCTCTTGTATGTCCTTCCAATTTCGCTATCTCTAAAAAGAGATGTTCTTTCTCTCTGTTCTATTCTCGTTCATTTTGCATATCTTTTAAACGGTGCGGATCTCTCAATTTCTGATTATAATACAAATGTTATTTTAAGCCAAAAGTAGACAAAACATAAAAATGCAACATATTGATAGAATAAATGTTGAAAATATTGAATAATAATAATTTACATAATTTTTTTAAATTTCCATGACTTGAACTATAATTTTGTTTCTTGTAAATCATTTGTCGTTACGTAATCTGTGATAGCGTAGTGGTATCTTTTCTTAAAAAAACAGTATTATTTAATTATATTTCTAATCAATTTTTTGTGTGCAAAATTCAGACAATTATTCCAATGACTATATTCTTCGAACTAAAATATTTACGGTTCTTAAGAACGATAAATTTTAATTGTTGAATGTGGCTTTGTGAAAAAAATTACTTTTTGCATTTACAGTACATTTTTCAAGCACTTGTTTGTAATAGAATAGAAGGGTTTTATCGTAGTAGAGATAAAATCAACAGCATATTTTGCGGTAATGTTTTTGATTACTAATGTGTAACAATGATTAAGTATGCACAAATGAAAACATTTTGTATTTGCGTCATTGAACTTGAATTTAGTGGAACAATTTACGAAAACAAAATGTAATCACCAAAAAAAAAAATGTAAATTAATTTTAACGCACTTGTAACTATTGATATTTTTAAATGTATTAAAATATATTTTAGCAATATTTTAAGAACTGTTTCGCATTTTTTTTAATCAAAAAAAGAATATAAGTTGGAGTTTCTTCAGATTTTTTAATTATAACATTTATATGCTAAAAGAATTCTAAAAATTTAGCATACGTCATTGCGTTAAATTAACCGAATAAAAATTGATTTTTTCCATCTGAATTTTTGTTGCTTTTGAACAATTTTTACTACATTTCGAAACATGCGAATTTTTAAGACAAAGTATTGTTTTTTCTATTTAAATTTGAAAATATTCATAATATCAACAAATCTTAGTATACATTTTTACAGAATTCAGAATAATGAAGATCATGAGATGTTTCTGCATATATATATAATTTTTCTACATTTTTTTTTTTTTTTTTGGTTTTTGTTTTTTTAAATATTTTTTAAATTGTTTTTTACTAAATTTTCGGAATATATACATATATATAATTCTAATTTTCTAAATGTAGAACTACAAGTAAAAAAAACATTAATTAAATGGTAATCTTAATTTGTGACAAACGAAATACATTTAATTTTTACGTAATTAAAGTTTCTTTCTGGAACAGTAATATTCACATGTCAGTCTATAGAAATAATACTATGCCTTATTTACATCATGATAATAACTTAGCTGCCCGAAATTATGACAAAATCCTTAAAATATCTTGTGAAATTCTTTAAATATTGCATACATCATGATTACCAATTAATTTTTTAAAAATTCATCTATACATCAAGAAAAACATGAGAGCAAGAAGTAATTTTTTTTAAAAAAAAATTCTACAAATATTGTTCCTACACATCATAATAATTAATTTTGTTTAATAGAGCAAGAAATAGTTATAAAATAAATTAAATATTGTTTCTATACGCAATAATTAATTTTTCAGTCACGGTAAATAGAAGACATTATTACAGTAATTTATTGTTTTAATAATTTTATATTGCGTAGTCAATGTTGTTTTTAGTCCTTAAATTCATAATCACCTTTTTTTAGAATTTGCTACAATTTTTTAAAGTACATTAATAATTATATTAACAATTTTAATTAAATAGTTTTATTTTTTCAACTTTAATTAAGTTTTAATGTGCGTATTTTCTCCAACCATGTTTTTTTTTTTTTCTGAAATTAGTTTTTCTGTATTAGTATTTATTTATTCTGTTTTTACATTAGATTTGGTTCCTATTAGATAAAATATGTTACTATTATATCTTTATAACAATTAGAGGAGCAAATATATTTATTTTCTTTTATTATGAAGACAACCAGGTTATACAATAATTTTGGCTGAGTGGTTAATTGGATTCAGGGCACAATGTTTTATATTTCAATAGAAGTAATATAAAACATTTATCTGATAAAACCAATTTTAAAATTTGGCAACTTTTCCACACAATGTGAGAACTTTGACGCTCAGTCACATATTAATGTATTCAGCAACTCACGTCATTCCAAACGATGTATTATTAGCATTGTGCATATAAGTATTCAAATACTTAAGAGTATGACCAAAGTACTATACATAAATACGTCATTCAATTTTTTTTCTCTGTTTAATCTTTTTGAAATGGATTGATGTAATAAAGGAAGTTAAAATAAAACTAAGAAACATGGCAAATGGTAAGACAGGAAGTGCAATTAGCAAAACAAAATGGCCTCAATCTAACGAATCAGCGTTAATCGAGGAAGCGCTAAAGGAGGTCTTTTTGCATTTGACCCGACGGGTCTTCAGTTAAACGAGTACTCGAATACGTGACTCGGACATCACGGAGACCACGAGCATTCGACTGCCGCAACCACGAAAAATTAAAGAATTAAAATACAGAATTTAGAAATAAGCTTCTGTCAGCCGAGAGTGTACATTTTTGCTTTGGTTAGGATATTTTTAATGAATTTACTCGTTGTGAATTTCTTCATTTGGTACAATGCTTACATTTTCATTTGTATTGATTTCGATTGAAATGAGCTCATCTAACTCCACTGAATATGTCATCAATTCGAAAATATCAGTTTGACTGTAATAGTTCTAAGTACCATAAGGTGAAAAATACAAATTGATATGGATATCAAATGCACCATAAATTTATGAATAACACACTCTCTTTCTTGCAGGGTCAGCCTTTGGGGGGGCAGTAAGGCGGAACCTATGCTTGTAGGCTCCATGATTGAGGGGTTCTAACATGATCAAGAACTAAAATAATATACTCTTGCACATAAAAACTTAACAATATTCCCATCGTTGTTAGTAAGACGTATAAAGTTCATTTTATTGGAAACATTATTCTAGATCTTGAATTTTTTCAAGTTTCAAATTAATTCTTGATTATGCGAATATGTAGTTCTTGTTAATTGTGATTCAGGGAACTCCCGAATATCTCCACCTAAACTAACACCTTTTTAGTCAAGCATGTGTGCAGAACGCTTAAATACACTTGCTATATTAAACATTGCATAAGAAATTACAAAAAAACTGTAATTTTTCTGAAGTAAATCATGTATTAACAAAAACAAAACAAAAAATCACGCAATAAATAAACATGTATCAGAGCTTGTAATTCTTTTTTACTTTACAAAAAAATTAGGGTCTCAGATGGTTTCTTGCATCCAAGCTCCTTTAGAGGGAATGCCGAATCTGCCTTCTTGGTTAAAACTTAGTTTGAATTTTCCTTTCATAAGATTTCTCGCCATATTGGTGATTGATTCATTCAATTCATGAATATACACATTTCAATAAATTATTTACATATTTTTTTTTCTTGTGTAAAATGCATACGATCGTGGTATCCAAAGAACCGATGAGGTTCAACTCGATCCACGAGTTCCAGTTCTACGTATGTACATTAATGGGCCAAACATGCATATTTCTATGTGTTGGTTTTATTTTTGATTCCCAAACCGCAATTCAGGCCATTAGATCAACTAGCCGGCACTCATCAGAGGAAATCTCCTTGTGTAGGCAGTATTTGAGGGAGTTGTTTTTAAGGATAAAACATTTAGGGTTTCAATGGATCTGTGGTATTTTTGGGAACAAGCAAGATGATGGTCTTGCAAAAAAAAGCTCGAGAATACTTCAAGCGATTCGACACATTCATTCCATTATATAAGGCTACATATCAAGTAATTAATGGATTAAAATTATGAATTACTAATTCAAGATAGGATATATTTAAAGCGTTGGAGAGCTGAAGATCTCTTTACAATTTCAAGTAGTCCACGAAGGCAAGCTTTCAATCAGTTACGTCTCCTGATGGATCATGACTGCCTGGTAGAACATCTCCATCGCATTGAAATCTTCACAACTTCTGGCAACACTTTCTGTAATTCGGCAGATCCAGTGAATAGAGACCACATCCATTATTACGCATCACATCAAGAAGACTCAGAAATGGCGCTTTACCGACGTACAAGAGAACTTTTGAGACAATGACTTTGGTCACTTCTTTTATCGGTTCTAGTTATTATATTTGTGTTTGCTTACCATTGGGAATTTAAAAAAAAAACAACTTATAAATTAGGTTGAATAGTAGCTTTATTCACTTTTGTCATGCACGATAACGCAAAATTTAAATTTCTAGTATATAAAAAAAAACTTTACAAATCTTTATATTAAGGCAAATAAAAAGATCATTTTTTCTTTCTCTTATACGTAGAGCGTTCTTCTTATGACAGTCAACGTATATATACTATATTACGCAAATTAAAATAAAAATAACTTGAATCTACAGCAAAATTTGCTTATTTAATGAAACGATTTTTTTTGCTGATTGTTGTCTTATTTTGTGATTTGTCCCCTAAGAACGTATCCAAAGCATTTACGTTGTCTAATAGTTCTTTAAAAAGATATAATAATTTTGCGAAATCTTAAGAAATATTTTGAGAACAATTAAACACGAATTAAAGATTATTCGTATTAAATTTCAAGAATAAGAGTTAAAATTTTGTACTTTTTGTGCACTTTGTTCCTTTAAATGCTTTGAAGAAAATGTTTAACCTGTGTGGTTAAACATACACAGCCATCTTAACATCGAATCAACGAGTGAATAAGTTCAAAACTCCAATTTAAGATTCATAAGAGGCGGACAACACACTTTATTGTACCAAAGAAGAAAGAAGGAAATCTTTTTGTATATACTTATTCGATCTTGCAGTTATTTGTCAAGAGAATGATCTTGTATATACTTGTAACAAAGTATATACACGATTGCTTTCTCTCGAAACTCTCTTAATTCAGTTAATCTTAATTTATGTTTACATAATAAAGTCTTATTTTACCAAATAACTCATCTAATTCAAGTATTCTTTGACAAAGGAAATTTGACTCCTACACGGAGAAAAAAGAAATACTCAAAAATGAATACCTAGACGTACTCATTTTGAAATGAGTATGTTTGTATCAGATTTGAGCGTATACCTTTATCGAATGTGAACATTACAAGTATTCAAAACCAAAAAAAAAATGGGAAATCAGCATTCTCAAAAAATTATTACAGATATAAGGACTATAAAAGTTCCTTTTATATACTGACTACGTATTTTACAAAGTGGGTTTCAAAAACAAATATGGTTTGCTTTAATATTTCGAACTATATTTCGTATTTACCACGCTACACGCGGTAGAATACAGGAATACTAAAATGAGTATGTACGCATACTCATTTTCGCGTCTGTGTTTGTTTACATTTTTGTCTCAGTCACGGAATATATACTTCATGAGAAAGATTCTTTTATTTAAGATTTAAAAATGTGTTGAATTGTTATTGATCATGATTTTTTGATTTGAAAATGATTTTCAGTGAGTAGTTATTTGAGCTTTACAGGTGTTTTTTTGTCTGTATTCATGTCTGTATTCACATCGTAATCGTAGCTTAGTGACTTCTTACTTTAATTTGCATTAAAATTATTCTCATACAAGTAAATATTTGTGTATGAAGCTTATATTTTATAGAATAAAAAAAGCAGTGTTGTTAAAATTTTAAGCCATTTTTTTTATCGTTGACTATACAGCGATGATGCTGGACAAGAATTCCATTTTTTTTCACTTCATAAGTGTGTAAGGAAACTGTCTTTTTTTAATTGGCAGAGAAATTATTATACATTTTTATCTTGTTTTAAGATATATATTTGTATGTAAGGTTTTACTATTTTCGAAGAATTGTACATCCGTATTTTGTTCCAATAATACTGTGTGGTAATCAAAAAAGTTAGAAATGATACATTCAGAATAAAATGTTGACAAAAATAGTTTTTATTCCTGATTAATTTTATTATGAATTGAAGTAAATTTCAGATGCTTTATGACAGGAGTAAGATATTTCAGAATATATGTTTTTTAAAGAATATGGTTTTAATTTAAACTCAAATTTAATGTTTATTTTGGAACCAAATTTTCACAATCTAATCAGGCATCCTACCTGTTATGTCTCATTGTTCATCATATTATAAGTGATTGTCTTGTGTTTCATCACTATTGTCTCACATTTTTTAAGTAATCCAATTTAAACTCCTATGACTTGGGGTTAGAAACTACTACTTGTTTGTGTTGTAATTCAAAATTTGATTTTTATATAATTAAGGTTTATACACAGATATTTCATATCTTGGTTTATTTTTATAATGTGGCCCAAAATTATTGCAAAATTTTGAATAAATATTTGGTGCAGTATATTCAGATTTTATTCTATTCATGAACTCCAACCTTTATGCACACTGAATAAATAAAACAATCTCTTTTGTATTCGATACATGACACAAATACTATAGATATGTATAATTCATTATAAATTGTAAAAACACTTATAAATGTTCACCTTAGTACAGGGCCAATCATATTATCTACCCCTTTTATATGTTGTATTTTTATTTACACAATTTAACCACTTTATTCATGCATTTCTTAAAGTTAATATGCTTGTGCAGAGATGAATTACTTTGTTCTGGTGTTGGTTGGAAGAAACACGAATGACATTTGCACGACAAGGCAATGTTACAGATTCTTAAACAGTACTCAAGATTTATAGAATGTAAAATTTTCTATTTCCTCAAAATTCTGTTTTTTATCCCCAACTGTATCATTCCTATTCAAATATAATTTTAAAAATTAACATTTTATACATATTTATAAAATTACATTTTATACATATTTATTAGATTATCACTAATATAAGTTTAGGTATGTGTTTTGTTGTTTACAATAGTTAAAATTTCTCTTCATTTACATTAAAACATATAAGTAAAAATTGTATTTGATTAATAAATATTACTTTGAGAAAAAGAATTTAATGCTAGCTAAGTATATATTATTAAATTTGAAATTGTATATAGAATTTACATATTCACATATATTTTTCTTAAATACTGTTGAAACCTATTTGAAACATTATAATCAACTTATGATTAAATTAATTTTGTTTGCAAAACACATTAAAAAAACCTTCAAGGTACAAAATTGCACCCGTTTAAATCATAAAATGTTATATAACTGTTACAGCTTTAATTATTTATCCTGATTAAATGAGAAAATAGTTTAATCCAATATTGCTTTATTTTTTAAACAAGCAGCCTGATAAATATAAAGTGTTTATATATAAAATGTACTATAATTCAGAAGAGCGTAATTACACTTTAAGTATTCACATGTATTTTTCAGAGGGTTTAAAATAATTACAATACTAGAATAAATATTGAGGCCCTTATTTTTAACATGTCAGAATCAACTGATGATCTAATGATGAATAACAATATTAAAACATGAAATAATTTGAAATACAAAATAAGCTTAATCAAAACAAAAGACTGGAATAGTCGTTAGCAGCTCAAAAATACATCTGTTTAAGGCAGAAAATAATTTAAAACTTATATTGGAAGTGTACAAACAAATGCCAGAAGCAAGTTTAAATAGGCTTACTGAGCAACATTTTAACTACACAATTAAACGAGCATAAGTCTATAGATGTATAAAAACATACTCAGATTATTTCCTTTCGAATGTAAATAATTGAATAATGTGAGAATTGTATTGAATATATGAATTGAAATAAAACTGATGTACAAGACGTAAACAGCTTGCTCATAGAGAAATCCAATGTTAACGCATACCACATAGGTTTGTTTTGGTAGACATATGTCGGTAAAATTATTAATTTTTTGCTATGAATGATTTATGATAAATTTAATTATATGCTGAATGTAATAAATATTCACCTCATTTTGGCACATTATTTAAAAAATATTGTGTTGCAAGTTTTATGTATTTACTTAGACACCTAATAAGTCATACTATTTGATTCATTCAGATAAAAAATGAACTCAATTTTAAGCAACACCAAAACATTATGGCAGTGGCTGTTGCAGTAGAACATAATGTAGGTCAAAACAAAATTGAAAAAGTTTATGTATATCATGACACAAATCTAAGTGCTAAAATCACATAATTTAAAATTCCGCTTTTAAAGGTTTCTAACCAATAAAATGGCTTACAAGTCTTGAAATAGGCAGGTTTACAAAAAACTTTTGTATGCAATTAACCTTTCTAAGAGAGTAATTTGGTGTAAAATTTATAATACTTTTTTTAGAACAGAAATTACAAAATGAACATAATCAATTGGCAAAATGAAACATGTTAATCAGTTTTAATACTTTTTATTATTCTATATTCCAAAATTTCTTTACAATATGTGACATTATGTATAAAAACTAAATGTATTTACAAACTAATGCATAATGTATATTTTGTTTTAATTATGAACTGATCCATGTTGTTTAAATTAGATTTATGTTATTGTATAATACGTATTGCAAAATGCTTTAATTGAAAACACTTGTGATATTTCTAAAAAAAATCTTATTATATTGATATTTTTTTTATAATAAAAAATAACACGTGTTTAGGAGGGGAAAAAAAACTTTAAAATTCCTTGTATAACACATGTTTTGGGATCTAAGTATGTCAAAGTTCATAATTCAAAGCAGCAAGAACTGCTTTATAGAATGGATGGTTTCACAGACCAAGCAGAAATTCTTACATGTAATAGTTTATACTATAATGGTTAAGTATATTCCAAAAATATAGCTGTATTATATGGTTGTGTAGATGACTTGCTTCTCTTTCGAAAAATTAAAGAATGTCTACATAATAACAATACAAAAATAGTATATTTATTTGAAACAGCGTTGTTTGAAAAGCATTTTCACTCGTATTTAGTAACCTGACAAAATGTTGTTTTGAAAGAAGTAAAAAATCTGCTTACCTTTACATATGAGAACTTCCTATATTTTAAATACCTCATTGTAAGCTAGATTAAAACATAAGCAATGTTGTACGAATGGGGATAGAGTTGGAATATAGCATGGATTAGATAGCAGTGTTTATAAGCGACTTGCCTTCATCTGCAGGAGTTAAAATATTATTTTTTTTTTAATATTCTTGTTTCAAAATCGTGAATGTTTTGTTTTTAAATACCCAATATCTATGTGCATGATATTCAGAATAAATTTTTCATAAATATGATACGGTTTTATTTTTTCTGTGTACAGCAAATCATTAATTTTAGATATTAGTTTAGTTATGATGTTAATTCAAAAGTAAATATATATTAGATGGGGGGAAAATGCTGTACACAGTAATGTACAGCATTTTTTACACATGTAAACAATGTACATGAAAAAAAATATTAAGTTTTTTATAATGGAAAATCTAATATTCATCATAATGTTTCAAGATATTTCTAATAACTTATTATTAAGTGACTGAACTTTAAATAAAACTCTATTTTCTGCACATATAGGAAACAAACTATATATTGCTTCTAAAAACATAAATATAATTCTTAATGAACTGAATTGCTTCTGTAACTAATAGCTCAGATTCCTTACACATTTGTTTTGAAAAGAATTTAACTCTTGAATCGAATCGATTTTCGTTAATTTAAGATTTATTAAACCACTCGAATTGATTTAAATTTGAGGTATAAGCTCAAATTACAATTTATGATCACATAACAGTTGCATTTCTGTTTCTAAAAGTAACAGTTTTGTTACATACAGTAAATGAATGAATTTTGAATCGGAAGTTTTGTAACAAAAACTTCATAAAGTGTAAAATAATATATAAGATGAAGAAAACGATACTTGCAAATAAAGGAGCGCTTATTTATTTCCCTGAAAATTTTAATTGATATATATATTTCTGTTTAAAATTCATTTTCGATACAACAGTATCGGAAAATAAATTCAAAACATACTCACTGGATTGTTTGATTCTCATATTTGATGCAGTAACAGATTCACAAATGAATACATAACACTCATTTTTCGATTCCACACTCATAATTGATACAAGATTATATTCAAAAATGAGTATGCGAAGTTTCCATTTTGAGTACGTACAAAAATGAGTATGTGCGAGTCTCAAATATGAGTATGTTGGGATCGGATCCATTTTGAGTATATGACGTATTCAAAAGTGAGTACGTGAAGTTGCCATTCTGAGTATGTGCTTGTTACTAAAAATGAGTATGTGCGAATCTCAAATTTGAATACGTTGGGATCGGAGCCATTTTGAGTATGTGAAGTATTCAAAAGTGAGCACTTTCTACTCGATTTTGCATACCCGTTTTTCGCAGTGTATCATTCTGATCAGGAGTTTATTGATTATAATAATTCCATTCAATATTTATAAACATCTCTCCGGTTTTCGTTATTCTCCCTTTTCTTTCCTTTCAATTCTGTTTTGCTTATATATCACTAACTTTAATTCAGTTCACTACCCTTCTTATCTCCATGTAATTTACTTAATCACATTTCATTTGGTTGGTAAGGAGATGCAATTGTATGCAATCCAAATACCAAAAGGTCCCCGAGAATGGTGAAGAGAGAATCTTGAATAGAGTCCAACGCCACAAACCCTTTCGTCAAAAAGTCTGTATTTGTTAGCATTTTTTTCTAGACTCATTTCAAGGTAAAATGTTCTAGGGCGCTACCAATCTCACCGGAGTTGTGTAAAAAGAGATAATATTGAGTAATACCTCTTTATAAAAGACGCACAGACTGTGTAGGTGGTAAAAGAAAAGACGACCTATTTCACTTCTCATTTCCTACTTTCTTCTTTTCGGGACCGAAACGAAATAAAATTCCATGTATTTTAATATCTTCTTCAGTGATCCTCTCACTTGGAACATCCAAAGCGTTTTAAATGAGACGGGTGTCAAAGGAATACGCTTCATTATCAGAGCACGGTGGAAGATTTTCGTCGAGATTGTGGTTCAAGGATTTCTCGCCAAAAATTTCTTTATCGTTCTTAGTGGAATGTCTTGATAGTATACTATGATAAGGATTGCATTTATCCAAAGAAAAAGTAAAGAAAACTGAAAAAGTGCAATTCAGAAAAAAATGACGCTTTCATTTTGTCAAAAGTTGAATATATTACACATTTATCATGAAAATTTTACATTTTGGTCCATATTTCAATTAAATGTTGCTCAGAAATAATACAGTGCGGTTCGAAAACTTCTTACATTTTAAATGATTCATAATATAATTTATTTATTTTTATATATGATATGTTTTTTTGGAAATTGTTTTGTGTACCACAAATATGGGAAATAATTTATATGAGACGAATACCATTGTCCAGTTCTCAAATAGGGTTCTTTCCATCTCAACTTGCAATATCTCTATCAATGTACCTCTCAATTTTGACAAATAATGGTCATGAGATAAGCGATTTCTTAAGGATTATTGGAGGAAACATGGTCTTAAAGGTAGCTCTCCAGAGAAACAATGGGTTAGTGAAACCAGGGGAATGTAAAGACTGATTCTAAGATCCCTAGAATAGTGTTAAGTTCTTATTCCTAGTTTTTCAGCAACGCTTTCTTCAACGAAATATGGTGTTTAATAATTCAAGGTGTCAAGAATCACAATGTTGGTGGAAAAGTAGTTTTCTGTCGAATTTATTTACATTCTGTGCATACATTTACAGCAGCATTTATAAAGTTTTCTACATCAATGATGGGCCACCAACTAGTCCATACTTTTGTTTTTCTATTTTAGTGATCAGGAGATAGAAGAGCAAAATTTTCACAGCTAATAAAACCAGTCTTGCGCAATCAAAACAAAATCAGAAAAGAAGAATATTTTCCCCATGAGCGGCTTTCTTCAACAACAATGCCTGAAATTAAAACGTCCTTATAACTAGCCCGATTGGATGTCTCTTTTGGTATAGTTGATAAAGGGGCAGCAAAAAGTGATCGGTCAACCTTTCTCCTTTGAACCCAGTGGTCAAGGGTTTGAAACGCCACAGGCACTCCAAGGTCATCAATCCTCCCCTTCCGTGGGGTAGAAAATTATATAACGCTAAAACTTAAACTATCCACGAGACACGTTGTAAATTCATTTCTGGAATTTCAAATAAATTATTTCCAAATACATGGTCAAGATTACGAATCGAACAGGGTCTTCTATTGTTTTGAGACTCTTGTGTCACGAAACATTGAGTCACGGCTATTATAATAGGAGGTTTTCTTAAATGAAATAATAATGTACATATATCATCTATATATATGTGTGTGAGAACATGGAAATCTTTATTAGAATAATAGCATACGAAAATTTTTGTGGATTACTCTCAGTTACGTATTTGTCTTTAATTAAATTCCGAAAAAATTATTTTCAAATTCTGATAAAAATAAATAAATAAATTTAGCAAAAATTATTCGCATTTTAAATTCTAAAATGACCGCTCAATACTTCGATTTCCTGAATTGAAATTAAAATAACGGGGCATATCATGAACATGATATCAGACAATAAACAACTATGATAGATCATGTAAAAAGGCCATCTATTTTTTACTTCCACACCCCCTTCCCTAATCCCCATTTAATTAAATTTCTTCCATAATATTCAAGGGTCCTCTCCAGTCATTGCCAGAATTCTCATCTCTGAAGCTTTAACAATAGAGATGTACTTTATCCATGCTCTTGAAAGATGACTCATCTCAAGGAAGTTATTCGAATGATTACAAACAAATGAAGAAATGACACTTGTAAAATGAACTCAAACTATTACAAATTGGGATTGAGGGTGTTCTTTTGTGCTAAGTATAATTATTATTAAAAAAGAAACATACATTTGTTCGTCTTGGTAGCAGAAAACTATGCAACATATCCAAATGATTCGCTATTCCTTTCTTGAGTTACTTGAAAGTGTTGGTTCTAACTATATGAACAAAAGAATTATATACTTTTTATCCAGTAGCATCTTAGAGCATGTTATATATTTAGTGATTTTTTTTTCTCTTATAAAAACGATTCGTGAACAAAAAGGAAAGTGAAGAGCAAAACAAAACTTTACAGCGTTTATTGTACTGTAAATATAAAATCTTTAAAACTTTACAAAAATTGTAAGTATTTCAGCAAATTATTATATTTATTATGTCCTTGGACAGATATGTGAAATGTTTTCAGTATAGGAAGTCGCATTAAATTATTTGTAATCCAATAAAAGAAAGTCAGTCAAATTGATTTCAAATTATGCTTTTAAAAACTTGAAATTCTCTCTCTTTCTTGAGAACTTAATATTATGGTAGAACAGCCATTACCTGAATGTCGATCACCAAACGCATATTCATTACGCAAATTCAAAATTTCGCTCTTTTTAAAAGTTTCATTAATTCATTAAAAGCTATTATTTAAGAAAGAACAAGAGGCTTATTTTTTCTCCCCCCCCCCTTCAAACAATCTGCGTGACAAACATCGCATCGTCGTCATCAGTGGCGTGTGAGCCATTGCTTGTGACCAGGAAACCCTTCAAGGACAGACCGAATATGATGTCGATTATTAAGTATTGATGGATAATGAAGTTATTACATGTGTCAACGACGACCAAAACATTTGCCTACCTTGCGACGGCTCTGAGACGGTTAGAAAAAGAAGAAGAATCTAATGCAATCCCACAGCTATCTTTTTCGAGATTTAGCGGGAAAAAACCAAGTCTCAGCTCAGAAGCAAAAGAAAAATTCGACTTTCTTTAAACTATTGGCCTACTTTAATGGCCATTTTGAACTGGCAAACTAGGATAGTCAGTTCTGTGTATTATTTGCAAGATGCGTGATACAAAATATATTCAAATTTATGTTTAAAATTTCCGTTTTTTTGTTACATATTATTTCTATGACACTGGTACAATTTTTGCCATAAACGAGTGGTTATCCGAAAAATCAGCAATCTGTGCACCCCTACCCAGGCTCCTAAATGTTTTGGATAATCGATGTTTCGCTGAATTTATATAGGATACAATAATTCGTCTTAATAATCTGTATTATTACATTAATCCGTCTTAAATTGTAAACTGATTTGCGTTAGGCTGTAGAGCATTAATATAGAGCATTTCCAGTGAGGGCATTAATAGATAGTGATATCTACATTTACACGATCTCTATCGTCAAAAATTCTTTCTAACGCTCTTCCAGAGCCCGTATGTCAGCAAGACATATTATGTGAAAACAAAAACTCATGAATTCTCGAGGGAAATTTATTCCGCTTAAACTTATTTGCGTTTATGCTGTTAAGATATGTGTTATGGTGAAAACATTGTGAGATCAACAAATATTGACATCCACAAAGGATGTTGTTAATAAAATTGATTAAAAAGGGATTAGGTCTTGAATAAATTCAAAATTAAATGTACTATTATTCAGACATTTGAAAAAAGGAAGAAAATTAATAATTCTGCAAGGTTGTATAATTTGAAAGAATACACGGTTCTCTTAATTTTTAAAAAATTCTGAGGCCTGAGGCTGTTAAAAAGTCAGTGAAAGACGCCATGTCGTGATATATTCAAGATAATGAAGTATTTTAAGAAGTACTGTTACGATGGCAATGGTGTACAGTGCAGTACTCCTAACATAATTCTATCAAAGAGAATACACTACTTGATGATAACTAAGTAAGAAAAATCACACACACACATAATAGTTTCAAAAAAGACTATTAAAATTTAAAATTAATGGGCAAAAAAAAGAACCAGAGCTTTTTAAGGAAGAGCAAAAAATAGCGAGAAACCAAAATAACTCACTATGAATCTAAATTTTTAAATTTGTTCAGCCAAGCGAGAAATTCGACCGTAGAGAAACTGTTTACCCTGCGGAGCTCTACGTCCCACTAATAGTTGAAACCAGAAAAAAACGAAGTAGATGAAGCCAGGAGGCCCAAATACCGCCACGACGGAAATAGACGATTATAGCAAAATAAAAAAAAATTTAAAAAATCTAAGAATTGTTCTGTGAAAAGTTTTGCAAAGAACAGATTGAACCCTCAAAGGTGCTAAATGTATTCAATTATTCAATTAAGTATTTGAATTAAAGCAGATCATAACATATTGAATTGAACTATAATATTCTTTTCAGATAGTAAAATTAAACCAAAAGATAAATTATTGAATATTTATAAGCTATATAAATGTAATTATTGCTACCATAAAATGAAAACAAACAAGTCATGTGCATTTCACCTTTTATTTTGAAAAGTGATTAGTGCCTCTATTTTGTGTTGACTAAAACAATAACCCTTGTGATGGCTGAGACAACTATTGGTATGGATACACGCAGTACGCAAACAAATGCTTTGTCGATTTTCAATCATTTGCGGAAAATCTGAGAACGAGATAAGAAAGGATCCTTATTTTAAACGGCTTTTACTGGCTTCAACGTACGCGGTGGTTTCGCGGAGCCAGTTACCTCCAAAAATAGGGATATATTATACATTAAAGTTATACATTATTATCATATCGGTAAAAAAAAATTTTTCAACAGATTTTACACATATAAGCAATGTCAAAATCAATACATATGATTAACCAAGTTTGTTAATATGCTTCAAATAAACTTGGGTTATGATAATCGAAGTTAATATGTGCAGGCTTAATTAAATTTGAAATATAGCTAAAATTAGATAATATCACTTCGTTAATATAGTGTGTCAATGTGGAAGATAGACATAGATCCTTTATTCATGAAAATACAATATAATTAGTGCTTTTATATACTTAGTTTTGTTCGTGTTCTTTTGTTCATTATTAAGTTCCAATTTATGAAATGCTCGGGGAGTAGTATATGAGCAAAATGTGAAAGGTGGTTAAAAAAAGTTATTATCTTTTGCTTCAGAACAGGCGTCCTTAAATGCAACGTTCAAATAGTGGTGGCAAAGAAGAATTTAAAAGGGAAATTAAAACCAGGCTAAACGAAATGTAGCATGAATTGGAATGAGTTTTGCTTCTACAATAGATTTTCAAACGAGAGAGAGCTTACCAACACGAACACAAGCGTCATATAGTCCGATTTCTTTATATTTTCAAACATATGCTTTCATATATTATTTCGCATTGCATTGTGTATTCATTCCAATAAATCATCCATATTGCTGAGTAACTAAACCTGGAAACATGACACTTTTAAGCCCAATTTCTTTCGAAATAAAGTTGAGTTCGGTTATAAATGTGTGTACATGCACTTTTTCATTTTAATAAAATGGAAAATGCTTTATTGGAAACTATTTATAAAATACAAATAACTACAATTATCAGACAAGTGTTTGATTAGACTTGCCAAAATACAGATATTTCAGAGACAAGGAGAAATTTTATGTTAAAAAGGCTCATGGGTAGCTGAATTATGTAACATTTATTTCGAATAAGCATTGTAATTTTATTCTTTTTTAAAATGATAAATATCTTTTGAAATAACACGATCATTAATAAAAATTTATTTGCTTTGCAAAAGCTTCAAAAAATTAGATGAATCCTTCAAATAAAAAGCTTCGGATGGTTATAATGAAAGAATTGTTAGAAATAAAAGTTCTATTGGATATCAAAATGAGTGTCAATTTCAAATTATTTTTGACGAGTCTGTCTTACTATGAAAGTATGTTAGATTCAATTGTCTTTGAAAAATATTCCTTGGATTTTTCTCAAAAAATGTTTTTACTGAGGTTTTCAATCTCGCTATGCTGCGAACTGCTGTCATGCTATTGATCTAAACTCACAGTTAGCAATCTAGTTAACTGTGGAACCATGCGCTGAACATAACACAAATGTTTTCAGAATGGCGCTAATTTACACTCCAGTTCATGAAACAGATACACATTTTTTGTAAAAGTTGCCTTTAATACTTTTTACTTAAAAAATTGGCTTATTATACAACTGAAAAGGAAACTTATGTTTATGAAGCAAACACTAAATTAATTGCTTTAGTAAACAGACAGAAAACGAATAAGAAGCAAATAATTGCTTCCTCCAGATCTAAAATTATATTTCGTTTTGCAGTCTTTGTGACTTTAATTACTCTCGCTCTAAGGCACTCATGATATTGGTCGATATTTTTAAGCTGCTCAGGAAAACCTGTGTTCGCGATTGCTGCACAGATGTCGGGGGAAAAGCCAATGTCCATCCATTCGAAAAAGCATGACCGAAGTGAAGTTCCGGCAAGGTGTCCGTTGACTTGTGTGGCCGACACGCGAGACGATTCCTCTCAGCGGAACCACAAAAGGCAAACGATGTCACCTTTTGTCCATCCCAACATCCGCGACCACACCCTTGACGTCAGGTGTTCCACGCCACGGATCACGTGGGTCAAATTGAAATATTGTGAAAGGAAGATGTTCCTTTTAAGTGTTTATACTCTGCTAGAAGACGACAGTTGTCTTGAATACCATGGCGTTTGATGTCATCTTCTACAGGATTATTTGAGGAATTTCTCTCTTTGGATGCGAGTATCTTTCAATACAGTCAACCGTAGTTCTGCTCGATTCGTTTGGACATCTGATGGGGGCTCTCCGTACATATGGATAAAAAGAGAAGTCTTCAAAGTAAGATCTTGATTCATTTTGATTATTCAAGATTAAAGGGACACAATACCCTAAAGATGACCAAAATATGGAAAAAAGTTTTATTACATTATTTTACTTGTATGATTTTTCTAATTATATGTACAAAATTTCATAGCTTAAACTGTATTATTTAGCAAGTTATTTTAATTTTCTTTAACAATGTACCAAAACCGTTTATTGACCTTCAAAACTGTAAACTGTTTTTCAATAGCTTTTTATTTATTTTTTGTGATGGTCATTCATTTAAAATGCTTTAGATAAGTAGTAATTTCTCAAAATTGGATGCAGCTGTTTTTTCACCGTTTTTTGTAGTGTCTTCTGGAAAAATATTTATGTATAATTATAAATAATACTAATCAAAACCCTAGGCAGAATTATGAGAAGCACTTCTAAGAAATAGAAAAAAAACCAGTGTAAATTTAATGAAGTTTGTAGAAGTTGTAGGGATTTTAAAATAGTGAAGTAGTTTGAAAAAATAATTAAACATTGAATAAGTTTTTCGTTTGAAAATGAAATTTTTCTTCTTAAAGTGCATATTTTATGTGTATTCGAATACGGTGATAATAATAATTGTGGTCTTATTTAATAAAATAAAAATAATAAATATTGTGAAAAATAAATAAAAAATCTAAAATCGTCTAAATAAAAAAATTCTCTCCATGTGCTATGATTTCAGTTGAGCAACATTTTATTAGAACCTTTTAGTAACACTTTCTTTTAAGGTTAATTTTAACATCCCTTCATGATTTTTTGGAAATTGTGCCCACAGAAAAAAAAAATTGAAAATTGTGCCCTTTCCGGACACACATTGGAAATCTCATCGGACACATGTGTTTTGAATTACTTATAAAAAAAAAACATCCTTTCAAGTGATTTTAATATAGCACTCAAAATATAATAGCATAGTGCCTATCCATTGCGAACAACGTTATAAAGATTTCATATTTAATAATTGGAATATTTTTTCTTTCAATTTTGCTTTTAATAGTTAAAAAAATTTTCTCAAACATTAAGGACAATTTAATTTTGTAGATATTTATATCTTAAATATTCACTTTCAAGTACTTCTAAAGATACCCACACCTAGATAAAAGGAGTTTCAGAATAGTTTTTAGAAATTGCTTATAGGTATTTTAAGTGTTTTTTTCCCCTAAATAGTCCATTGCAATAAATGCAGTAAATATTATTTTCATTAAAAGAAGTGTACCCAATTTTGTTTTTACATGATAGATACACTCCCCAGGAATTCTCAGGTCCGCGATAGCTGAGTGGTCATCGTCATGAGCTCGCGGTCGACATTGTTTCGAATCCTGATGCCATAATAACGTACCATGTAGTGGGCTAATACACCTTACATCTACCGAAATTCCGTTTTCGAGTTGTGAAACTTGGAAAAGGGGGCATCTCAGGTGTTATCCTTTTCACTTGACCGGGGGTGATCATTACAAGGTCCGTCGCCAATAGCCTTCGTGATGCTTCCAAATGAAGCGTTAGTAAATATATATATATATATATATATATAGTAAAAAATACATTGAATTTATACAAAATAGAAGGTTTTACAACATTTGAGAACGAGAGGGGGTAATTCAACGAGAAAAATCTTGTCAGAATCTTACAATTTCTGCTAGATACATTTTTTATTTTGTAAAGTAAAAATTCTCCCACGTTTCCCCCTTCAACCAATCTTTTGGAACTTTTCAATGACATTATTTGTTTTCAGAATCTCTTCTTGAGAATGAACCGTTACTTATGTAAATTAGAAATGATGTAGTATGTGTAATTGATAAGATAGATAGGATGAGGGTGGTTCAAGAAGCACTTGTGTGTGATCTGTTAAACGAAGCCAAAACAAATTTGAAATTGGTTCATAAGTTTATTCTGATTTGATAGTGATTTACTGCTAAATCAAAATTTGATTTCTGACTATAAAAATTTGATTCGTAAGACCTGGATTCATCAATATGCACCGGAAATTAAACAAAAATCAAAATGTTGGTTGCTTCAGGTGAATCTACTCCAAAGAAGGCGAGGGTGATTTAGTAGGCTGGAAATGTTACGACAGAGAAATTTTGAGGTAAGATCCCAATTACGAGTAACTAAGACTTATAACTAAGTCTAGAGAGTTATTATGCTTACTGAATACAAAGACTTTTTAGTGTTATGAGCGTATCTCTTGGAGGACCTATTGAATGACTCTCATATTTCAAAGAGAAAATTAGAGTCAGAATCTATCAATTTCTGCAAACTATTTTTTATACATTATAAAACTATAATTCTCAGATGTATTTCCTTTCCACTAACCTTTTGGGACTTTGTTATGTCGTTATTTGTTTTGATAACCTCGGCTTGTGAATGGACCGTAAGTTATGTAAATTAGAAACGATGAATTGATGTATAATGAAAAAAATTGAACGATAGCACAAAAAGCCGTGAAGAGCTTAAAGTGAGAATAGTAAAGATAAAGTGAGAGATCGGAAGGTATGAAAACTGAGACTAGACGTGTTCTTATGTTGAGAAGAAAGATATTATAGGATGTTGGAGACTCAAATGCGTGATGGTAGTGAAGCCGAAATTTCACAAAACTTACAAATACAATAAAAATACATGTATCATAATAAAAAATAAAATTTTATTTGAAAAGAAAGAAATTTTTTTAACTCTTAAGAACACACGCATCAAAAATAGCTCGTAGTAAAATTTAATGTAAATGCTATATGATAAGTTAAATCGGTGGATTGTCGAGCTTTTTTTAAATTTATTTTTTATATATTTTCGCCGAAATAACTAAATTTATGTTAATACAAGTTTTAATTTAAATTTTAACTCTGCCGAATAGGTAGTTTTTATTTTAAACTCTAGATGCGGATGTTTGACAAAGTCATATTTATACATATTGAACTTTTAATTCAGGAAATTCCTGACAGTAACTAAAAGAGAAAAAAAATTCAGTGTATGTGTCAAACTAAAAGGGGCTTATAACAGACGATTCATGAAATTATGTTAAGTTATTCTGAATATATAAGAAACGCAATTTTTTTTTTAAAAAAAAACTATAAATGTTAATAGATCTTAAAAAAAAAAAAAAACTTGCATAAAAAATAATTGAAATCGTATGAAAAAAGGGTTGTGAGGTAAATGGGTGTAATTTTACTAGCGTAGCATAAATGTTTTAACATGAGGCAGTTTCAAACTGCAATACCAATACCAATAAAATATGGCATTCAGCTTTTGATTTGAAAGGCAATTTGTTCATTAAATTCATATACATCACATACCAGTTTATTTCTTATGCTAAAATTTTAATAATTTATTATTTTATTTAAATTACGTTAAGCTTCTGTAATTAAATCGTAAGTATAGTTGAGTATTACAAATTAATAATAATATCAGTTAAATATTATGAATTAATAGTAAGTACAGTTGAATATCTGAAATATTCTCAATAATTATACAAAAGAAATTATTTATTTTTCTAAAACTACCAACATATCAGTGAACGAAACGCACTTTTTAATACATTTCATTTGTAATCTGTAAAATATTATATTCCTTATAAATCTATCGTTAAAAGATAAACCAGTTATACGACTTTCTGTTGAAAATTATCAAACAATTATTGTTTGAGCGATCGTTCTAATGTACATAATTTCTACATAATCCCTACCTAAAGAAATAAAGTGTAATACCAGTACACTGAAAAAAAAAACTGATAAGAATTTATAAAGTTCTATGTCTTTAAGCCTATTTACATTATTTTAAAACAGGACTGAATAAAACTGGATATTAAAGTTGCTATCACCCAAAAAATATGAAAATCAAGGAACATTTTCAGGGAAAATGTTTAACACTGAAATGGTCGAGTCACTAGGAGGTGCATTATTAGTCGCCTTATATCTGTCAGACTCACGAATAACAGTTGATTATTTTATGTTATTGAAAGCTCATGATGTCCATCTAAAGAAATCTGATTTCAAGGATGTTCGGTTGTCACGACAATAGGATTGCTAACACTTCACAGAAATGCATACGATGTGATACCGTAATAATTCGATATAAAAACCAACGTTTTTAAAAACAACTTTTTATATGGTGGCAAAGTTTATTAGAGAAAATTATTGAAATATTAGTTAAAACTGTTAGTTATTTTTAACTTTAAAATTTACTTAAAAAGAGACATTTGTGAGAGTATTAAAAAATTCATAATACTCATAAAATCAAAACATGCATTTGAAAGTTTGTAAGTCATTCTATTAAAAAAAGAATGGGAACCAGAATTCAGAAAAAATTATTGTGATAAGACATGGCGCCAAATATTGGAAACTTTCTTTCTTGCGAATGATAACTGACTAAAAGTCAGCAACCCTTACTATCTCGGAGATAGTAAAGGGGAGATAGTATCTCCCCTTTGTGAGTACAAAAGGTTTACGATTCCTCATGCGGCGTGGGGAGTGCCCGGTGCTCCCAGAGGGGGAAAGAAATTTTTTCCTCAATCCTAAAAGCACCGAGAGGAAAGAATATTTTGACTTATTAAAATTACTGAAATATTAGTTAAAACTTGTCGCAAACGTCTAAATATTGCATTGTTAGGCGAGTACGAACGATTCCCAAAATTTCAAAGCTCTAGCTTGATGGGAAGTTGGTTAAATTAACGATCGAAAATTTGATGACACACACACCAAGTGAAATTCAGAAAAACGTTGTAAAATGTTAGTTATTACTAAGGAATAATCAATTTTTCTGGATAAAATTTATTCTGCATATTAATGGATCCTTATATACATAATATTGTAAATTACATCAATTAATGTTGATTTGTTTGGTTTCAGGAAGCCAAAGATTGAAGTACCCCGGAGTATCGTCAAGTTTAAATTGTTATCCTGTGGTACTATATATTTTTAATTATTAATAAAGTATAATAAGAATAGAAACTTTATTTTTAATTATTATCCTTGAGATTTCTCCATATTCTTACTATGAAGAATTATATATTTCTCCCAGCGTTTCTTGACCTTTCGAAGGCTGTCATTGTAGAAATCAGCAGGCTGAACTCTTATCTTCTCCATATTGTGAGTTACTTCAATCTACAGCTTTCTGAAACAAAAAAAAAAAAATTAATAGTTTTAATTTGCAGCATTATGTACATAGGGATCCATTAATATGTAGAGTAAATTTCATTCAGGTATCTCGATTATTTCTTAATAATAGTTAAGGCATTACGATATTTCCAAGTATACTCCTATGAATCCTCATAAATCTTTCCTGATGCAAATAAATATTTTATAATCATAATTTAAAATTTTTATTTTCTAATTCTTTTTCTGTAAATGTTTTTCATAATTTCAAATTCCTTGTAATGACTGAGCAACCACTGCATTTAACTATTTTCACCTATCACTAGCACACTTCTTGCCAATAGAGCCACACCCATTCGCATTCTGTTCAAACTATCGGAAAACATTCTCTCATCTCTGACGACTTATCTGTGAGAACTGTCAAGACCCTCCATTTCCCAACAACCAATGATAAATCTTCCTCTGACGGCATCTTGCAGAAAATTATAAATCCATCAAAAGCAAAGCCTATGATCTCTTGTTAGAGGGTCGTTACGCGCCCCAAACAGTCGATGAGATTTGATAATCATTGTAAGTGAGAAGGAAATAAAATGTAGAAAATATAAGGTCTCTATGCTGAAAAATTTCATCAAAACTGAAAATGGGTGGAAAAACTCTGTTCTATCTCCATCTGAATGAGTTATTATATTTTGAGAAATTGAGAGATTATTTGATTATTATAATTCTTATTTCGTAAAAGAACGTGCAATTAACTTCGAGTTTTGGGAGGAATAAGCATACAAAACTCAGAAAAAAATATTTAATTTGCAAAGAAACAGATTCTCGTTATAAATAAGCAATCCCCCGTGCCTGCGATGGTGTTTGAATCACTTGGTCTACCAATAGCCTGTCACAATAAAAAATGTATATCTGAGAGACCTCACACGACTACTGCAGTGTTTATGTTTAACTCGTAGAAAGAGAAAATTATACATTTTCTCACAAATATTTAAAAAACTTATAAGCTCATATAATCAGAGCAAAAATGTAATGATTGGTTTGATTATTGCAGATGTGTAACAAAAAAATTAGCATTATTTTATTTCAATAGGGATGCTTACTTTTCATGTGCAATTTATTCAAATTATTCTGAGCTTATGAAATGAATTTAATGCGTACCATTCCAATTTTACTAATACAATTTTATATCGAAGTGATGTATTTTGCATTGTATGTCTATGTGTTAACGTTTTTGTTAAAAGCTTATACATAAGTTGTGCTCATACATAATGTACCAAAATAAAAAACATTTATAAAAACTTGTTTCATCCTGATTCTCCTAAGCTTGTTTTTTTTTTTTTAATTTTGCACTTCTTATAACAAAAAATTAACCTTTTCTAGAAATTTAAAAACTTATATACATACTTTGAAAAGTTAATAAATACTGTCTCACTGTAAATGACAGTTTTAGCGCTTCTGTCCTACAATTTGTCGACTGGAATTGAACAGGAATAAAAACTGAATTTTTTTTGCTTGTTTGGCGTTTCTTTTTACAGTCAGGCTCTTCCTGTCATTGACCTTTAAAAACTTGGATTTTTTTCCTCTTGGAGGTTTAGAAAAGAAATAAATCTAAGATTCAAAGCAACAAACAAGAATAGGAAATTCAAATTATTTCAAACCTGATTTTTTGGGGTAGAGGAAATTAACTTTTGAAGATTTTTTGATATGGAAAACCATGTAAAAGTGGATTCAGAATAGAACAATGTGTCTAGATCGAGCATTTTTTTTTAAATTAAAACATTTTGTCTTTGCCGGAATAGGCTAGAAAACGCGTAATCACGGAACGCCATTGACGAGTTATCATAAACTTAATATCATTTTGTTAGTCTTTTATATTTTAAAATTCTGAATTCACACACACACACATTATTTCCATTCACCTGTCTCGGATTTTCTTAAGGATTTACCTCTAACAAAAATGAGTAAGTTAAAAAAAATAAGGTTAAATTCTGTTGATAACTATAAGATATGTCTGAAATTCAGAACTATTTGTGAAGATTTTTTTCTCATTTAAATGAATCAAGAAGGGCTCTTCATGTATATTTGCAACAAATTCTGAAGAATAAAATTAATGGTAGGAAACTTGAAAGAAGACGAATTTAATATTTTTCATATTTGCATTCGTATTCACCAGTGGTCTCAACGGTGACCGTAACATCTACCGATGGGCGTTTAAGAGATCTAAGAGAGTGTTTTGAATCCATGAAAAATTTAAGGATACTAAGAAACAACTCCCTTCCCCTTGAGCAATTCACGCAAGAACTCGAAGAAAAGACTGATCAATACTGAAAACCATTAGATACTCATTTCAACAAATAATTCTAAAAGTTTTATACATAAACGTTTTAAAAGTAGGTATTGGAACATTATAACTTTGTTCATACATGACTCATACATGAACAAATCCTAGCAAGCTTAGCGTAGAACACAGAGCCCCACTCGCACATTGTAGTTTTCCTCGGGTTCAAGCAAAAGACGAATCGTATGACTACACCAAGCATACGTACCAATAACGGAAGTCAACAAGCTTGTATTTAAAGATTTGGCAAATCCAGATCTTCTAAGAAGATGCCTTTATGGGAAAACAAAGAATCCAAATGAATCTGTGAACAGTGTCATCTGGACTCGAGTACCAAAAATTGTATTTTTACTGCCGATTCTTTAAACTGTGGTGTTTTTGACGCATTTTCTAGCTTTAATGTAGAAAATAGAACGAAGTACCATACTTTAATCAGGATTGAAAATTATCCAGGTCATCACTGTGGGAAAATTATGGATGAATTAGACAGAGAATGAATTATCCACAAGAAAAGGAAACTATCCAAATATCAAAAAACTGGCAGGAAAAGAAATAAACATTCAAACTGGAAACTTGAAACTTCTTATGAGGCTAAATATAGTGATAATCTTTCATACAAAGCAGGATTTTATTAAATTTAACAACAATAAAAGTATCAATGAAATCTTTAACTGCGATTTTCTCAAAACATGGATTTTTCAGGTTCAGGTTCCCCTTTCTCAATATTTATGAAACTTGGGAATTCAGTTTTTTTAGTGGCATGTTTATTGAAGAGTAATTATGAATAACTTATTAATAAAATTTTTCCATTTTACTCAGAAAGAAAAAGGCGTCTTAAAATTTTTAAAACATTTTATTCAACTTCCATAAAAATTTTGTAATTCTACATTACACCCTTTCTGAGAAAAAGGTACATAAAGCTGGTGAATTTAACTTGGGAGATATAGGGCTTCTTTCCCTTAAAAATTTTTCGACTTTTTGTGAGGTTTTCTTTTTAATTCAATTTTTTAGATTTATAACCCTTTTTATTAATATGCTTTGTTGATGGGGATAGTTAGGCCTACAATTCTAGAACAACCCAACTCTTAACAATGTAAAAACAAATCTGTCTTTAACTACACTTTCATTTAGCCAACTATAGTCTATACATATTCGTGGAATTCCATCTTTTTTCCTGACATTCACAACTGGACTGGAATACTCAGAAGAACAAGGTTCTATAATTCTCTGTTTTAACCATTCAGTTATTTGAACATCAACTATCTAATTTTCCGAAAAAGGTAAACGTCGTGGTCTGGATATTTTCTGGATTATTTCAGTTTTCTTCCTTGGAATGCAATATTCAGAATATCACAAATGGTAATCAATTCATGTATTGAAAAAATATCATTAATAGTTTTTAATTTACTTTTAAAAATAGAGTCATTCACTGTGAATTCGAAACCAGTGAAGTTTCGGTTTCTTTCCGTATTTTTAGCATCGTCATTTGTATCAAAAATGAACTTGTGTAAAGTTTTAATTTTTTCTTTCTTCAGATTCTTCAGTGCATCTCCTATCACATTAACTTCGTCAATCTTCTTCAAATTAGCAAATAAGAATAAATCTGACTCTCCTTAAAAAGTCTTGAATTAATATCCTTTATAGCAGCACACATTAATCTAATAATGGGCACACTTTTTTTTATAAAAATATCAATAAATTCACAATTTAATTAGAAACACTCTTTTTTTCACAGTTAATTTTTGTCATAAGTCCTACGCTATATTACGAGTTTTCCAACCCAGTTCTGAATTATGAAATGGTTGAGGTTACTAATTATTCTAATTAAGGAATTAGATATTGAATGTTTAATACATATATGAATATATATATATATATATATATATATATATATATATATATATATATATATATATATCCTATGTGTTCTGAATTCATTTATTATTGAACTCTTTTAGAACGCAAGATCAAGATTTTTATATAAGAATATTTCCATGCTGTCTCAATAAAGATTTTAATCCTATTGCCCATATGGTATTCTTTGGATTCAGGTTATCATTATTAATTTATTATTATTACATTATTTATTTTGTAAAATTTTGTTTACCATTACGTATAACTGAGGTTTCCGTTTAGCTTAGGTTTGTATTTGTTAAATGTTTAATTTTCGTGATTAGTTTAGGTTAGTAAAATGCTGATTATTTGATAGTTTAGTTTTAGTTATGTATCTTAAAAATATCAACAGCTGCCAGTAATTGAAGATTTTTTTTTCTTACTTTCTTACGGACACCTGTTCTTTATCATTTGTTGTTAAATCTACTTGTTCGTTGAAATTCTTCGTAAAAAAGATTTTTGAAGCTTTAATAAATGTTGCACAGCTGGCTATACGTTACGGAGTGCAGAGGGTGGTAATCTTTACAGGAGCTTGTAGCTCTGAACACTTGTTTGATAATCTCGGCCTTCTTTGGGTGAAGAAAAAAAATAACTTCCTTCATATTCTCATATTACTTTTCAAATAATAAAAACAAGTAATTTTACACCTTTGGAGTAATTTTTTATTTTCCGAAACATTTCCATCAGTGTACTCTATTCTCTTTTAACCTTATTCCATGAAACACGATTAAAAATTGAAAACAGGTGCGAAGGAATTTATGACCACCTCACAAACACGCGACACTCCAACCGTCCATTTGTTCGAAAGGGAACCATGTCAGTTCATGCGTGAAAAAAAATATTGTCCTGGTTTGAAAGTGAAATGTTTGTTTTCGTTTTTCAGTATCCGATGGGTTTATGGCACGGCTGCTTGTACCTAGTCCTTTTTCTCATTGTTTCCGCCGAGGGGAAGAACTCCACCGTCAGATATTCGGACAGGCGAGGTGAGTAGTCACCCATTTTTTTTATGAATGACTAAAAACTGAACAAAATAAGCAATCTGAGTTATTAACTGCTAAACCATTTATTAAGAATCTTATACCATAGGTTTTGCGTGCAAAATTCTGTACTTCTAACGGAAATGAAACTGAGTGTTAATTTTGAACAAAATAAGTGCGGCTTTACTATACTGTATATCTATATCATTATACTAATGAACAGTTGTATAATTCTGCTATATCATTGAAACACTGAGCAGCAGTATACCACTATAGTTCTGAACAGGTGTATGCCAGTGAATCACTGAATATTGGCGGATTCTCTTTGATCAGAGTAAATTCATCCGAGGAACATATGAGATATTTACAATATAAGAATTTCAAACATTCTTTTTTTTTCACCAAATGATTTTAAACATCTTGTGATAATCGTGTGTATCGTAGCTAAGACTTGTTTTACCATTGCATGCTTCCCTCCATTCAAAGACGTCAACACAAACTGGACACTGCTTCATAGCCGAATCTAAACTTGATTGGTTCTGCGACGAGTTGTCGTCATTTAGCGTTAAGTTTTCCTCTTCGATGAGACCTCGATTCCTTATTATACACCAGAAACCTTAGGAAAAATCAAAATAATGGGTTGTTTCCAGAGAATCTGCTCCAAAGAAGACGAAGACGGCCTTGAAATTTACGACGATGATTTTTAGGATGCGAAGGGCTTCATACTCATTGATTTCTTTAAAAATGAAAAAATGAGCAATGCACAATACTGCAGAGAGTTATCTCATTGGTAACACAGGAAATTTCTGAATCACCCAGTATTTATAGAAAACAGAATCTAATAAAATATGACAAAGAACAAAGACTAAAATTCCAACTACCATTAAACTTGAATACAGCCTGATCATAGTAGTACAGTTACAGCTTCAAATACAAAATGTTAGTAGCTCCTACAATAATTCCCTTCACCTTCCAATAGTTTTATTTCTTCACTTGGTTGCTCAGAAAAAAATCTCATAAATGTTCGCATGAAATTCCTTTCAGTTCTTACATACTTATATTAATTTGAAAATGTACTTGGGCTCGATGAAAGAAATAAAATCGATAGAACCGTATAAAATCGTACAAAATTGCACAACAAAAACGAGAGCAAGCCCCATAATTGTACTAGAATATAAGAGTTGGCTTAATTCTACTCTCAAGTATACTGCTTTAGAAAGATTGGGTAGTTTTCATGCATATCTGGTGACATATTGTCTGGTGATTGCTTTTCCTTTTTTTTTTAAAACAAGTCTTTGAATATTCCACCCTTCACATCCCAAAAATATCACTACCGTAATTTTTGAGATCGCCTTTTTCCTTGCAGCATATTCACTGGCACCAATCCCTTGTTTTGATTGTAGTTTGGTTTCTGGTGTATCATGAGGAATCCAGGTCTCATTGATTGTGAAGCGACAACAACGAAATTTTGAGCAAATAATTGCTAAATCAAAACTAACCAATGAATCGATCACAAAATTGTTTTGGCACCGTTTAATAGATGAGAGCACACAATATAACGTCAACTTGCCTTAGGAACGACATCTATCGTCTAACGCGGGTACTTTTTAAACCATCATCGAAGTGCATTACTCAATAAAAGTAAAATTATTATAATTATTAAACATGACGTACCCTATTTATTTTTTCACTTTTTTTAGATTCGTTTTTGGAAGGTCTTCCATACAGCACAATTTTTGATTTCTTTACATTTAATTTAACTTAAATTTTACTTCTACTTTGACTTATAATGAGACTATCTTGGAGACATTCGTTTACAAGAAAAAAAATTCAATTTGATTTGCACACATAGTTGAATATTGTAACATGGAAAAATGATACAAACTAATGCAGCCCACATGTAGATGATTTGGAGTATTGTGTTAAAGTAAATGTTAGATAATCTGTGATTAAGGAGTTGTGGATTCTCACTGTCATGATGGATAGCATTCAGGGGATGATTTCAAGGTTAATAAAAGTCAGCTCCGTCAATTTCCTGAGCGCAGACGATTACAGATGCTTTGCTTTCTTTTAATTGTCTTGTGACTCAAGGAGTTCCGAATAACGTCTTTTATTGAATTTAAAAGAAAGAAAGTCATCGTCTGAGTTTCAACGGGTGTCTGAAAACGAGCTACCCACATGGCGAAGATATACATCAGCTGTCGTAGGCAATTAATTGTTTGACTGATCCAGTTACTTCAAAAAAAAAGTAACATTTCGGGACTCAGACAAACCTAATAAGGAATACGTTCCATCTTATGCAAAATTACCGGTATAGAAAATTATTTCGCTGACGCTATTCAACAAAAACGAGGGTCGTTCAATAAGCTTTTACAATAAAGATAGAAAAATAAATTATTTTTGGTGGACCTTTTGAAATTTTTTTATATCATAATATCTATACAGTTTTCCAAGCGTTCCTCCAACTTTTTAAAGCCATCTAAAAATTAAGATTTCGGAAGGTCCTCATAATAAGCAGATATTTGGGTCATTATTTCTTCGTTCGACGTGAACCATTGTCCAACGAAATACTTTTTAAGTTTGGAAATTAAAAAAAAAAATGAGTTCACAGGGGGAGGGATCAAATCCAATGAATACGGTGGATGAAGTAATAATTCAAACATTAATTCCGTGATTTTGGGCATCAAAACTGCACAAGTGTGCCTCCGTGCATCGTTTTGATGTAAGAGGATCTTTTCAAATAAGGGATTTTTTTTCTCGATTTCTTCGCTCAACTTGTGCAATAACGACGCATAATATTTTCCAATTATTGCTGTTTTCTTTTCTCAATTAATCGGTGGTGATAATTCCTCGTGCATCCCGAAACACCGTGACAATCATCTAGTTAGCCAATTTCATCATCTTAGCTTTCTTCGGAGCCCGTTCGTCTTCAGAATCTCACTGATTTGATTGTTCCTTCGTCGAGTATAGTAAGATATCCACGTTTCGTCCAAGGTTATGCATCGTCGTAGAAACTCTTCAGGGGGGGGGGGCCGAAAAATCACAAAAATAGCTACAGAGTCGACCACACAATTGATTTATTTTCCACTAAGAGCAAATGCGACACCCATCTTCCCACTCAATTTTTCGTGCAAAATTTAAAATACTGTACCTTGCGGCATTTAAGTAGCCTCAACTTCATGCGCTTTGATTTGTCGATCACTCAAAATCTTACTATGGATTTTGTCAATTATTCCGAGAATAGTCACTTCCACTGAACGTCCCGAACGACGTTCATCTTTTGTGGATGTTCGGCGACATTTAAACTCATTTACCCAATTGCAAATGCAAGAGTGATGCACCATGGACTTCATCCAACTCAGCTTTGATCTCTTTCGGTGTTAAGTCTTTTAAATATAAGTGTTTAATCTCTGCTCGTCGAAACACACTTTTCTTTTTTTAAGAAAAAAAAAAAAAAAACACAAGTTTCTTGCTTCAATCGACAATAAAAATGAAACCATATAACAGAAATAACGTAGAGACCTGGCAGCTGTCTAGTGAATCATCATGCTTACAAAAAACCATTTTCCATGTTACGAGCGCTATCTCTTGGATTTTCTAATGACTTATTTAACAACATTATATTTGCTGCCGAAAGCCATTAATTGCTTGAGTAATCCAGTTACTGTGAAAAAAAAAAAAACATTTCCGTATTCAAACCTAACGTGGAATACGTTTTCATTTATACAAAATTAATGATATAGAAAATTATTTCGCTTGATGTAATTCAACGAATATATTGTTAGGAGAAACTTATTTATTTAACTTTTGTTTCCTGTTTTTCTTGAAGGAACAGCAAATATTTTCATAAAATTAATTCGTAATAAGATCGAAAATGTTCATAACATTTCCCCTAACGTATGCTAAATTCATTAAACGACAAAAAAACGATTTCTTAATATTAGTTCTAAAGTTACATTGCATTTCAAATCTAACATGGAATACGATCTAAACCAACTACAAAACCTAACTTAAAACTTGTTTACGATCATATTTCGAATTCCTGTTTACGAAAGTGGTTCAAAAAGCAATTTTTATAAAGACAGAGGACAACATTAAGGTGAATTGTTGTTACAATTGGGTGCTGCCATCTGCTAAACGGAGCCGAAATAAATGTGACATTGATTCATAAGTTAATTTTGATTTGATAGTCATTTTTCTGCCAAATCAAAAATTGATTGCAGCTGCGTGTAGTTGTCGACGTCATTTTGGGTCGAGTTGTTACCGTAGCTGATAAATGGATTTATCGTCACGGAAAACAAGCAACAGTTAAATTAACGGGTTGCTTCCGGTGAATCAGCTTCAAAGAAGGCGAGGATCGTATCGGCCGGAAAAGTTGGTTGAGAATGAAGGAGAGAAAGGTAACTGAGACTTAGACATGAGTAACTGAGACTTAGACAACCTGCTAGTGAGTCATGATGCTTACTTAAAGAAAACCATTTGGATTCTACGAGCGCTATTTCTTAGATATTCTAAGGACTTCTTGAGCGACCCTCTAATATATAAATTAAATCAAACCATCTCTCTGTGATGAGGGCGAAAAGTATTTAATACCTGATGAGTATTTTATTAAAATTCTACCAGCGATTTAACAAAGATTGTATTTCATAATGAACAATTACAACAAACCCGAACGAACGTAGAATCATAACAAATTGTGATGAATTTCTGAAAAGATTAGTCAAAGCATAAAAGAAATTATTAATGATTTTAACAAGAAAATAATTTTGGTTGGTAATTGAAAAAGTGAGCATTTGGTTGGTAATTGAAAAACTTCCATTCTGTATTGTTGTATAATTAATAACACATACGTCTTAATACTAAAGGACTTCCGACGTCTTTTTATTCAAAAGACCGTATGTGGACATTTTACTGGTCGAAATCTTATTCGTGCCACCTTTCGTTCGATGAAAGTATATCGTTATATCAATCCATAAGGTTCGATTATTTTTATTTGCTGATAAATAAATGATCCTACAGAAACGAGATTACCTAGAATGGCTGTTTCTTTTAACACAATTGTTAAAAGTACTAAGTATTATAATTATTAAAAATTATCATATAATAGTTTTATAATTATTAAAATTTATTATATAATATTTGTAAAAATCATATTTAGTGACATAAAGAAATAAACACCTGTATTAGAATACCTGCGCTTTCACAATACTGTGCAAATTCATTGGAACAAGCTATTTTTTTGGTGCATATGTCTTAAATAACTTCAAACAAAATTTATCTGCTTGGACTAAATGTGAACCACCTCAAACTAGATTTATCTTCTTAGAGGGGATATGACTGATCGACCTAACTGGTTTTAGTGTAGAAGTACTCACTTATTCTTCAGTTGTGAGCCTTTGAGTGAGGGAGGTTAACGATAGTGCTTGCTGGTTGTTGTTTTTTTAAAACGTTTTTCTGAATTTCACTTGGTGTGTGTGTGTGTGTGTCATCAAATTTTCGATCGTTAATTTAACCAACTTCCCATCAAGCTAGAGCTTTGAAATTTTGAGAATCGTTCGTACTCGCCTAACAATGCAATATTTAGACGTTTGCGACAAGTTTTAACTCATATTTTCTTTAATAATGCAGTTTAGCCCAAACACTTGGCGCGATTTCAAAAATTGGCACCAAACTTGGCGATTTTTTTTTTTTTTTTTTGGCTGAGCGTTAAATCAGTGAAACTGAACAGGGTAGCCACATTTGGCAAAATACTGCCAAATAATTCTTGTCGCCAAGGGTAAACCTTTTCTGAATTCTGGTTCCCATTTTTTTTAATAAAATGACTTACAAACTTTCAAATGCATGTTTTGATTTTATGAGTATTATGAATTTCTTAATATGCTCACAAATGTATCTTTTTAAGTAAATTTTAAAGAAAATTATTGAAATATAAGTTAAAAATAACTAACAGTTTTAACTAATATTTCAATAATTTTCT
>BMAW01081561.1:803491-941800 GCA_019974015.1 Nephila pilipes | reverse complement strand
TAATTTCTTCAAATATAACTCACATTTCTTTGTTTACTTTTTAGGCAAAGCTCTTAAGATATCCAAAAAGCCTTGCTCGGATCCCATAGGACGAAAAGGAATATGCACATTCAAATGGGACTGTATCAACCACAATGGAACCCTCATGGGTACATGCATGGACGGTTTTATATTTGGAACATGTTGCCAATACGATTACGATCCACTGTTGCACGAAGAATCTCTAGACCAATCCCCTGTATTCCATGATACTAACAATTATATATATGACGACCACAGGAATGTTTACTCTACACCAACGAGATACTCGACCACAAGACCGCTAACACAATCAACGCCAATCAGAATCATAACCCCTACCACGAGACGTACCACGACGGTAACATCCAATCGACCAGTCATAACAACCAGTCGTTCTACAGTTACCACGAGAAGACCTGTTACCACTACCACTACAACAACTACAAGCGCAACTACCAGAAGGCCGACTGTGACAGCATCAGGTAGTTCACCGACGGGACAGCTTGTGACGTGGTCCTCTGTGGGCCCTACCAGAAGGCCCCAACCCATACCACAGCGCCCTATCATTATATCACCCTTCCCTTTCCGCCCTGGTCTGAATTTCGGACCTTCCCAAGGAGCTTGGCCCGTGGGAATAGCTTTCCCGATCGACCCTTTCCAAATCAATCGTCCACTTCAGGTGTTTCGCCCCCCTGGACCGATCCAAACCGCTCAGAGTCAAGTGATCAATCAGACTGTACCTCTCAGAGGATCAAATTTCACTATTCTAAACGGAGCGGACAACGCAGCGCAGAGAAATACTACGGCTCCCACTGCACTGACCACGATATCAGTTCCTATTCCTCAATGGTCAACAGCGTCTAGTCCTCGAGTGACCACCAGTCACACAACTTCTATGACCTCACCTAAACCGTTTCTGTATGCCGTATCTGAAAGCAGTTCAACTTCATTACAAACCACGGTGTCCACAACTAAACGACCCAATCTTGATTACAGAAGAGGTATACACGGGCATGATATATAGTATATTGATTCTTATGCGAGGGTGGTTCAAAAGATACCTTTTTTAGGAATGGGAAAGGGGTTCACCCACTGTAGTATTGTACAGAGATCGTTAAAAAATTTTATGAGAAGTCCATGGGTATGATGCCCTTTGCATTCCAAAAAAGTCTGCTCACCTTCTTTGGAACAGAATCACCTGAAGCAGCCTATTATTTAGATTGTTGTTTGGTTTCCGATGTACACTGACGAATCCAGGTATCATTGATGTTTAAAAATGAACGCGAAGTGGTGACGACTACTCGACGCGGCAGCAATAAAAACTAACCTATGAAATAGTGCAATTTGTTTTGGCATCTTTGAGCAGATAGTAACGCGCAACGGTGACACCAACTTTCCTTAGCAAAGGCAAAAAGCTGGCATTTTTTGAACCACCCTTGTATATATTTTCTTTTAAGTTCTTATGTTCATTTTAATTGTAGGTCTGTTATTCAACGTAGTCCTTTTAAATTTGATACTAATTTAAATAAATTTTTAAAAAGCACCACCCAACGCTTCAGAGGAGTAGAGGCTCTTCGTTAATATTTTAAATATTATAATTCATTGATTTTGAATAGAAGAAGAGAGAAATAATATTTAGCTTTCTTATATTTGCCTTTATTTAACATAATTTCGTTCATGTTTATGAAGAAATCTATTATCTATTCGATTTTTTTACTGATGATTTAGATCTGAAATTCCGTATTGTTCTAAATTCCTTAGGTGATTAAAAATTTTCAACATTTTTTTTTTCGGAATTCAATGAATTTAAATTAGCTGTGAATCTATTTGAGAGAGCGCCATCTAGTGGTGAATTTCGTAATCGAAAGAAAGATACGGTAAAATCTATTAAATATTTGGATAATTTTTTTTGAAGAAATTGATGAAAGTGTTCGATAAGAAATCAATTACGAGATTCCATAATAATTCTTAAAACAAACAAAAAAATTATTAATATTTATAATTTCTAAAAAAAAAAAATATGTGTGAATTCAAAAGTAGATAAAAATTTATTATCGAAAATCTTGAGGCCAAAACAAAAATGGTATAAAAGCATGTCTAGATACTAAAAACGAAATGATAGGAAAATTAAGCCTCAGTGATCATTGCGACGAAATATTCCTGGACATTAGTTGAAAATAGATATTTTGTGGAGATGAGGAAATTTTAATTTGCTTAGATTATATTATTTCAACTAGTGTCTTACGTTCTAACAATTTTTGTTTTGACCTAGAACTAAAATACTTTTTTTTTATTTTTAGTGCATTCATATGGAGGTGTTTTTCAAAAAATTATTTTCACTCCTAATTTTTTTTTAAACTTTTTAGTCTTTAATATATTTCATAATTCATTGTTATGGAATTTAATAACACCTACATCAATTATTTCTTCAAAAAAGAAAAAGATATAGTTAGGATTATTTAACGGACTTTACGGTATTTATCTTTCGATTACAAAATCTACCGCCAGATGACGCTGTCTCATTTAGAATCAAAAGTAAAGCATAATTAATCAATTGAAAAATAATGCAATTCTGAAAATATGTATTTTCTTAAGGAATAATAATAATAAAACATCAGTTCTAAATTTCGGAATTCAAGCACATCAAATTCAATAAGATATCGAAAACAAAATTCCTCTTTGAAAAACATGAAATAATTTAATTAAAGGCGTGTAATTAAAAAAAAAAAAATTTCATTGTTTTATTCTATTTTCTCTTCTCATTTTTAAACAGCTCTAAATAGAAATCCCAAAAGTGTGTTCTTTAATTTTACTTCCATTTTCAAAATTGTTTAATTAGGATTGCTCAAAATTTTCAGAAGAAACATACCCTCAGAAAAAATAAGATTGATTTATTCAGAAGAGAAAAATAATGACCGATGCAACTTCTCAGTGAATGTTAAAAATCCTAATAAAATGCTAAAAATCCTACTCAGAGTATATTAAAAATCCTACGTATCTTACTTCTTCTCAAATGAATATTTATTATGCCTTCCATTGTGAAAATGTTTTAAAACTCTAGAAACGGGATTGTTCCAAAAAATTTTATTTCAGGAAATATTAATATTGAGGTTTTTTTTATAAAAGGAAAAGCAAACAGATATAGTTTTTCATAAAATATATTTTTTGAATTATAAAAATTGATTTTTTTTGTGTGCATATTTTGAAAAAAGTATATGTTATTTAAGATAAGTCAAAAACACATGAAATCTTTCTTATCATTTTTAGCAAGTTGCAGAAAGGTTTTTTAAGACGCATTTCGCAATTTTTACCCTTACGATAAAGTCAGAACTTCTTTTTAGTAAACATTATATCTCGTTTCAGAAATGAATCTTAAAATTCGCATTCGTGTTCGACAAGTAAAGAGCAAAAAGAATTTTGATAAATTTGAAGCTTTGCTAAGATGAATTTGAAAAAAAAAAAAAAAAAAAAATATTTTTCTCTCTAGATTCGTAGCTAAGTTTCCTTTTTTATGAAATTTTATCCTTATGGAAGAATCTTCCTATTTTCTTCCACTCTAAATATTCCTAACATATCGTTACAACCAGATTTTTTTCTTAAGGTCTTTTCCTTTGTAATTTCAATAATGCGTAAATTATTGAAAAAAGATGTATACACCTAAAAATATTGTATCTAAATTTAAATTTTCTTAAATATTTTAGAATTAATTTATCAAAAAAATTGTGAAAATTTTAATTAAATAAAATGATATAATGGGATACATTATATTGGAAAATTATAATCTATAAGAACAATTTTATATGTGAAACCAATCATTTTTAATAAAAATGAGGATGTTTTTCTCAATTATTTGTAATGTGATAATTGCGTCAAGAGAATTACTTTTATTCATGTAAAATTTCATACAAATTTAATTATCAGAATAAAGTTCATGAGTTCTTAAAGAAGAACGGATGTTCTTATATTTGAGGTTATGGAATTTTTTTAAAAAAAAGGTTCAAAATTTTCAGTAGTATACGTTTCTTTGTAATTACCTTTGCTTTTGTCACGGAGAAAAGTTTAAAAGTACCGTTCTTAGAATGTAAATAGCAGCATTTTTATTTGATTGGAATGTTGTGCTTTTGTTTCAGATTGTGGAGTGAGAGCTTTAGGTCCTAAAGGCAGAATTGTTGGAGGGAACAGCGCATATTTCGGTCGGTGGCCCTGGCAGGTAATACTTAATTTGTATCTTAAATATTTCCGCAGAACTGCACAGTTTTAAAAAAAAAAATACACCACAAACCTCAACATAATAACTTTTGAGATTCTTATTACAACTGGATAAAATTAACAATTGCCTTAACAGTTTTAATGAATTAGTTAATTCATTTAAAATCTAGTTAATTAACTTCTTAAAAAAATCTCGCAATAAAATTCATTATTTCTGTTGAACTAGATATAAAATGGTTTAAATAATATACCATCCAAATTTCACTCGAATCTGATTATTAATTCCCGAGATATTAGAGAAAAACTGTAGGGTTCGCGTACTAGATTACTTCGCGCAAACGATTCATATTATTTTCTTTATTTCTTAATACCGCGTGATGATTGGACCAATACCTAAGATTTATACACTTAGATACGGGTTCCTTAAAGCTTCTGGATATCTGATTGTAAATTCAAAATTGAATATTTCCTGAATTATTTGAGAGAGTTCAAAGTAATTTTGGATTTTAGGGTTTTGTGACGTGAGGAATACATTACACACACACACACGAAAAAAATCCATAAATTAGAGCTTTTAAGAATTTTACATAATCTGAAATTTAATATTATTTTAAGATGAGAAATCATACACAATGGAGACTTTAGAAAACGACTAATATATATATATATATATATAAGTTAAATATATCTGCTCATTTTGATTTAAGTATTGTATTTAAATCAAAATTTAGTTCCAGTTGAGCCACATTAGGATTTATGTTAATTTTGTCTAGCTGTGGAAATATTATAGGGATTATTAAATAATGTCCCTCTAGTTTTTTTTCTTCTTTTTGATGACCGTACGAGTGAATTATTTAAAAGTAGTATTAAATTTCTGATTAAATTTAAATAAACTTTACATAATAACTTAAGCTCTTTGATAATGTCTGTATAGGTCTGAATGTCTTACAACTTTTTAATTATTTTAATCCCCGATTAGTATTTTTCAAAAGAAAGATTAAGTTCACTAATTACTATTGTAAAAATTTCAAAATTATTTAAAGAGAAAAATGTTATCCCTATTCAGAACCAGAATTCATAAAAGCTTTCTTGTCAGTTTCGTAATTCGATTGCATAAAAATCGACTATCAATAATTAATGATCCAAAAGCTCTTATTTATATAATTGGCGGCAGACAAATTAAATTAAACTAAGATTTACAAATGAGACATGTGTAGATTTGAAGAAATGAATTTATATAAACTTACAAATTTATTCCTACAATAACTCATATGCAATTAATGTGGGATATTATGGGTGTGAATATGGCCTTTATATTTTAGAATTCAAAGAATTTTTAATGTAATGAGTTGTATAAATACGCAACAACTCATTGAACGCGTTAAACTTGCGAAACAGTAAGAACTGAATAAATATCTAACTACGTGATACATTTACAATAATTTCAGCTTGTAAATAATATTCTATCGTTGAATGTACTATGATTAATTACACGAACAAATTCATTCCTTTTTTATTCTTCATATAGTAAATAACTTAATATAATTATGTATTTTACATTGGTGTTTGAAAGGTCTTGGTAAAAGAAGCGGCTTGGCTTGGTCTATACCAAAAGAACAAATGCGGAGGTGTCTTGGTGTCTTCGAGATTCGCCATAACTGCTGGTCATTGCCAACCCGGGTGAGTCAATACTTTTCTTGGGTTCTCACACTTATATTTCCCTTTAAGTAGCCTCAGGGGCTGCTTCACCACGATGTTTGATATGAGAATCTCGTCTTATTGAATATATGTAAATGAGCCATACTATATAAGTGTAGAAAATAAGAGGAGGGGGGGGGGAGATAGAGAAATTAGAGAGATCCATAGAAACAGCAGTGAGATGATATACTAAATGTGTACACTTGACATGGATTTCATGACTAGAAGCCCACTTCAATCGGATCCAGTGATTTTAAGTTGACTGTTTATAGTCACTAAGATAAATAGAATTTCTAGTTATAATATTTAGTTATGGATGCGATTAATAAACCACTCCATATTATTTGTTTGCTTTGATAATATTTATGAAAAATCTGAATAAATTGGTTAAAGATATTTGTTTAGTTTATATGCGTCATTATGGCTCTAAGTCACAACAAAGACGATTCGTTGCATACTTTAATAGATGTTTGGTATTAATCCTTTTGTAGGTTTGTTTCTTCGCTCATTATTATGTCAGTTATTATTTTATTTTTTCTAACATAAACAATAATTTGAAAAAATAAAAGCAGCCTTAAAGTTGTTGTTTTTTTCAAAACTTCGAATGTTAGAGAGAGATTTTGAATTAATACATTTATTTTATTTCATTATTATCACTCAAAAAGAATAACGGATATGAAATTGTTCGGTCATATATTTCTCAATGCTGTTTCATATTCATTCATTTGTGACGTGAGAACTATACGTGTGGGAAAATAATAATAAAATAAAATGACGAAAATATTTAAGGTTGAAAATGACTTTTAAAGAGCTATTTATATATATATAATCTTCATAAAATACCCAACTATTATGCAGACAGAATTTAATAGCATAAGCTTCGCAATGTCTGCTGACTCACACAAATATCTCCACTGACGGGGAGAACATCAGTTGGAGTCTCGACAGAGTTAGTCCAATCGCGACGCATCACTGCTTATGAGAGATTTTAAAGCTTTTAGCCCACAGGTTCATTGACTGGTCCTGGTTATCCTCTGAAGGTCACTGACACGTCCTAGATTCTCTAAATGTTGCTGATGTCCTTGAATGGAAGTGGATAGCTGTGACAAATTGCATTACATTAAGAAAGCGGATGTTTTACGTCATAGTTAAATATTTCACTGCATCCAACGATTGATTGTGACATGTTTTATAAATTCTATGAATATTTGTTGTGTTGACACTATGCTACTTTTGTCTTGTCAGGAGATTTCTTTCCTCGCTGGTGGTGATCCTGGGCGAACACGACATCCTCACCAATCGCGAATCTCTCAAACCGGAAATGCGTCGTGTGAAAAGGATGATAGTGCACCGCCACTACAATCCCCAGAACTTCGACAACGACATCGCACTCCTGGAGCTGGAACCCCCCGTTATATTCAGGCCCCACATCTCACCCATCTGCCTGCCGCAATCGGACGAAGACTTTACGGGCAAGGCAGCCTACGTTACAGGATGGGGAAAGACTGCGCACGGTAAGAGCTGCCATCTAGACTTAAACTCAAGATTACTAAACAGCAGATTAAGAAACAGTACCTGTTCCATAAATAGGCACATCAAAAGTAAAGGAAATTTTCAATGAAGGGCAAATATATCAAATTTCTTTTGAGCCACAGGTCAATTTCAAACGGTCATTCAAATTCAATATATATAAATATATAGTTTCTTTTTCCTTAATTTACTTTCATGACAGGAGTATTGTTCTTTGTTATATGTATAGTAGAGCTTATGTCATTCATAATGACGTCTTACGTTGTAAAACTTTTGAACACTAATAACATTATTGCATATCAAGCAGATTTTGCTTTATTTTATGTCATAGCAAAATATCCTAATGCGCTCTTTTCTAGAAAATACCAATGCTTGTCAGCCGTTTTTCGTTTGTTTTATAATTCCACTGGGATTCCCATAAAAACTTACCGAATGGAAGAGCCTAAGATAGACAAGTAATAGATAATGCAAAATAGTAGGAAAATATAACAAAAATCAGTATTTTTTCTTCTTAAACAAAAACGTAACAGGTATGGAATAACTGCACAAATTAATAAGTGCAACGCAAGTAAACAATCTTCTTGTTCCTTGAAAGCGAAATATTTAATTGTTAGACTCTCCAAGGCAGTAGAAGATTAAAGGAGTGATAGATATTATTTTCTTGTTTGTTGATAAAATATTCGTTGCTTTTGATGGGGGAAATGCGTAGGTGGTAAATCGTGCAGAAATATCTAATGAATCAATGCTGGGCCAAGCATATGCCCTTGAATTGATTTTCTGAATATTATGCTTAATTCATCTAGCTAATAAAAATGACTACGAAATGCTGCATCTCCTTGAGTGAAAAAAAAATGTTCTGCAGAAACACGTATATCAAGTAGGAGAAAAACATATTAAAGAAAACCATATTCTTTTAAGAAAAGCCGCATGTCAAATATTGTTAATGAGTTGTTATAAAACCCCATTAATCCCTTTAAAAGATAACTACTCTCATTTCTTTTTTTCCATTTGTATATATTCTCCTCTAAAAGTACTTCTATTTATGCATTCTTAACTTGGAAATGAAAAAGCTTTCAAGGAATAAAAATGTGCCCCTCCCCCAAGGGAAGGCATACAAGATTAATAAAATTCTGAAACAATGTTTTGTTTTGGAAAGATACGGGAGGAAACAATATTTCTTCTCTTAGTCTCATTCATGATTCGTTATTCGACGATAAGATTAATGACTTTAAGCCGGAAAGGGTATATTTCATGTTAAAAATTTATACTTTAGCTAAGAATTGGTTGAAAAATAAAATATTCTGACTCTTTTATAATGTGGGGGATAAGGCTCTTTTTATACAAAAAGTAACTTTTTAACCATTCATCCATTTATGTTATTCAGTGTTTACTTTAATTACGCACGAATATATGAACCATCATACTGGTTCATGCAAACGCCGTGGCTTAAGTTCAGACTTTTTTGCCAACTTCTGAAGAAATCCCTAATTATAGACCTTAACTGTTCTGGATCAATAACATTTACAGCAGTAAGATTCAGAACAAATCAATATAAGGGCATGAGAATTCACACCGATCAAAAAATCTATCCACTATATCTAAAAGAAATTATTCCATTGACACCACTAAAACATATTTATTACAGCCAACCAATTTGTGACGTTGGGCTATTCGTGCTTTTCTCGTCACTAATCTCGTTGACTTTTATCAATTTGAATTTCACAAAACTGCAATTTCTTCCGAACTAATATGTAAGGTGATTAGGTAAATTAGATGAAGATAGGATTTAAATTTAATGATGCATAAAGGAATTATAGAATTAATGGAAAATGAAGGTAGATAGAGAATAACGACTTGCTTGTCTAAGAAGTGTTATTCAGATTGAAATTTTTCTGTTGGTTTTGTGGATTGAAGAGAGATCCACTGAAAACATTAAGCTGCATAGTTACTGTTGAAGAGAGTTGTGAAATTAAGAATGAGTGGAGACTGGTAAGATAGATTTCTTACATAAATCATAAATTAGGATAATGAGTTAGGTTAAGATTGTAGAGATGTGACCTTAGATATTATACTGTCATAGTAAGAAAAGAGTTCAGATTTGTTTTTGCATGTTTTCAATTGAAGTTTAAGTAGCTTTTGATTAATATATTAGACTGAGATAAGGCTATAGAGGTAATGAAGAGCGGGCGTCACAATTTTATAGCGAAGTTTTTAACGCTTTACATAGTCTACCGCATAATTATTTTTCTTCATTTCTATCCCTTATGATCTGGTAGCTGCTGTCATCAAGGCCTTAAAGGCTAGCTAAAAAACACTTTGGATTATCTACGGACACGACAACATAATTAAAGACAAAAACATTTTATGTGAATAATGAGTAGGACAATGAATTCACAGACCAATTTAAATTAATTATTTCCCCCTCTCGTATTATCATTTATTAATTGCCATGCCTTTCAGTTTTAATATGCATAGTTGTTCTGGATAACACATAGATAAAAAGAATAATAAGACTTGTATTGGTATGAATTTACAAATTTGTCTGAATTACTCTCATCCAGTCTAACTACATTATTGATCAGCTATTATTATGAAAAAGAAAAAGATCAACACCTTAGTTAAATAAACATAGGAAAGATATTTCTTGAGCATATTGATCGAAATGAATTTTTTTTGTTTGACTGATTATTACGAGAGAGTCTCGTTTATTTTGTGTGGCCCAGTCACACAAAACATGTCATTTCTCCACTCAAATATGTTTTAAACTGCGATTCTTTCTTTCCGTGAAATGGCACTGAAGCTTTTTCAACCAATACATACTCTAACATGCGTACGATATTACAGTATAGCCTCATTCCCACAAAGGCGCAAAATTGTGAGTGTCAAAGATATTACCTACCTAAATGTGAGTGATGAAGTTTAATGGCGCAAGACCCAGATACGGTTATGCTGTGCCAAACGAAGAGTAACACATGGATCAATAAGTTCTGAGACTAACCCAGAGATGGCGCTCGTAGTAAACCAGTAACCACGTCTTTCTAGAGTACTAACCTTTGCTTGAAACGTGTCAAAATTTTAAGTCGATCGGACCAGGAAAAAGGTTTTTTGAAGTGAAGTGAAAAAGGTTTTTTCCAAGTGGGTGCCGCGATTGCTTTCGATGGAACAAAAACAGCAACGAGTCGATGATTCAGAAAGCTGTTTATCGCTATTTACTAGCAACAAAAAAGATTTCTTGCGTCGTTACGTGACTATGGACGAAACATGGATACATCACTACACTCCAGAGTCGAAGCGGCAGTCATCTGAGTGGCGCACAGCTGGCGAAAGTCGTCCGAAAACGCAGCAGTCAGCTGGCAAAATCATGGCGTCAGTTTTTTGGGATACGCATGGCGTGATTTTCATTGACTACCTCGAAAAAGGTAAATCGATCAACAGTGATTATTATATTGACTTGCTGGTGCGTTTGAAGGAGGAAATCGCAAAAAAACGACCGCACATGCAGAGAAAAAAAATCCTTTTTCACCAAGACAATGCACCCTGCCACAAGTCGATGAAAACAATGGCAAAATTGAACGAATTGGGCTTTGATCTGCTTCCCCACCCCCATACTCGCCAGATTTAGCTCCCAGTGACTACTGGCTTTTTGCTGATCTTAAAAAAATGCTCCAGGGGAAAAGATTTGGCTCAAATGAGGAGGTCATCGCTGAAACTGAAGCTTATTTTGAAGCGAAAGATAATTTTTTTTATAAACATGGTATTGAAAAATTGGAAAAGCGTTGGAACGACTGTATCACCCTAAAAGGTGATTATGTTGATGAATAAAAAAAAACTTTGCAAAAAAATGTTGTTTTCAATGTTAGTCTCGGGACTTATTGATCCATGTGTTACCTGTGATGTAGACGTATGAAAAAAATAGAAAAAAAAGGTATAAATTTGTTGACAAAAGGAGAATCGGAAATAGAAAGGGGCTAGGGTACTCTAGGGGCGTGTCACTCGTATTTATCAGACAGTAAACACCATATGAAAAGAAAAAAATGACTAGGGTGCCTCGGATAGAAAGTGCCCTTACTTACCAGAAGAAGATAATCTCCTTAAGAGCTAGAAATTTGAAGCTTTGGTATAAAGATGTCAAGCAGTGGGAATCACGAACATTTGAATTTGAAAATGTTTTAACTAACCGCTTGTGGAAAGATCATGTCGCGTAGCTCGAACTAATGAGTGTTCAATTTAATGAGTTACGATAAATTCAGCTTTGGATTAATCACAAAATATTTGCTCCTGCTGCTTCTGCGCTTGAGGCTTCAATGGGAATAAAGTTTAAGTACTCTACGTATTATTTTTACAGGTGGCGCAATACCGAACCTTTTGCAAGAAGTCCAGGTGCCGATCATGAGCAATTCCGAATGCGTGGACATGTTCAAGGAAGCTGGACACACGAAACTTATTAAACCTACCTTCCTGTGTGCCGGATACAAGGCCGGGGGGAAAGATTCGTGCGAAGTAAGTCTTTTGAATATTCACAATACTCTTCACACATAATAATCGGTTTCAGAGTCATTTAGTTCAAAATTATCTATCGTTAAGAACCAAGAGATGGGAAAGTTAGTGATTCAAGCACATAGCATTTATAATGCGATGTTAGTTTCTATTATTATTAAATTAATGATGTAGATCCCAAAACAATTTTTAACTAAAACCTCACTTTTTAACACAGCACCGACATATGTAACAACACGGACAGCTGAATCGCTGATTCATCACCCGATTGATCGCAATAAGTTATTTTAAAACCAAATGGATGACCTCTCCTTTAACCTTCGTACCCCGTTGAAGAAAAGGTCACTTTTTTTTTTTATCCATATGGATCGATTAGACTCAGTTTGGCTATCATTTATTCTAAGTCATAACAAATATTTTCATAAGTTTTATTTCTCGTTCATTTTTGTGATTATTAAAAGAGCCAGAACATTTTGTATCTTTTACAACACCTCCCTCTCATCTTTTTCTCATTTCCTTACCCCCTCTAACAGTCCTATCTCTTGTTTGCACAACCATTTTTTTAAAGTTCGAGAAGAAATATAAAATATTTTTTTTAATTACAAATTTATTATGCCTTACATCCATTATTCACGAAACACTTTTTTGTACACATTCATATGCACTCTGCAAAAAAAAAAAAAAAAAAAAAAAAAAAAAACACCTCGCTTGTATTTTTCGACCTGTCTTTGGATCGCATTATTTTTATCTTCCTTTTTCAGGTGTTCTGATATTTTCTGGTTTTTTTACCTGCCAATTTCTTTTTATTGCTTCTGGATTTTTTTTACTCAAATATTTATATATATTTCTGTGAGGATTAGTTCCTCAAAAGCTTCTTCTTCAAAAGAAAAAAAACTAGTATCGCTTATTTTGATTGCAAGAAGGATTTACATGTATAAAAACAGGTACATTTACAGAAGCCAGGCTAGTTGCTGTTTTGAATAAATTGATAGATAATCTCATGGTTCCCTTTAAATTGTATACTCAGCAGTTAATTTATCAGTAGTACAAGGGTTATTTTTTTTCAAGGTCCGATCGGACGCTACATGAAAATCATAGTAAAAGTCAAAGAAGTTTGAATCGGAACATTTAGATACACCTTCAAGCTACTTCTCTACACAGTCGTCGCTCCCACTAAGGTATTTGTCGTTGAGTGGTACCAACTTTCCAATACTCTCTCGTCTTTCGAGGTGTGGATATTAAATAACGAGACTGACGCTGCTACAAAAGAAGTACGCATGCGCCAAACGCCAGCAATTTTAAGCTGTTTAGCGTGAAGCTTTCTCTTTCGAATGCAGTGCTCTGGCTTTTATCAACAAATCCGAATAGAAGTAACCAACGTTCGCATTAGACATATTTTTTTTTGTTTCTCCTGAAAAATGCTAAGTGTAACAACAGAACAACGAATTGTTGTGAAATTTCACATGAAACTTATAATTTATTGAAAGAGGTGAATATTAATCGTGTGCACGTGTTTTTGAATGGTTTAAGGGTTTTCATGATGACCGAGAAGACGTTGAAGATGATTCACGCCCATGTCGCCCTTTCACGTCAGAAACGGATGACAATATAGGAAAAATTAGGTAATTTGGTTCGATCTGACCAACGGTTAAATATTCGTGCGTAGTAGGAATTAACAAAGAATCCATAGGGAAAATTTTACATAACAATTTTAACATGCAAAATGTGTGTGCCAAAATAGTGCATACAATTTTCACGTTAGAACAACAACAAGCTCACAAAAATGATTTGAAAACTTTTTTTTAAATCCCATTGAAAATGACTCGAACTTATTGGAAAGGATAATGACGTGTGACGAATCGTAGTTTTTCACTAATGATCCTGAAATTAAGCACCAATCCATGTACTGGAAGAGCCCATTTTCATCCAGGGGCGAAAAAAGCTCGAATGAGCAAAATTCAAAGCAATAATAGTTGTTTTTTTCGATATTCATGGGATTGTGTACCTTCACTGGTTCCTGAAGATCAAATTTTTATCAAACCTTCCCGAACTTGCTGAACTCCGTGAAAGATTAAGGAAAAAAACAACCCGAATTGTGTGGAACGACAAGTCATTCCGCATTATCTGCCGAGAGGTTTCTAACCAAATAATCATCCCAGTGTTAGATGATCCACATTATCTAGCGCCATGCGACTTCGATCTGTTTCCTAAGGTGAAATCTATATTAAAAGGAAAAAGATTTGAATCCGTTGAAGCTGTGAAATAGAAAGAGCGGCATGCGTCCTGAAGGAGCTGATAGATTTCCGACACTGTTTCGAACGAGAGGAAATTCGCAAGTAGCGTTGTAGGGATAAAGGAGGAGTGTCTATTGAAGTTGGTAACAAGTTAATATATATGAATTCAAAATAAAATGTTTAACTGCGTCAGTCTCGTCAAATAATAAACTTTCACATGCCTACACCTTGTGTAAGGCATGTGCTTTGAGCCAATTCTCGACACTGGTCGGCAGTTCGCTGTCTGAATCAAACTTCTGCTTTCCTATCCGGCTATTAATGTCAGCAAAGGGCTGGAAATCGGGAGCCAAGTACGGGCTGTATAGTTGGTGATCAAACATGTCTCACTGAATACGCTGCAGGAAGATGTCTCATGTCTTTGAGACATGAGATGCCTCACGTCTTTGTTAGAAGGAAGAGAACTAAATTTCAAAAATACCAAACGAATGTAGTTTTTGAGTAAATTTTGATGCCTGTGTATTACACACATGTGTTTAAAACAGTTGATTTCTTTTGAAAAATAAAGACAAACTAAATTGTTTCGAAAGATTTCTTAATAATTTCATTGTATCGCATATAGTTGTATTTAGCAATTTAAAAAAAAATGCCAATAGTTATATTGATCTTTAATACAATAAATTTCAAAGTAACGTGGAATGGATTTTTAGAAATATAAGAGGCAGTTCTTGCTACATGTATTTCGAAACTGTCTTTCAGTAAAACATTAGGGGACTGTTATAAACCTTAACAAGAGGGGATTGATCGATTGTTTTACTAGTATCGCTCTTAGAAGCAACACGAGAGCTATTGGCAACGAGCCTCGTCATTTTGATCAAGTGATGAGGACGACACCAGAACTGGTACCCACTTTTCCGAAATTCTACGCCAAGCCAACGGGAGGATTTGGTGCTTCAATAGATTTAATGTGCATAAACACCGCTAAAAGGCGGGTCTTTGGTGACTGAATGATTGTTTTAACATCACAATTAGAAACAACACGAGGGCTATTAGCGATGGACGTCGTAGTTTTGAACATCGGTTCAAAGAAAAGAGTATGACACCTCCCTCTCCAAACCACGTCAAGGGATTTTCAGCGGTATCAGGGCTCGAACCCCCGACTCGACGAAAACAAAGCCAGCCACGAGTTCTTGACCATGACCATTAGGCTACTGCAGCCACTCTTCGAGGGGAAGTTAAGTACACGATAGCGTGACACCCACAATGTTTTGTTCCAAATCTGCTCGTGAGAATCCCGCCCATTACTTAATTCTTTTCAGAAGATGAAGACAAAAAAGAAAGCATGCGATAATTCTTTGTGACTCAGTAAGTTGCATTAGGTTCCGTGACCCTTCCTTTATCACCTAAGGAAAAGGACACGACCTGACATCGGGAAGCAAGAGTTTCAAGGGAGAAAAGCTTTCAATTGAGAAAAGGGTACTGATTGTGCTAATACAAAGATCCCACTGGAAGTGATGCGCATTAAAATTGTATATCCCAAATACTCGCGAGGCAAAGGATTTGAAGATATGAGAAATCTTAGATCTTTAAATCTCTTACCTATTTCTCTAAGGAAGAAACAAAGTACACTTTTTTCAAAAATCTTTTGACAATTTAAAGAAGAATACAAGCAAATGTTATCGAGTGCAAGAATCAAGATGTTTGAAATAGCTTCCATTTAATTTGCTTCGACTTATGGATAGGTCGCCCGAGTACAAAAGCCTCGAAGGAAGTAATGTAAATAAAATTGTTTATTGGCATGGTAAAAACTTTGAAGATTCCGTACAAAAACAAAGAGAACATTTAAAAGAAAAAAAAATCTACCATTGATAACAATTACGACTAAAAGTAAGCGGTATCGCGTGAACGATGCCTGAAATAATTTCCACTTCGTCTTTAATTTACATTTTTTTGAAGTACCGTTGACTTTACAAGAGACCACATTCAGATGGTTTCTGTTCGTTCTTGAGACTTTTGCGAAGAATGTTTGTAATACAATCTAAAACTTGTTGAAGAACTTAATGCGTTCACTTCCTCTTTATAGGTGAATTTAAGGGAATAGGAACACCCCTTACCGACAATGTTAGATAGACATTTTCGATGTAACTTTCCTCAAAATCTATTATAGTACAAGATTGAAATTTTTTATACAAGTAAAATATATCTTTCTGATTATACTGAAAAGAGCTTGTCTAATCTAGAACTTTTTAGTAATTTACAAAACATTGTATCAGGCATTCGATTTTTTTTCATACAATTAAATTTGTAAAAAATGCATGTTTGAATTTTTTACAAATAGTTCATTTCAATATATATTAGCAAGCATTATGAACATGTCCTACAAAAATTACAAACCTATTATCAGTAGTTTTTTAGAAAAGGTACATGGCGCATGAAAATTTTACATTTTGAGAAAAACTAGTTTAATGTAAAAGTACTCTTTAAGCTCTCTAAAATTACTTTAAGCTATTCACATTTTTAAAATTTCCATCATCCTCTCTTTTCTATTTAAGTCCCTCCCCCTCCTTTGTTTTTTATAAGCAGGAATATCTTGAATTTAACAACCCCTGATAGAAGAGGCGTTTCATAGCCTATATCGTATAATCATCAGGTTCAATGTTCAGATTTCACCAAATTTGTAATTTTTAAACATTGCTTACATTAAAGGAATATACAGCATAATATGTATCTAAACAGAGGAATTTTTTGCACAAATGTTTTCTTTGGTACGCAAGAATATATCACATTATTCACACTCATTCGGGTTTTGGGTAGATCCATGCAACATTTCTTCAATAAGTCTGGATTAGATAAAAATGGGGTCTCATAACCAGCAACAGGTAAACAATTTTCATGATCGTAAGTTTCCCCAAGCAATTTCGCCTTTTAAAATTCACACCATGTATCTACATCTAATGGGCAAAATCGTGAAGTAGTTTTTATCAGTTGACAATTTGTGTAAAAATATGCGCATATGGTTTGTCGTATATACTTTACGTTAGACAAGTTTCTTCGTATGACTAGACCATAATATGTTTGTACACATTACATTTTTGCTTCAATCTACCTGTTTTCCAGATAAAGGTATTCCATCTTAAAGCTTTTTGGTCTCATCTTTGCTTTCAAGCGCCAATACATGTTCCAATTCATTTCATTATATGACCAATGCATTCATTCTAATATATAGTAAAAGTTAAATGTTTGAATTAGCGGTGCACATTTAACAATAAACCAAAAATAAAGCGTGTTGTCTGCATTTTTCGTCCTATATATGGGCGTGGTTCCGTTTCAATGATAATTTGGTTTTTGAGGCTTCGGATTATAATATTGATTAAAATAAGATATTTTTGAAACGGTGACAATCTATGCAACTTAGAAATTAATAAAAGCTAAAAACACGCCGCGTAATCGGGGCTGATGCATGTTAAATCTGTCAAGGCACCAAGTCCCCCCGTTGGCGTGGTGTAGAGTTAGGAGAGGGGGCGCAGCTAACGTGTCATCCTTGTCACTTGATCGAGGTTCAAAAATACGAGGTTTGTCGCCGATAGCCCTCGTGTTGCTTCAAATGCGACGTTAATAAAAACAATCGATCAATCCAAAAAAATTGTCCATCTTCACCTTCTTTGGGGCAGATTCACCGAAAGCAGTCTATTGCTTTGAGTGTTATTTGGAACACAATGATGAATCCAGGTTTAAGACGGAAATAATTCAACGCCGTAGCAAGCTTATTTACATTTGGCAACAAATTTATACTGAATCAAAAAATTCGTTTAATAAATGACAGCACAATGGACCATTTTTCCACAAAAATAGGTACTTTTTGAACCCCCCTCACACTACCTTTTATTTTATGAGGTAAACTCAATTTCAGTCCGCATGCCGATTTGTCACTGGGCACTTGTTTAGATCAACTGTTGCGCAGACATTTGTTCCTTTGTCTTCGGAATTGGAATGATTAACTATAATGCCCTACAATCGACTTTTCATTCGATAACAATTATTGGTTTGGAATTAAAGTATAATTAGTGGAGGCAAATTCACTATCTTGTTAATGTAATTTTAATTTGTTTTTTTGAATCTGAAATCTTTTTCAATGTCTTTTCCCTCAAAACATAAAAAAAAGAGTATCAGTAATTTAGTCACCTATAAGAGATTTAAATTACTAATTCATTGCTTTAAATATATCACACATTGATTTTTTTGTTGTAACTGAAAAACACATGCACTATTAAAATAATAAATGAGAGAATGAATAAATAATCGGCAGGAGGGATGGCAATTCATGCAGCAAAATGAAAACAATGTGTATATTTTTTTCGGAGACTGAGTTATGGGTAGAGTTTAGTGGCATAAGATACGGATGTGGTTATATTGTTGTGCAATACAAAGTGTAATTGTTATCTAGACGTATGAAAAATGAAAAAAAATACAAATTGACAAGAAGGGTCAAAAATAAAGAAGGATCATTAGGGTATTCAGGGGAAGCATTATCCCTTTTATCAAAGACAGTTGAACCCATGGGAAAGGAAAAGACCACTACGGTGTCTGGGGGGGGGGGGGTCATGTGATACCTGATGATGATGATAGTAAAATTTTATTGGCACAAGAGACAGATGTGGCCATACTGCGCCAAACAAGGTAAATATGTGATCTAGACGTTAAACAATGAAAAAGGTTGATCATCAAGAAGGGGCAAGTGAGAAAGTAAAGTTTTTTGGCACAAAAGCCAGATATGGTAATGCTGCGCCAAACAAGATTTAAATGTGCTCTAGACAAGAAGAAAATGAAGAAAAGACAAATTGGTCATGTGATACCTGAACTTACTTAAAGAAAGCAAGTCCCAGAGGGCTTTTTTTAGAGTAATATTCCTTGAGGTTTTATAATTTAGTTATAAACCTTTGACGTTCAATATTGAAAGATTGTTAATTAATGATTAAAAATGAAAACAGAATTTGAAATAATACTTTCTACACTGCATATTCTACATTTGATACGTTCAACTTTAAATATAAATTCTTTTCAAAATGTTTAATACTTTCACTTTTTAACAAATTGGAATTAGCAGAAAACTTCCTTAAAGTATTGAAATCATTAGCTAATTCATACTGTTCATTTATAAAAAAATTTTTGTTCAAAATTCCTTTAAAAGTAGTGTGTTTTCTAACAATAACCACTTTAAGATCTTTTTGCTCTTTTTTTCAGAAGGTCTGATATCTAAGGGTGACATATCAAAGAAATGATTTTTTTTTGGCAATTGTTACTGAAATTTAGCATACACATTCTTATGATTGTGCTCAAGTGAATGAAAATGAAGTGATGCATGAAATTGAATTTATGTTGTTTTTGCAAGTTACCGAAGATAACATGGTCTTGAAAATTCTGCTTTAGCAAATAAACTTATTTTAAATTTAACTCATTTGATATTAATGACTGTGTTCAAATTAGATTTGTCACTATAAATAGATACATTTAACAACAAACATTCTTAAAATAATTTTTTTTTTTACAAAAGGGCGATTCTGGCGGTCCTCTGATGGTGGAGCGGGAGAGTGGACAGTGGGTCCTGGCTGGAACAGTGTCCCATGGAATCCGCTGCGCTGATCCAAATTTACCAGGAGTGTACATGAGGATTTCTGCTTACAGACCATGGATTGACAAAATAATGACAATGTGACCTTACTTTGTTTCATGTTATTTAATGTCAGGGGTTATTTTTCAATAAATAAGGTGTTTGTGCCTATTTTTTCTTTTCTTATAATTTGTTACTAATGTCCAACAAATGTTTAAAAATGTATCAATAAATAAGTACTTTCAGTGAAATTTATGATATGCTAAAGATAAAAATGAAATTTTTTTTGTCACCTAAAATCAACATGAGTGTGTTTGAATGCCCTTGAGTGTGAATTGTCTTTGAGATAAACTTGATTGTTTTTCAACTAATTACATAAGGAAATAGAATTGTTTGTTAAATTCTTTCATGAAGTGTAGTGTATAGTACATCACAAAAATATTTGAATACGGTTATATGATATCACTTTATTATTTATTTAATACTCAATTTAACATATGTTGCTAATGTTAATTCCTAATAAGTCATTTATGAAAATGATGAATTTTGTGATAGAAAACTTTTGATTGGAATTTTGAATTAAACACAAATATTTTATCATGATTGATTGTTCATTAATGTTACACTAAGAAACAATACAAGAACTACCTGCTTCATAATTTTAAACTTCAGTCAAATGACAAAAGCAACACCTGAGCAGGCACAACAATCTCCAAACTCCCACCTCACACTAACTTGAGAACTTGGAGCCTGAACAAATTTAATATGCTTCACAATATTTTATATCTGATATCAATAATTTTTTTCTTGCACAGAAATATTTAAAGCACTTCAAATTATTTGATCATATCTCTTATCATTTCCCAGCTTCTTTGCAGTTGTCCAGCATAATGAATCAAATGCTTTGGAATTTTTTAGAAATTCCTCTCCTGTTCTTATAGAGGTGACTAATCAATGTCCAGATTCCTAAAATCTCATCCTGAAACCAAAACATTTCAGCTTGAGCATACAAAAGAGATATTAAATAATTAAAAGACATTAATAAATATATAAAAGATAATAATATTCTTTTTACTTGTGATTTTACCAAGGGGAAAATTTTAAGTATAAAGGATTAAAATAATTATAAATTTTTATTCAAACTGATGGATAATATAAACGTTCCAGTTTCTAAACTGTGATAATATCAATAACTTCACAGATTCCTGAACAAAGAAAAAAGAATGATGTCTCCTGAAATAAGTTAAACCCAATGGAAGCATAAGAGAAATATTTTGATTTTTTTTCTTTCAAGTGTGTGGAAAGGAGATTCTTTGAAACATATAAAATAAGAATAATAAAATTTAAGAACATGATAAATATTTTAAACAAAGTCAACATTTGTTATCATTCTTTTAGGTATTGATCAAACAATACAATATAGAAAGTATATTAATAAAAAATATATTTCACATGTCAAAAGCAAGCAAGTTTAACAGTTGCAAAGTATAAAATTGTGACATAAAAATTTTACATAACATTTTGCATATTTTATTTTTAAATTTAGGGTAAAGAAGTATTTCACTTTAATGGGAAAGTACAAAACATATGTTAAGTTTTTATTTTAATATATATTATTTAACAAAATTTTAAAATTTTTTGTAATTAGATAGAGATTAGCTTTTTGTCGTAATCTATGAAAAATATGACTAAAATATTTTCTGAACATTAATTACAATACCTGTAATTAATGTTCATTCCAAAAATTCAATACTTAATGTTACTATACCAGAGAGCACAGTCTTGTTATTAATGATTATGGTAATTATGACCATGTAGCACAAGCTTCTAATACCAAAAGTGTTTCTTGCTGGGAGCCAATTGATAACTGCTAATTTCTACCAAATTATAGGGTTCCAGATTCTAACTAATAACAATAGATTTCAGCACAAACAAAACATTATAATTACATAAATACTTCTAAAAGCAATGCATATCATGTAAATTCTTAAGCAAAATATTAACTCACTTTTTCAAAATTTCTTGGAAAATACTTTCCATCTTCAGTGACACAAATATATCTGTCATGGACACAAGAGTAAAATGTCATACAAAAATATGGCAAATTTTTTGGCACCTGGCAGACAGAAAAATAAATTTTGTATAAACTAAATAATACATACATTTATAAGAAAAATATACCATAAAAAGATGGAAAAACATTATTCAAAGATAAAATTAAAAGTATGTATTACATTTTTAAAATAAGGTAAAGTTAAATAAAAGATTATAAGTACCAACTTAAGAAAGATTTTTTTATGAGAGCATGTAGGCATAAAAAAGTAAGAATATGAATCACTGATTAAATGTTTTTGACCACCAACAAAGTGACAAAAATAATGAAATTGAGAGTAAAATACACATCTCCATAAACTTTTCTTAGATAAATAAGTTTTTAAGTTCATTCTTATTCTTGAAGAGCTTTCTGAAAATATATGTATCTGAGAAATTAAACTCTTTCAAATTTGTTAAGATAAAAAAAATATTAAAAAATTATACAAATGCTTTATCATTAACAACTGATGTATATTTTATGGACCAAACTATTTTTTAAAAAAATGAAATAATATTTTTAAAATAACATCCTATCCTAGGTTAAAAATTGTACAACAGCAATGAAATATTCAATGTTTAACAAAGCTGTAAAAGAGAGAAAGGGAAGAGTGAATAGAATGCATATTTTAGAGAGAATAATAAATTTAAATATCAAATACAGGAGTGTTTTTATTAGTGTGGTTGATGGATCATTTAGATATTCCAAATAAATCAATACCACATTATTCAAACTTAAAAAAAGTGTACTAATCAAACCTGATATGACATAGTTCAATGAATGTTATTAAAAAATTATTATGCATTAATTAAAACCACAGTAATAAAATATTTCCTCAATACAGCACCTCACAATAATGATTTTAAAAATTTTAGAGAAAACTAAGAATATAAATATCTAAAATAATCCAACAGTACATTATTTGATAATCATACTGAATAGTAATCAAAATGTATTCAATTCTGTTTTTATTATTAATTAAGGTTATTTCCATCAAATGTCACTAAGTCAAACCCACAAAAAAACATTTTCAGAAAGGAAATTTTTTCCCGAAATTGAAAAAAATTTGTGTCCTTGCAACATATATATCTATGTATTATATTGTATCCTTAAGCTTATGGAATATTTAAAATTACATCATTATTTATTTTAACAATGAAGTTATAAATCAAATTACTATTGCAATACATGGACAAAGCATAGAACATATTTTATAAGAAAAATCGACTGATTCAAACAGAAATGAGAAATGAAATAAGCTTCACTCTAAAAGAAAAATATTGAAGTTAGAATGTAATAATAGAGATAGAGTAATTTTTAATTTGAAAAAAAAGTGTTGAACCTATGCTATGATCTTTAACATTAAGCAGACAATTTTATTAACACAAAGTAATACATGTTTAAAAAAAAATTCCACCATTTTTTAAGTTTAACAAGATGGATCAAAATTCTAAAGAAAACAAGCTTTTCATATTACACTACTGACATTACCAAACTCACTACAAACTAAATTTGTTGGCTTGAGCTCATTTTCAGAACATGATGATGTTGATGAAAAGCTTGAATTAATAAGTTAAGCAGTCATTTTGTCAAACATGATTCCTAATCAGGAATGAATATGAAAGTTTCAACACAATCTAAAACAGTTCATGGCTTCTTGCACAGAATGATACTATTAAAGTTTTACAATTGCTTGCATTAGATATTAATAATTGAATTCATAATTCAAACCACTGAAACATCAGCATCATAAGACACTTTTCTACTTTTTTTTCTTCAAGAAATTAACAAATGCAATTTGATCAACAAGATGTTTCTATTACATTACAGTTTTATTCAAACACAGTATTATACAAGAATGGAATCTTAAGAATATATAGAATTTTTGTAATTGCATTTATTTTACAAATGTAATTTAAAGAGAAATGGAGGGTAAATTTCTTTTTTTTTTATTTAAAAAAAAAGGCATTTATAAAGCAATGTTTTAATTAATAGAGATATGTTACAGCTATACATCAGAGACGTCAAATTAAATGTAACATAAAAATTCAATTACAGCATATTTTTAATTGATCACCAAAGGGTTATACTTTTCATTTAATATAATGTAGCACATAAAACATTAATTAAAAGGAATGTAATAAATATCCTTTATAGAAAACTAAATGTACCAAAACAGTTGAAATACTGCTTATTTTTAAGCTAATCAGTTATTTAACAAACTATATTAAATCAATAACAATTGAAAAAGTTACTCTTCCTATTTTAAAAAACTGGATAACTGAAAGACTACTTAAGAGAAAATCTAAAACACTTTTTAAAGGGGAGGTAGAGTTAGTAATCAAGAGTTATTGTCTTGTATGAAAAACATTTATTATGTGGGAGGAAAAAAAAAATCTTTCAATTTTATTATAAATATTAGAATAAATATAACCACTAATGAAAATAAAAATTGACAGATATACCAAAGAATAAAACTAACAATGTATGCATTTTAGGTTAGAAATTAATATATATTTATATGCAAAAGAAAATTGTCTGATATCATATAATTCTAATTATTCCTCTGTCTTCAGTCGATGAGCTCAGTTATTTAAACTGCACTTTCTCCTATTATTTATTATGTAAAATAATCAAAATTTATGTTTTATATTTACAAAATGTTTTACATGAACACAGCATTTCAGCTTTTTTTTCTTCTTTTGGTCATTTATATAAATCTTTGATTATTTGAACAAGGTTATTTTTAGCTTGTATTCACTTAATAATAATATGGCGGGGGGAATCATTATTCTAAGTACCATATTTCATCTCTAAAATAGAGAGTACAGAAAACTTTTAAAATTTATTACATTTTTAAATGCTTACATTTTGCAGAAAATTTAATTCCTTTTTCAAAAAAATATCTTCATTTTATGCACACAGAGAATAAGTTCAAAACAAAAATTAGAATTTTAAAATCTAGATTAGATTGGATTCTCAACTGAAAAAATATGATTGCATATATTTTGCATTGATATCACGCATTAAAAAAACAGAAGTAGCTAACTTATGTCACCATTATTCTATTCATCCTCTTTTAGAAATAAAAAAAGACAAAACATGCCTACAACAAGAGCAAAATTGCATTAGAAAACAAACAAACCTTTTAATACTATTTTTTAAAAAAATATTATCAACAAAGTAATTATATTATTTAATAATTTATTAAACTCAGAACTTTCAAAATTAAAAACATTTGAAATTTTTTAAATCTGGATTTAAATCTGCAAAAACAGTTGGACTCCTTAAACTTACAAGCCCACTTAACTTGAAATTTGATGATGGCTCTTTTTTATGACATTCAGATTAATCTTTTTTTTTTTGGATGATGTCAGGACATCCTGTTAAGAGGAGGTATTAATATCTTTTTTTCTACCTACTTTATGTATCATGGGATATTCAAGATATGCAGTTACAAATTGCAATACTAAACTTACATTCTGAATGATGGAAATTGGAAAAATAAGAAGTCAAGTAGTCAATAATATAAGTCAAATAGTGCTTGCACACCTGAAAGTGAGTCAAAAGGAAGCACAAGGGTGGAAAAAGAATCTTTTATAAATCTAGATCTATAAGAAATAAACCAATAAAAGAAATGCAGCTACGGAAAAACTTAAATACATCCAAAAAACAGACGAACAGAGACATAAGTAAAAAAAGGGAGGTGAGAGAACAAAAAATGTTGCTAACCTTGGCAACAAAGTAAAAGTTAAAAAGAAGATTAAAATCTGAGTGATCAGGAGGAAATTTTAAAATTTCCCCACAGTAAACATTACAAACTAAAACTCTGTCTTAAACATATCAGACTCTTTTTAGAGCCAGAAATATTTGAGACAAAGAGTTTTATAAAAAAAAGGTATGGTCATAAAACAAAATCATTACCAAAATTCAAGTAAAGAGGTACAAATATAACAAGAATAAGAAACAAAGAAAACAAAAAGAGCCAGGGAAAGGCAGCATTCTGAATCTCTGAGGCAAGAGGGGAAGACAGTGAAGGACCACAAGTCCCCTGATTGAAAGTGTAGATGGCGATTTTTGTCACAAAAGAGAGAAGATAAAAATGTGACTAAGTGTATATGAAAAATATTATCTTTATAAAAATATTATAAAAAATGTGACCAAATGTATTCCAAAATATTATCTTTGCTACTTATTCTTTGAAAAATTAGAGTTATGAGAGACAGGGTTAACTAACTTAACACTTTTTATTAATCTTTCTTGCATTTAAATATTTGGATTGAACATTTCTCAGAAAGTGAAATGTTTTATTTTGGACATTTTTGTAAGGGGTTATTTTCAAGATCTTGCGGTCAGTGAGATTAACTACGCTGTTCAACCATTTTTTATCTCAACTAAATTTTAAGAGATACAAAGATTTTTTTCTGGCATGACTGATTTCCATAATAATTCAAAATAATATCAAAAGAATGTTATATGCTGCAGAAAATTCATATCAATGTTGAAATCTATATTATTATTTAATTTATATTAATATCCTAACTCAAGGTTTAATAACCATGGACCCAAACTACTGAGAGTTAACAAGGTCTGACTGTACCAACAAACAAATTAGAAAGAATTATATTCAAACATATAAGTATTACATAGATTTTAATTGTTAGATGTAAAGAGTTAACTACATCATTTCTTCTAAATGGGTTGCATCTTAAAATTTCACAAAAAATTACAAATAATTCCTATTGGAGAGAAACAATTTAGAAAACACCATTTACCGACAGTTTTAAAAGTTAGTGAAAACAAATGGTACTTGTCTGTTATTGCAGTGTCCGTCAAATTACAATTAAGCCAAGTCGTCGCCAAACTCGTTAAACCTATCTCTTGATACAACCTACTTGGCGATTCATCATCCGGCACCGCTGTAACAGACATGTACCAAACAAACAGTATATGAAGCATACTTTTTTTTTACAAAAATTCATTCAGTTAAGGGAGAATTTTAACTTTACCAAAATAATGATGATGATTTTATGCTTAATATTTTTGAAATAAAAATGTTTCTGGATAAAAAGAACTAATTTTTTTTTCAGAAAAAATATTCTAAAATTGATTAAATATACAACTAAATACATCGCTTAAAAATGTTCATGCATCTGTTAAAATTTTTAAACTGAAAAATGTGATTAAAACGAATTAGTCCTTAATAATGTTTTACATGAACTCTTTACAATTATTTGGATAAAAAAGTCCTAACAGATCTTTTGACTTTATTAGAAAAAATATGAATAATAACTATAATGTATAAAATAAACATGCAATTTTCATACCTATTCTGAGATTAAAAACAGAACATTTTTTCTCCCTGAATTATAACAATTATGACATTGTAATTGGAACTCTTAAAACTTTCTCAGCATTTCAAATCACAGGAAAAAAAAAATCACACACACAAAAATTAATTAATTAAAAAAAAACCCCTCCATGTCTCTTTCAATTATTAAAGAAAGAATAATTTATCAAAATTCTTTTTTTTTCATACCTTATTATATAGGATAAAGTATCGAAATGTACTTATAAAAGGCAAATTATAATTTATATTATATTTAAGTTAAACTAATGCATCAAGAACTATCAACAAAAAAATACTTTTACAACTCTATATTGTTGATTAACAACATAGTGGCATACAGATCACTGTCTTTAGTATTGAAGTTCAGGTAAAAAAGTCTACTAAGTAAAACCTGCCTAGCATGAATACTTTTAATATATATATGTTCTGTGTTTAGCATGTATGCATTATATTAAAATCATAAAATGTTTTCATGACACAAGAATCACATTTCATGCTTTTTTTTAAAGTTTTCTCATACATAGAATTAAATTTTAGAGTCAGGTCTAATACCAAATAAATCAAAATCAATAACACCAGTGAGAAGTATTCAATTTACACTCACCCCCAATGCCCTTTCTTCCATGAAATGTGTTTTCTGTGCCTGTTTCTGGATGAAAATATTCACCTTTTTGAAATATACAAAACCGTCATTTGTCTACAGAAGCTGATAGAAGATGCTGACTCTTCTCATTATGCTCCTCCTCTGCAGGGAAATGAATCCTCCTACCAATGGGGATTATGCGCATTGCTCCCAGATTTCCTATTAAAATAATTGCAATTATAATATTTTCAATGCACAAATAATTGCCAACAAATGGAAAAAAAATGAAAGAATTAATGTTTAAGTTACAATTACTCAAGACACTTAACAAAATTAAATGCAGCATAGAATAGAAACAAGTCATGCTTTCAAAGACAAATTAGTGGTTAAAAAATGATTTACCCAACAAGAATATTTTTGTTTTTTTAAATTAGAGTTATGGTTTCATGATTAGCTCATTTAAATACAAATCTCAGATTTTTAAAAGCTCTAGATCAATATATGGAAAAAAATAAACTCCAAACTCACCACTTCTTTTTACAACAAACATTTTTTTTTTGCTTCCATGTCCTCTCTTGAGAAATTTTGTTAAACTTCATCTAAATTACAAAAGTTGGCCTAAAAGAATTCCCAAACCCTCATTTTCTTCTTCTAAAACCAGATTGGAAAAACAAATAATTAAGTAAATTAATCACAATATTGAAAACTTACAGTTAGCTTTTACCAAATAGAATAAAAATATACCTTTTTGCAAATGGATTCCAGCTTGAAAGTGGATGCTTCAATGTATTCCATTTCACTGTATTCTGTATCCTATTTTAAAAAAAATGCTCTAATTACTTCCATAATATTTTTAAGACCTTAAGGAAAAACATTACAAACTCTACAAAAAAAGCCTTTCTTAACACTTTCCTTGAGATAATAAAATAGCTTTATTGCTCAAGGAAATCTCTTCCAATTCTCAATTTAAAAATGAATGTTACATAATTTCTGGGTATCATTTAAAACAAAAGTCAAAAATAATTTTTCAAATTACCACACAGCATTAAAAAAAAAAAAAAAAAAAAAAAATAGGACACTTAACTTCTTGAACTTTTTAATGCCCTTTTTTCACTAGAACTTTAATTTATTTTGGAGTTTTCTTTGGATATTATGTGTTTTTATTCAAGTCTAATATTAAATACCTACCACTTTATTCAATGCAGAAAACAAGTATCTATAAATTTCTCACTGTAAAAAAAGTAGCAGAACTTAACTTATTGCAAATATTTATTTATTGCAAAAGTTTATGTTTGTGAATTATGAAGTAAATATTGTTTATTTTACTGATTTTATTTAGAAAATATATATCATGATTTATAAATCATATTTTCCCTTATAATGTCTAGATTACTTTTATTGGAATTTCAAAAAGGTCGAGCAATAGTGATAGATCATCAGAGACAATGCCTATACATTTAAAATTGGTTGTATTGCTATTTAAAGCTTTTTGAGGAGCCCAAATACTCATGGAACAGAATAGACTGGGAGGCCAAAAAACTGTTGATAAAAGATTAATTTGCCGCCAGTTAAAAAGGGAAGACTCAACAGTTTCAAAGGTCAGAACATTGTATAAAGAAGTCTAAAGCTTATAGGAAAACATCATCCAAAGTGATAAAAAATTTACATAGATAACCAACTGCTTTGAAAATAGATCATAGATTTTGGACAAATGTATAGACTTCTGTTATTTTCTAAGAAGTTTAATTTGAATGGCCATTATGGGCACTGTTTAAAGGACAAAGATGTGAACTATATTCTACTACACAAATGGGAGAGAAAAAAAAAAAAGTTGTTATGGAGGACATTCAAGTCTGGTTTTTAAAAAAGGTAACCATAGGAAAGGTGAGAAACATAAAAGTTACAATAAATTATTAGAATCTGAAATTCTACCTTATGGTACAAATTTTGGTGGAAATTGGTGAATCTTTCAATAAAATGGAACATCCATTCATATCGCTCAGGCTGATAAAAATTTGTACTGTGTCAACAATATTCAAATTTTTTCATGATCAGCTAAAAGTCTTGATTTTAATTTCATAGAAATCATCTGGGCATTAAATGTACCAGAAATACATAATGGTGGAAAACAACATTACTCTAGTATTGATCTGCAGGATGCTCTTAACCATGTTTGGAACAATATATGCTAAACTGAGATACAATAATTGCATAATTTTAAGCCAAATTGGGTGTTTGAAATTTTAAGCTAATGGGAAGAAACTAATGTTTTAGATTTTTTAGAAAAGGCGAAGTGACCTTAAATCTTTTTACACTCTTCAACTAGAAGAAAATGACAATTTTATAGATAATATTTTGCTTTTATATTCAATTTAAATTTATTAAAATTTCTTTTCAAATTTTATTCAATATTTTGACAAAATTTACAAAATGGAAAAAATAAATATGAATCATTTTTTTTTTCAAAAAGTACAAGTGTCATTTTACTTTTTTATGTAGTGTACATGTACAGTTTACTAATAAATTATTAAAACAATCAAATCAGAATAAAGGGGTGTTCCACTACTTGTTAAAATTTAAAGGGATCTTAAACAAACAGTCTTCATTATATTGTTTTCATCTCTCCAAACTTGCACATCATGCCAATGGAAGGATTTGAAGCTTCAAACAATTTAATGTGCAGGAGCCCTGCTACATGGAACATCTTTAATGGCATCAGAACTCAAATCCACAAATGAATGGAAACAACAGCTGCACGAGTTTTTGACTGTGACCTGTAAGCTGCTGCGATGACAGTATTTTATTACAGGAATATTTTAGAAAATATTTGTTTTGTATCTAAAATTAGTACTTCTACAGTAAAATATTTGCTAATGTAGAAGTACTAATTTTACATGCAAAATAAGTAAAAATAATTTTGTACCTCTATTTCCCCCCTAATTTCAATATTTATTTCCCTTCTTAATTTGAAGTAATAAGCCTTAAACTTTTAACCTTAGCACAATTATTTTTGTAGTTCCTAAATAGAACTTAAATTTAATGTAATGATTCAATGAAGTGCAATTGATTCAAAGGTCTCATACATTATTTGGTCAGTTGAATCTTGAGATGTGTCTGTGTGTGAGTTGATGGGCTAATTAGCATCTTTAGTGAAAAAAAAAAATGCATACCACAAATGATGTGCAACTATGAAACAAGCTTCCTCCAACATGACTTTCAACTAAATAAAAAGAATTTAATTAAAAAAAACTTGAGTAAATAAAATATAAAAATAATAATATAGATTATATGCACACAGTAATCTCTTGATAATCTAGCAAATATCTGATCAGAGCATCAACAATCATTGAAAGGGAGGATAACTGGAAAATCACTAAAAATAATGCAACTAAACAGCAAAAGCTATGTATTATTAAAAATTTAATACAGAGCATGCATATTAAGTGTCAATATATAAAATAACTCAAACTATAAAAAGATGTACAGAGATAACATAAATTATTCTGTTGAAGTAGGAAGTAAAAAATGATTTTCTTTGACTTGTTAGCCATAGTAAAAATGTCAGATTATTGACAGGATTAAGACAAAGTGATAGATTACGGAATGAGTATTGCCATAAATATATTAATATTATTAAATATTTAAAAAGTATGCAAATAATACATGTTATGCATTACTGCATGTATACTTTACAGAATGGTATTAAATAACACATTTATCTTTCTGTAACTTCAAGGATTCAGGCTTAATAGCAAAAACCCCTCCAGCCCCAGCAGTATGCTTGCTATTGTAAAAGGATTAAATGAAATATTTGTTTTTTTTTTAAAAAAAAATTATAAGTTTATGAAATAAAATCAATAAAATACAAAATAAAAAAATAAGCTATATAAATTAGTATTGAATAGATATATGAGTGTTGAATGTGTGCATTGATAAATGCTTATTGTTTCATTTTATTTTTAACACAAAAATTTCAAGGTCTGAAATGAGATGAAACTATGTTTTCATGAGTGAAAGGGTGTTACTGATGGATTTTAAAGATGATGCCTTATAAAAGCTAGTGATAATCCTTGGATAGTTAATTAGCAATGCTCAGTTCAAGTGATTTAAATAATAAAATATAAAAATATAATTGGTTTGGAAGTTATGTGAATGAATATGTAGTGTATGATTTCACATTTAATAAAAATATTGTAATGGATTGGTACATGTTCTGCTGAGATGTTTGCTATTGTGAACAATGCATTTTTTTATTGATTATTTTCATTAATGTAGAAATATATTATATAGAAATATATAAATTCTGCATTTTTTTATTGATTATTTTCATTCTTAGAAGCAACACAAGGACTACTAGCAATGGATCTTGTAATTTTGACTTTCAGTCAAGTAATGAGGACAACACCTGAAATGGTACCTCCCTCGCCAAAATTCCACACCAATGGTAGGACTTGGAGCCTTGACAGATTTGATGCATATCATACTCGCTATATAACAGGGCTTTGAGAGGCATTAGGACTTGAACCCACAAAAAAATGTTAGTTGCGAGTTAGTGACCATGACCATTAAGATACAGCTGCTGCAAACAATGTGTTATTGGTGATCTAGGAGTGATTACTGAAAGTAAATTAAACCTACCAAAGTAAGGTAAGAACTTTTTCTTCTATTTATTTCTGCTGCTGATCATGATTAAATTTACAAATACAACTGATTACATCAATTGTATTAATTGTTATTTTAACAAAATTCATTTTTAAAATGGTTTTTCATATACCAATGGGACCCAATTATGTGCTGCAACAGATTCACTTTTGAAGAATGCACCTTGGGTTCCATTCTGTCTTTCTAGGGCTAAAATAGAATTAGAGCTAAATAGTCTCAACAAATGAAATATAGTGATATTTCCTCAAAATAGTAGCTGCCATGGTGATAAAAACTTAATTAAATGATATTTTCATAACTAAATTGGAAAGTGTAAATTTCTTAGGAGAGGTTACTTTTCTCTTTCGTCCAGCACACTCTTTATCTGGGCCAACATATTTTGAAAATCTTGCACTTTAGAAATATGCATATATGTTGAATTTAAAAAGCAGTCAGAAATTTAATTCTTGAAGAATATCAAATTAAAGGTTTGTTTTTAAGGCTTTTCAATGAAAATATCTTCAGTTATTTTGATTGTTTGCAATGAAGCATAATTAGCTATTGCTTAGTCAAGGAATGACATAGTAAATCAATTAAGAAGTATAACAGTTTATTTTTATAACAATAAACAATTTGGGATTCATTTCTGCTAAACATCATAATATCACTTGCACAAATACTTTATTATAAAAATATTGCTTTTAAAATTTGAAATTTTTGATACAATATTATTCATCGTCTTCAAAAACAGTTTCAATATTAAAAAATTATACTCTATTCCAGTAGTTTAAACTTTGCTATATGAACTTATAAAGTTAATAGAAAACATTGAAAAGCTCTTGTGAACAGCTGTGAAAAAAAATAAAATGTTAAATAAACACAAATTACTGAAAGATAGGATTTGCAAAATGATAGACAGAAACAGGATGAATTTGAAAACTACTTTGAAAGACAAACGTAGAAATTAAATAATAATGGTTTAGTACCAAAAATAGCTACTACCTTAATACTTTTGTGATGTGTTGCTTTATTACATAATTTTAACACTTATGTTACAAATACAACACCTATCTTAATCGTTTGCCCAATGCAGTACTAATATATCAAACTGCTAAATATTTTTACGCCAATAAATTGTCCATATGATTAATTTTTTATCTCTAATAAAACAAATAACATCTACAACATTGTTACATGCTTTAGGAATAGAGTAGTCTTTCATAAATTTTTATAAAATCTTACTTTATTTTGTTAAGAAATGAAGACAATTATGAATGTCTTGTAGGTGTACTAAAAAGTGTTAAAAATTAACATAAGATGATCTGATTACAGATCTAAACTAAAACTTTCCTTATTATAATATCAGTTCACATTTTGAATTAGTTATAAGTTTTATTCACATTCAAAATGCCTATCTCTATCATTTATAATGCACAAAGATGGAAATTTGAAACAACCAATAAATGCAGGAAATGAAAGTATACATATATATAATAATCACTTCAAAAGTTAAGCATGATCATAAGGACAAAATTCAAATAAAGTTATTTAAGCGCTCCCCTCCTTCTCCAAAAAAAGTTGAAACGAAGTACTCAATTAATGTTCATATCTGCTTAAAAAGTTTATCATGTAATCTTGATTTGGGACATCAAAGATTATTATTTCCTTCGAAAGTATTCTTTCAACTTGAATATTAAAGAATTCCAACTTTTGCACAAAAAAAAAAAAAAACTTTAAACATTTGTTCACTTATTGTTTCATACAAAAATTCACTTAAGGTGATAGCAAGTCAGTGACTTTTAACAAAAACTCAGATCTCAGCAGTTTTATATTTTCTGAAGTAATTTATGACATAAAGGATTTAGAACAATGTATTATTTCATTACTTTTTTGAAGTACATAAAATTTTAAAAAAATATTCAAGTACAATATATAAGAATTATTTAAAAATATTCAAGCACAATTAATTTATTTTATTATATAAGTTAAACAATTGAAAAGTAATTTGAAACTAAAACTCAGTCTTCATTATTCATGAAGTTAATTTGTTTTACTTAAATGCATTTTAACATTTGGTTGGTTAACCTTTCTTCTAAAGGCTTTAAATCCATTTAACAAAATTAAATCTTTTTTCAATAATTCAGATTAATTTTAAACTACCCTTTTCAATGGTTTAATTTACCTTCCAAAAATGCCCATAAAAGTTCAGTTTCATTTGAATCTGGTGATTGAAGGGACGTATTTGTAACAAGTGGCCAATTAAAAAGAAACCTAAGTTAAACGCTTCGCTCTTCAGATCAGATCGCCGTCTAGTTAAATAAATAAATAAAACAATTACAACTCTTTTGCTTTCTGGAATAGCTTTTCTTTACCTAAATGATTTTCTGCTGATGTTAATTTAGGAACACTTATTTTCAGGTTTTCCTATGTTTTTTCATACAAGACATTGCTCTTCATTTTCTGAATTTTTTTTTTTTTTTTCGTTTTGATTTACTTTTGATAGCATTCCTTTCTTTATCATTTGATATCATGAACTGGAGAATGACATCTAGTGGTTTATCCTGAAAAAATCTATAGCAGGGGCATATTAGTGTTTTTTTTCCCTTTAAAAAGTTTGAAAAACTGAACTGCTTTTAACATAGTTGTATGTGTTTAATTAAGTTATTTTATTTTGTTTATTATCTATGCTTACTTAATTTAAAAATAAACTAAATATCAACTCAAGAATTAAATTCAAATTGAGAACTAAAACTTACAAATCGATAGAAAGCTCAGTCCTATGTTTGCAAACAACAAATTTGAAGACAACAAAATAAATTCATTTAAAATAGGTCGGGATTTCCTATTCCAATACGTTACACAGTCTGTGAGTAAAAAATATTGAAGGGGCACGTACCCATTCCTTGGATTTGTTATTGATAACATCCTTTTATTATTTTGTAGTATGTCGCTAAAATATTTCCATTATTTGTTTTTCCATTCTAAATCGTAAGCAATGGTAACTAACAAAATAGAAAAAAACCTGAATATTTTTTTGAAAACTCAGTCTTTCTTTGTATAATTGAATCAAAAGGGCAAAATATCAAAAGGCCACAACTTCAAAGGACCCTTCACACAATAAATTTATTTAAAGAATTTTCAGATGAAAATTGTTTGCAAAAAATTATTCAAAAAGAGGATAATTTATTTTTCTCAGATCCTTACACAGGTGTAATAATTATTGAAATTTAATTCGAATAATTTTATATTCATTCATGAAATCAAACAATCATCACATCAAAACAAGAACTAAATAAATTTTTACCGTTTTTTTTTTTCCATTTCGCATGTGCAGCATTTTTTTGTGCAGAATTATTAAAGAAAAACATTAAAACAAACTTCTACTCCTACTTAAAGCTACTGGTTCTCAGAAAGGCTATGTCGTTATCTAGCGACCACAATATTGCGGTGGATGACGTCACTAAAACGTTGCTTATGCATGCCAGATGGCGTGATTTCCGGAAGAGCGTTGAATGCGAGGGGAACGTAAAACACAATGGCGACATATATATGACGGTCGTAATAACGTGCAAACATTTCTTTGAACGTTTTTTTCTTCTTATCAGGGGTGAAAAATGAGAGCAAACATTCCTTGGGTTGGTGAGGAAGATAAAATTTTAATTAATTTTGTTAAAAATCACGAAGCTTTGTACAATGTAAAGCACAGAGATTACAGAAAATCCCACTTGAAGCAACACTTGTGGAATAATATCGGAACTACACTTGATAAGTCAGGTAAGTAAAAATACTACTTAGTTCTGTATGTTTTATTGCATTTATGTCATTCATTACCCTAGTAATTGATTTTTAATTAGTTGTATTATTTGAATTATTATTTTTCGATTGATATATTACTTTTGTATATATGAGAGCTAGAGGTTGGAAGAATTGAAATGAAAAATGTAAATAAAAATTTCCGCCATAAAGGGTGTGAGCTACCATTTTATACAATTTTTTTTGTTAATATTTTTTTGAAAATTTTATTTTGTTTAATCATATCTATATTGTTTTTGTGCTTGAAGACAGTTCTTTAGATATTATTAGATTTTTTAAAAGGCAATGCAGTACTCATATTTTCAATTTTTTTGAGGGAAAAGTAATATTAAAAGTAATTAATGAATTTTTCATACTGTTTATTAAAATGAATCTGAAATAATCAGGGAAAACATTATTCTTTTTTTTTTTTTTTTTAAATTGAAATCTTCAAAGTTTCTTAAAATTTTAGCAAATATTTAATTTTCAATAATTCTTCAAGTGGTTTTTATTTTTTGGATTATTGGAACTAAAGTTAGTATGAAATTGAAAGTGTGACTCTTTATTGAATCTTAACAGCTACTAAAGCTCTATGATAATAATTCATCCATACCATCCCCTCTGAAAAAAATTCACAAGAATTTTAAAAATATCAACTTTTACATTTTAAAAAGTTATATATATATATATATATATATATATATATATATTGATTGTAGGGTACTGTGTAACCTTCAAGCAGTTAATAATACTTTCATAATTTGTGTTTTTATACCTCATATTTTCAACATTTTGATATATGAAGCAAAAAATATTTTAAATGGTTTTATTTTTAATTACACATTTCCTTCTTGAATAGAAACTAATTCAAGAAGGAAATATATAACTAATATATATGACTAATATATAACATACTAAAACATAATTTTTAAATATGAAAATAGAAAGGATTGTTTAAAGCAAGCTAGTCAAGCTTTTTAATCTACATCCTTTTTTTTTTTTTTTGCTCTAAAATTTTTAACCATCCACCGGTTCCAAAGTAAAGGTGATTTATAAAGCAGGAAAGTAACTTTACTTCACTTTATAGTGGTCGCAGACTCGCGGCTGGCATTGTTTTCATCGTGTCATTGGTTCGAGTCCTGTACTGAAGACCTGCCGTGTAGCAGTACTGATGCACGAAAAATCTGTCGAGGTCCCAAGTCCTCCCGTTAATGTGGTGTGGAATTTTGGAGAGGAAAGTACTAGTTCGGATGTCGTCCTCGTCACTTGACCGAGGTTCAGAATTACGAGGTACAATGGCAATAGCCCTCGTTTTGTTTCTGAGCGTGAAGTTAATAAATAGTCACAAAAAAACTTTACCTTTGTAAATTTATAAAGCAGAGTTACATCAAGTGAAAGCATGTAGTAACAATTACGAACAAAATACTTAATATCGGATTATCGCTAAGTTTGCAGAAAAAATCTTTACAAAACAACTTGCTGTAGTTAAATTTATCTTTTTCTTTCTACTTGGAATACACAGAAGCATGAAATCTGATGAAATTACATTTATAATTAAATTATTAATGAGATTCCTTATGGTGATGCGGCGAAACTAAATCCTGGCTCACTTTTTCTAAGGAATTAACGAAGGTCTCCTCTTTCGGAAATATTCTGGCGGTTTCTTTCTTTGGTCATAATATAATTATCAGTACTGAAACCTGATCCCACAAAATATCAGGTGGAGAAAAATATCAAAAAATAAACTGAATGTCATTTTTTTACATATTTTTTGTATAAGACAATTATTATTATTTTTTTTTTTTGCATATGTTTTCATATCCATCACTATCGAATTTATATTTACTTTCTTCACAATATCTGTTTGTAATAAATTTTTATCAAGGTTCTGACAAGTTGTATCCGTCTCTTCATTATTTGGGGCAAAATGATTTTTTATCCTGTCATACACCTTCTATTTCAAAATACGAGTATCTTCAAATTGTTTTTCCATGTCCAATTTAAGTTCCTTTTGGTGGCTACGGAAGCTGTCAATATTCTCTGGAGTTGCATCATCTTTTATTTATGATAATTCGGGAAACTGATGAAATTCTCTCTTCAATAGGTTTTAGCGAAGTAGTTCAAGTTTGTCAATAAACATTGACACAATACTTTGGTAACTTATAAGAGTTTATTAACTTTTTGGAGCTGCAAATTGAGATAATTAAATCTGTTGAAAATATCTACCAAGTAAAAGGCATTATTCTTCACTGTTTTTAACTGTTGACACTTTTTGGTGTTATTACTACTAAAAAAAAAAAAAAAACGTGGTACTTTTCCGTTGGCTGGATACCAAACAAAAACCGCTAAGCTTAAGAGTTGGTATGTTTTGTCAGGCTTACAACTAACAGAAAAGTACCAAAAAGATATGATACTATCATACAATGCTTCGGTGGCTTATGTTTTCCGACCCCGTGGAGGGGGGGGATTTCTGTTAGTTATTGACCTTGGAACACTGACAGTGGGTCGAATCATAGACCAGTTGATCCGAAGAAGAAAGTTGACCGGTCTTTTTTTTTTTTGACATTGCTGCGCCTTACGAACCAGACCAATTGAGACTTCCCATTCCGGCTGTTATTAATACGTTTTAACTTCTGTCATTGTTGTTGAAGAGAGCCGCTGCATACTCCCCCTTCGGTATTATCATGATGAAACGAAGAGAAACATTCTGATATTTGTGGTAAGGTCGCTTTTCTTGCCATTCCTGCTATTAATATCCATCCCTTCCCTGTTGTATTAAGTTTTGCTTGGGACAGTTTCCATTTGACGTCATCGGCTGTCTTTATTTGAGTGGCAACTCTTGTCGATACGGGCGCCGTTGCCGTATACCGTATATCACTAGTTGTGATTTATGTGCAATTGTCTTGGTTAGACACACACCTAATTGGTGACTATGTTGCGCTGTTATATAGTGTTCAAGTCCTGGGGTCATAATTTTGGTGGTTTGAACCCCAAAGATGTACCTTTTGATATCCTAAACTTCTTTGTGCAAAAAAAAAAAAAAAAAAAAAAAAAAAAAAATCATTGTAGTTTTGGTAAAGATGTCGAAACATACTATTATTTTTTTACATTGGGTTTGATCTTGTTTACGGGATTTTTCTTTTTCGCGCTCTTTCAGGGAGATGGTCAGACTTGTGAATTTGTTCCAACATAGTTCCTTACTATTTAAATCATATAACTGCATCTGAAGTAAAGCAGCAACTGTGCCGAACGATGTGAAGTTGAGTTCCTTAATTTGTATTTTGAGACGACAGAAATAATGAAATATATTGTAGCTTTATTTGCTCTGATTACTTGGAAAACATTTATCGAAATTGTTCTTCATTTTTTCCCATAATACCGCGCTCAAATAATCCGTATCAAAACAAGCAAAATGCTCAATATTGTTGTTGCAATATTGTTTTAAATACTTGAAGTAATTTACCTTTCTCTACGTTTTCGGTGTAAGCTTGTTATTTATATTCAAAGCACTCTATTTCTTCCAATGATCTATTGGTGACATTTCCTTTTCTTTGTAACAATACATTCAAATCATTAAGAAGTGAAGTGATGTCGACCACGAATAGAACTTTTATTTTTTCTTCAAGTCCTGCTGTGTCAATCATCTTTCGCATAGGAACAATTTTATTTCTTTTATACATGGAGAAAAGAGCTTCAGAATGTTTCATCTGGGAAGCCGGCGAACCTTATTGTACAGAAGTACTTATTCACCATCCTTTCCATTCAAGATCACTTTGAATAGACGATGATAAAGTGATTTGTCAAAGATGCTGTTAGTTACCTCAATAACGAAGTTTATAGAAATAGTTCATTCTGGAACTATTCCTTCAGGAAATATTTGGTCCCAAATCTATTCTTGATGTATTATGTCTTTAGAACATAAGAATTTCATGATCAATTTTTTTTTTCTTTTTAAAATTGCGTAACTTTTTAAAATCTCTCTTCTCTTTAAAATTGAATTTATCTCGAATATTTACTCCGGTCATACTTTTAACTCCATTATTAGCAATGTAAATTATTTTATTTCAATTGATTTTCGTATGTTCTGTATATGTTTCTACTGCATTCGCAATATCTTCTTTGCGTGTTTATGCCTTAAGCGGCAGCCATCTGAGAAATTCTTTGCGACCATTTACCATTACATTGACCAAAGAATGATTTATATATTGTCATTAAAATCATAGGATTCATCAATTGAATTTGATATTGGTTAAACCACTTTAATATCTTCTACTCGCTGTTTCTGTTACATTTGAAGACATATTGATCTTTCTGCCTTGCACTGCTATCGCAGGTAAAGGCATTTCTTTTATTACTTCACGCTTGCTGCTTTATTATTAAATGATAAAAGAGTTCTTCATATTCTTTTATGAAGCAGTCTTTGGTGTAATCATCCTCTTTGCTCTTATTTTTACCTTTTTTCATGATTCCCAGAGAGACCACAAATCTTGCGAGATTGACTGTATTTAAATTGTGTGCCCAATTGTGTAACATAGAACTCGATTTCTGATTTTGATGCTGAAGTTCGGTATTTAGCTCTCTCCTTGCATCACCTGCCGGATATTTGCTCGCAAATGCACAATGTTTGTAGAGAAATGTTTATATGTAAGTTTGATTTCTTATTATATGTGAATTTTTTGTGACAAATGTGACAAATCGGAAGACTATCCAAAATTTGAATGTACTCAAATACCTTGGTCTAGTCTTTCACAAAGTCACAATTTTCGTCCTTTATTTTTCTCTCATTTTTAAATGATTCCATCGCATTCGTAGTTGAGTTTCATGTACCTGAGTTATCATAATATTTGAAAAAAAAAAAATTATGCTAAAATTTTGAACATGTATTATGCCGTTTAGTTATTAATTTATGTAAATTTGGTCATTACTTTTTTTACTGTGGAGAAATGAAAATAAGGAAAATATAACTATTAATAATTTTTAAGAATGCTGTTGCTTCTAGCTGAAACATTGTTAATAAGTTTTAAAGTAAATGCTAGGTAAGAATTCACAAAATGCACTAAATATATTAAGGTTTCAATCTAAAATATATTTCTGGATGAAGTTCCTCATCATGAGATCAAAAATAACTATCTTAACCTTTACAGGATCATGAGGTTGCTAAGAGTAATTACCAGTATGCAACTGTTTATTTTAGTTTTGACGTTAATGAATAAAAATCATATGAAAAATACATAACAATATGTAGTGTTTTTGGAATTTTATGGGAAATGTTTTTCCCATAAAGAATTATTTATCATTATCAGGCATTTGTTTTTATTTGTTCACATATACTTTATTATTGCATAAAATTATACTTACGGAATAACATAAGACTTATGAGAAAACACAGTAATTATATTATTACACGATACAGTAAACTGAAATTACAGAGTACAGCCTACGAATGTTTTATCATTGTCGCCAATTGATTTGACAGTTTTCCCCCTCCCAAACGTTCCCGTAATAACAAATTAGAAACATAATAGTATGCAATTGCGTTCGGCATACTTTCATTTTGACATTCTGTATAAAAAATGCAAATAAGGTTATAATTAAATACAACAATCACCAATTTTAAAATGAGGGAAAATATTTCCCTTAGACGTGAAAGTGTTAAGCCCGTCCAAGGTTTAAATGTAAATGCAAATGGAGATAATTTTTTCAATGGATAATTATAATAGAAAAAGTAGAAAGGAAACAATTACACTGTATAGTACCACCCAATAAGGGATACCCATCGTACCAGACACTTTGTTCTTAAAATAGAGGTGTTCAGTAAGAAGGGGTAAATACGTATATACTGAAGGGACCAACAGAATTGACCCTTAAATAGAGGTGTCCTTACATAAGGTACTATTGTATTTTCTTTCATTACAATTTCAAGTTTGTACAAAGGTATTCTTAGAAACAATGGTTATACATAAAAATAAAAACACCGATGCTAAAAAATAAATAAAAGAATTTCGGTAATTATTGTTAGGGTATGTTAGAGCACATTGACTTTTTCAAAACAACTGTTGGTTTAAGGTTGTTGTAGTTGCATCCTTCTCTAGTTGGCGATGTTCTGTAATGCTGATTGTTATTAACCACTAATCATTCACCACACAATACACTTTCTTACAGCGAGTTAAAGCTCGATTTTATAGCTTCAAAAGCTTTTTAGGATACTATTATATTCCCTCATAGTCCAGGAGAAGTCACGTAGTTTAATGTATAGTACAAACCTCAACTAGCTCGGCTAATATATTGGATGATCTATTTATAAATTCTCCATAAGGGCCCTCTCTTCCTTTTTTTTTTCAATAATAACTTGAATTTAGAAAAAGATTCTAGACATATATTCAGCAAATCATTATTCTAATTTTTATTTTAGACTAAGACTATTTCTAAGACCTTAGTACACGTTTTCCATTTCAACTGCTTGCCCATCCCGCTAAGAGCGCTGTAGATATAATACGAGGGTTATATAATTTGGGTATGATTCAATGTGTCATGGACACAGTGTTCTTATGGAGGGCAGAAATTTTCATTGGTATATGGAAGTACACTATCAATATGTTTTTCACCTGGTGCAAGCCTTTTTATTTCTCGTAAAATGTTAAGTTTTATGTGGCTAAATATTTAATTATGAAGATGTAGACAGATTGAATGATTTAGCATATAACAGGTAACACATCTAGAAACAATAGTGAGGCTACTCAGTTGCCAGAAATCATTAGAGAAAAAGAATGTGTAGCCAAATCGACTTACAGAAATTGTTAATTTCAATATAAAATGTTATGTATTACACAGGCACATATGTTTCTTGTTTCTGGGGCTGTAGAAATAGGTCGGGGAGGGAGGAATAATATTTCTGATACTATTTTCAGTTGTCCTTAGAGGCTCGAGATTATCAATAGTTGAATACAGCTTTGGATTGGTCATGTAGAGATTCTTGTCTTGGATGAGTTTCATCAAGTTTTGGTGCAAAGCGAAAGCTTCATCTCCTACAATCATATGAGATGCAACATTATCCGTTCCGGGTAGTTCTTCTGGTATATTGAATATATTATCCTCTATCTTTTGCCCTATTTTTCTTTTCAAGTAAATAACAGCTTCTCCTCTTTCGTACGAGCCGACATCAAAAGCAGTGAATTTGCAATCGGTATCAGCAATCGCTTAGGAACCATTAAGTGTTACTTTTAATAGTTAAAATATAACGATTCGCTGTTTTGGGGGGAAGGTCTTATCCTTGCATGCTTAACATCAATTGCCGCGGCGCAATTAGGAAAATTTCATTTTGGGAAAAAAAAAAAAATTGGTTATTATTTATTTTCGTTGAATTGATCATGTTTTGGGGATGGCGTAATTTGGAACATTATTTTAATAATGGCCTCATCAATTTCTTATGACACTAATATAGATATGGCGTACTCGATATTGGAAAGCAAGCGGTCAAAAAGACTTGCCTGTGGCTAAATGGCTGAAATAAGAAATAAAATCATTATGTGTTGTAAAAAAATGTAACATTATACGACGAAATAAATTTATCATTTTTTTTTTTTTTTTTTTTGCAGGTACTGACTGCCTGAAAAGATGGAGCTACGTAAGGGATTATTATATTAGACGTAGAGGAAAACCTGGTGCAATTGGAGAAGCAGCGAAGAAAAGATCTGATCTCCTGTCATTCCTAGATGATGTTCCGTCATCCCAAAAAGCTACAATCTCAAATATTGTTGAAGATGAAATCTCTCATCATAAAATTACAATCAAAGAGGAAAAAGAGGATGATATCGAGGAAAACACAACTCAGTATGAGGAAACAGGAGGAATGGTAGAATTAAATTTTAATAAAAGGAATAATAACAAAGAGTATGAGGAAACAGAAGAAATGATAGAATTAAATTTTAATAAAAGGAATAATAACAAAGAGTATGAGAAAACGGAAGGAATGATGGAATTAAGTTTTAATAAAAGGAATAATAACAAAGAATATGAGGAAACAGAAGGAATGATAGAATTAAATTTTAATGAAAGGAATAATAACAAAGAAGATAGAAAGAACGATGACTACATCAGAAATAAAAAAAGGAGAAAACTGGCACACTGTGAGGAGCGATTGAAAGAAATACCTCAAAGGAAGCCAACTCCTCCTCAGGATGAATTAGATGAAGTAGATCTTTATTTTAATTCTATGGCCAAAATTGTTAAAAGACTTCCTCCCTACGAACGCGCTCAGTTGAGGATGCAAATCTCAACTTTGATTGGGAACGCTGAATTAAGAACTCTCTCAAATGAATCTAGACGATATGCCTCATCAAAACCGTGCTCAACACTATTGAATGATAAAGGAAAAATGGATCATGTTTCAGACGAGTCATCGAGTTTTTCTGAAATTTTATCGGAAAATGACTTTTAAATGCTTATTTCAAAATCCCTTGAATATATGTACAGTTAAGTTTTTATTTGAACTACAGCCTATATGGGAATTAATTAATTACTTAATTAATAAATTATCACAGAAAAATTTGTATTAAATAAAATTTCTCTTAAGAACGAAATTTAGAGAATATCTGTAAGAATTTGCTTTGTGTTTATTTATTTTCACATATATTTAAATGATTAGTTCAGAAGTAGGATATATTTAATTTAAGTGATTTTATTAAAAATATGTAATGTTTTAAAGTTTGTTTAAATTTTTCTTATTTTAATTATTTTTCAAATTTTTAGAGAGTTGTTTGTTTAATGATTTTGTTTAGCAAAAAACTCCAGATTCAAATTTTATGAAAATTTTTGATGTTTAAATAATATTTTGAAGCAATAAATTTTCTTTTTTTCATATCCCAGATAAAAAAATTTAAAATTATATTTTGGAAAATTTAAGATTAACTTAATGTCATTTTAATGAATTTGTTAATATTTAAAGATATAATTTAATTTTGTATTGATCCGTATTCAACATACTATATATTTGACATTGTACTAGATGTATATAGGGAAAGCTTATGTATTCTTTTAGATTTTTCAAATATGCTCTTCCGTTTAATATGGAAAAAATGTTATCAAAATTATTCATTTGAAAAATTTAAAGTTTGAAACTGGAGTAATATCGTTTTATTTATTTTTTTAAAAAAATAGATTTAGCTATAAAAATGGGATCCCCCCCCCATTTCTTTAAATATAAATGAATTGAGGCTATTATAATTAAGAAAAATCACATAAAATTGTAAAAATTCTTTAATATTCATTGGTATTATTTTATTTAGTGTTTAAGTATGTGCTGATTAATAATATTTTTTAAATTAAAAACTTGTTATGAAATGTTATATTCACTGTAGAAAAAATTAATATATTTCTATACAACATAAACATCATTACAATATGATTAATTGTACTTTTATCTCACACATTTATACAATAACTTTTCTTCAGGACTTATTGTCTTTTTGTGTATGTTATAAGGCTGTGAAGTCTATTTATTATTATTTTTTAAATGATTAAGTATTTAATCAAATGACATTGGTATTAAACGAAAGTATTTCCTGAATTTTCATCACTGCAGTGCAGATGGAGACTCACTAGAACCCCCTATATAGCACAATTTTTAAACATCTCACTCTCCTACAAACACTAGTTTTCACATCTTCCGATGACTCTCCTCTTCCAATCACATCATTCATGCTATGACCAGGCCATCCATTCTCAATTGTTTTAACTGATATTCCTGGTTACCATTTTCCATAGAATACCCTTTTTATAAGAAATCATGCGGTTAGCGTAAAAAGACGGCTGTCATTTTAATGACGTAAATCCCCGTAATATAACGACTGCTAGATAATGGTACCGCTCTCTAAAGGAACAGTGGCTTAATTTTTGTTAACTCATTTAAAAACACGCATACATGCTAAAAAATTACTCTCATCAATTACTCTCCTTGCTCTCATTAAATGTAAACAATAGTTATTAACATAATTATAAGTAAAGAGGGAAAATAACGAATATAATTTTTTTTTTATTTCAAAAACATATAATAAATGAAGAATAATGCTAAATTCTAAATATAATAATAATTTGTCATTAAAAAGTAATAAATCAAGTCTAAGAGGTATTCTGATGATAGGCTGTCTAGTCTTTCTAACTAGGGAAAATTGCTATATTAAGATTTTGTCATCAAGAGCAACAATTTCAATGGTATGTTTTCCTACTAGTTTAAATGATTTTTCACCTAAAGGTTAGCTGAATGACAGTTCTAGATGATTTTTATATTACATTGCTCTAAATACCTCTTTATTAGTGCCATGTGTCACTCCTTTAAAATCCACTCTCCACTTGTGTGCCTTTAAAATCCACTCTCACTCACATGTTTATTAGTAGTGTGAAGTCTAACAACTGTAACAATTTCTTTTTGTGACCACAATAGCTTAGTAGTCATGGTAGCGAACTCGCGGTGGCGTAGTTTCCTTCAAATCGTGAGTTCGAGTCCTGATACCACTACAGATTAGTATAGTGTAGCAGGACTGATACATGTCTTAACTGCCAAGGCTATATGATCGAGTTATGATGGTGTGGAAATATGGTGAGTAGAATGTCAGCAGAGGTGTTGGCCTTGCCACTTGATCGGCCGGAGGTGTTGGCCTTGCCACTCTCATCGGCCGGAAAAGTTATGACGGAGAATTTTTGAGGCGCGAAAGATGCCATGATCACAAATACCAATGATTGAGACTTAACAACTGTCCAGTGTGTCATGATGCTAATAAAAAACAAACCATTTTCGATGCTATGAGTTTTATCTTTTGGATTCTCTAATAAGTTATTGAACGAAACTTGAAACTAAATGGGTAACAAAAATCCCACCAAACACCGAGATAAGAGCACGCCAAATCAGCTCCAACACACATAGATCTCAGTATTTCCCAACACTTTTTTATGCATTTAATTCTACGGCATTGTTTTATCACTCCCAAGACTACCCTTAAAATGATTACCTTATTCATGAAGCAAACACCCAGAAAAATAATCATATAATGCCTTGTAATTCTTCCCAAGTGAAGCCTGTTTACTATTAAGGTCCACGGAGGAGAAAACTTTTGCAACGCTTTTTCATTCAGGATTTGTTTCCCCGATAAGCTTTTCTGCTCAGAGACCATTTTAAGCGATGGTCTTCCTTTTTGAAGTTGTAATGAGATAAATAGGAAATCTACAGTGTGTTTCTGATAGGGCGTTTCCTGGAAAAGATTAAAGGTGTAATTAGAGATCTTTAACTAGAAAAAAAAAAGAATTTGAAATCTTGATATGTTTAGGAATAGTAAATCACTATAATCAGAGCTTTTCTAGGTAGGGATTTGTCATGAGTATTGAGATTTTGTAGGAGAAAAAAAGATATTTCTTTCATGCCATAAATGTGAAGGAAAAAAATCTACAAAGAGTTAATCAATTTCAAAATGAACAGATGGACTTCCCTGGAAAAATTTATCTGCTATCTTATTTCATTTAAACCGAATACGAAAATATAAAATGTCCAAAATAGTATTAATTTAGATTCTCTCTCTCTCTCACTAAAATTTCATGAGATTTTATTTTAATATGCACTTAGTATATAGAAAAAAAACGAACGAAAAAAATGTCAAAATTTAAATGCAACGAAAAGCGCTTAACAAGAAACTTAGGATATGGAAGTACATATATGAAAATGGTATTGAAGAGGTGGCCTGCTAGGAAGTGAATATGTTTCGATTTTTTTCCAAACTGTTCCAAAAATTGTAATTTCATTATTTTGTCGTTGATTTCTTTCTTCACAATTGTCTACAGAATTCATCAAGAACCTCATCCTTTCTCGTCCTCTACTTGAATTCAAATTATCTTCCTCTTCTTTAGTGCTTGACGTATAACTTTCATAATCGCTATCGAATTCGTGGTCACTTTCTAAAGAATTATTCTGCTCATCTTCATTTTAAGATTATAAGCTTTCATCAATTTTAGAACATTCTAAACTTTATTTATTTTTTGAAATAATTCCTTCTTTCTTAAGATTTGGGATACCTTTAGAATTATAGAAATTAAAAGAATAAAGTTAGGATATTCAAGTTTTTTTGCAGTGAAAAAATTGAAAGTAATAGCCAGTGTTAGAAACAGTTTTACTATTTATATATCTGTAAGGCTAATTTAAACTATTTTTTTTCCGAATTTTTCACAATCAAAATAAAATTTACGTGTATTATGTAACCCCATGTACTCGCTGCCAGAATTGGAGAACCAAATGCTTGATCAAGTTTTTTTAGAACTAGTCATTGCAATTATCTACTCTAAAATTCAACCTTGTAGAAAACAGACGAATATCAAAGATGCAGCAACATCTGGATTTTCCGTTATGACTAAAATTGATATTCTCTAATCTTATTACAACTGAAATGATAATGCCGCAAAATGGTGTTGATACTTATGTGTAAAATGGTTTATAATTAGACGTAGTTATGAAATTCTTAAAGTATCAAAAGGCTTCTTAGAGTAGAAATAAGTATACAAGTGCGTATTTTTAGATCTAGGTTGGGCTGGAAGAAAATAATATCGTTGAGAATTAATTTAATAATTATTGAACAAAAAGTCAAAAATAAGTCAAAATATAAAAGAATTCTTTAGACATATCTTGATAGAAACAGTGTTAAATGATATAAGTGGAAAAACCTTACTAATATTTTCTATGTAATTAAATTCTATTAATTCGATTTCTTGCTAAACTTCGTACTTGCAAATGCTAACATTGAAAGATTATATACGCGGATGATCGAAAGTTAAGCATAATAGGTAATTATATGAATAATGTTGGAAATCCAAGTTGGAACGGTAGGAAACGTGATATGCAAATGTGACAGTCGTAAAATAAGAAAACAATATGAAATAAAAAGAAGGATAGTAATAACTATAATTATCCAAAGATGATGTTTGAAGAAAGAGTAGTATTAAAAGGTGTTCACACTTTAAAGAAAGTCAAATGAAATAAAAAAGGTGATGCTGCAGTTTAATAAGGTGTGTTGAAACTAACTATAGAGGGCGCTAGGCGCCAAATGTGAAAAAGAAAAAAAAGTTATGTTTAGTTCTGAGTAAGTGAGAGAAGGAAGATGTTGAAAGCGAACTATGTTAGTGAATTTGTTATGCCTGCGAATTAGGATATTTACTAATAGTTAATGTTTGTTGTGTTGTGACATCTTAAAGTTAAATTAAAAGTAATTGATGTCAATAGAGTGATTTCCTTGTCTCTGTGTGGATTTATTCAAACTTCAACATCTCGACCTGATGATGATGACCACCGTCTGATAGGTAGGAACTTTTGTTTTGTTCTTTGAATGCGAATTGCAGTTTAAACAAGGTGTGTGATCCCCTCTGACAGCCATGCACGCTTCACAAACACTTCTCATACTTGCTGGGACATTGTGGAAGAGTTATAGGCTCAAAGAGTTCCAAACATCACGACGAGCTTTTTTCAGTTGTGGAAGGGCTGAAAGTTGTCTTCCGAGTATAACTCACACATGCGTGATAGGATTTAGATCAGGTGAGTGAGGATGTGTTGGATATTTTTCGTTTCGAGAAAGTCATCGATCAGGCTCGGATGATGGCAGGGCGCGTTATCATGCATAAACATATGAAGTCAGGACTGAAAGCACCTTGAAACAGGTGAACATAAGATTCAAAAACTTCATCTCTGTATCTTTTGTGAGTCATAGACCTCGTCTCAAAGATATAGAGGTCTGTTCCGGATATCCAGCATGATGCCAGTTCCAAGTATGAATCGCCTTGACGGAAAACGATTTCTTTTCGTATTTCCATGCTCACGCCATATCGTTAGCAGATGAAAATCATTGTTTAGACTAAATCGAGACACAGAGCTTCACATTAGCTCTTTGTCTCAAACTCCAGGACCTATGTTCCAAACTACAGTTTTAAAGATAGCGTTTATGCGTAGATGTGAGGGAAATGCAAACTGCTGGTCATCTGTCATAGAGACTAACGTGATTGAGTCTCCAGTAAGAAGGCCGTTTCAATCATCACTGTTTTCGTCGAGTTGTGTGCTCGAGCCCTTATTCCCCTGAAGACCATTTGGCATGAAATTTGGAGAGAGTGGTACTAACTCAGGTATCGTCCTCGTCTTTTGTCTGAGGTTCAAAACTACCAGGTCCATCGTCAAAAGCCCTCGTGTTGCTTCCAATTGCGATGTTAATAAGCAATCAGTCAGCCACTAAAGACCCGTCGTATAGCGAGACTGATGCAAGTTAAATGTGTCGAGATCCAAAGTCCTTCCTATTGGTGTGGTGTAGAGGTTTGGAGAGGTAGGTGCCAACTAAGGTGTTGTTTTCATTACTTGACCAAGGTTCAAATTGATGAGGTCCTTTGCTAATAGCCCTCGTATTTCTTCTCAGTGTGACGTTAATAAATAATCAGAATCACACAATTTGTTAACTTTAATTTTTTTACGTAATTCAAACCAAGGATATGATATTCTGAAAATATTGATAAAAACTGTTACGAATATTCATCCATCTGGTATTTATATTCTTTACACATTGAATACAAAATAGCAACACCGGACACAGTACCCTGATATAAAAGTCCCCTCCTCTATTGACACTTACCAAGAACAAAAAAACGAAAGCGACATTTTTTTGTTTTCACTTTCATATTAGACATGCGGCAATCATGTTTGGGGGGTCATGGTCCAAAACTCATGGCTCCGATGCTGGAATCGAGTTATGGGTTCGAGTCCTGTTTCTACTAAAAATTAATCATGTGGGCTGATTTAAATCTGTCGGGCTCAAATTCCCGATGAAGGCATGGTGTGAAAGTTAAAAGAGTAGGTGCAGTCTGCTGAAGTGTCGCTTTTGTCATTTGATCAAGGCTCAGAATTGCAGAGTTCAGCACCAATGAGACTGATGTTACTTCTAAGGGGGCGATAATAAAACAAAGTATCTGTGCTAGCCTAGGGGTCATGGCTGAGATTTCATTGCCGGTATTGTTTCTAACGTGTCGTGGGTTCGAGTCCTGATGCCTTTAAAAACCTGCTATGTATTCGAGGTCGATGCACGTTAAATCATAGAAGTTCCAAGATCTTACGTTATCGTGGTGTGGAAAGTTTAGAGAGGGAGGTTTCGGCTCTCGTTGGTGTCTCTTCACCACTTTACAAGGACTCAAAATTACGAGGTCCGGCGCCAATGGCCCTCGTGTTTAAGTGCGACACTAATAAAACAAATTCATATTTAACATAACTCACAAGGTTTCATCTAGTATTTCTCTCATGAATCATTAACACTTATAGATTGCAGCATTGTTTTCAACACGGCTTTGTTCAATGATTGACATGATTTTGAAGAATTTTATCATTTGATGTTATATACAATTTTAATACAACTAACTGCTGAAAAAAAATGGTATCTTGAGTCGTCTTGTCTTTTTATTATGCAAAGCTACGTTTTACATTTTTTGTGTGTACCCGCTACTCCGTATGTGTTTGGCACAATGCATTCCGTGGGAATTCAGCGCTAAAAAATTCCAACCATTTCAGAATTATTTATGACGCCCACCGTACTTATATCTTAACGTAAGAGAGAACGACTCGGATAAAAACTAGCGACGAAACGAGGTATGTTTTGTCCAGTGTGTTTCCTCCGGTGAAATCAGCTTCAGATCTTAATTAAAGTTAGTCGCATGAAAGAAAAGTTTCTCCGGCCGCACGCCACATATTTTTTTTCTTTATCCTTGATGAAGAAGGATGTTGTTTTCCGAGTAGTCACGTATAAACTAGATTTTTGTTCATTTAAGATGCATCCCCAAACCTTTTTTAAATGTTGTTCAGGTAATATAGAGAAAAAATACGTGTTTCTTATTAGGATAACTGACACACTAAAATTTTTCAGCCCGGTTTTTTTTTTTAGATTTTGTTGTTAAAAAATAAAGGACGCTTCACTGATTCCACAGATGTGTTATTTATGAGAATGTGATAAATACAAGGTTGAATCCAGAAGTACTTGTATTTGAAGACAGGAGACACTCTTAAGTTAAATTGTTGTTACCGTTAGGTGCTGTCATCTCCCGAACGAAGCCGAAACAGATTTGACATTGATTCTTAAATTAGTTTTGTTATTGTTGTCATTCGTTGGTAAATCAAAATTTGATAGCTATGGCGTCGAGTTGTCACCGTCGGTGACACTTGGAGTCCTCATTATGCACCAAAAATCAAGTATAAATCGAATTTTTTGTTTAATTCTGGTGAATATGCTCCAAAGCAGGTGAGGCTGATTTCATTGGCCGGAAGAGTTATGACTAAAGATTTTTAAGGTGCGAAAGCTGTCATGATCCCGAATGTGAGAAACTGGAACTTAAGACAGCTGAGTAGAAAATCATGATGCTTATTAAAAGTAAATCGTTTTCGATGCTACGAGTGTCATCTCTTATATTTTCTAAAGACGTATTAAACGACCCTCATAGTATAAGGGAAACCTCATAGGGAAAAAAAATACTGTATTTGTGTTCTTAAATTTGGAGGTATTGGTAAAGGAAATTGTAATTTATTTATAATGATAGTATTTTCCACATCATGAATAAACACTCAAAATTTTATGTATTGTGCAATATTTCTATAAAAATTATAGGAATCCCAAATCTTTTTTCCTTAAAATTTAATAATTCCATTAAATTAAACTATTTTGGAATTGCAATTATATTCTATTTATGAAATGTTATAATTATACGAGGATCGTTAAATAAGTCTAGAAAATCCAAGAGATGGCTCTTGTAGTATCAAAAATGGTTTCTTTAGTAAGCATCATGACTCACTAGACAATTGTCGCGATTCCACGTTATTTCTATAATATGATTTCATTTTTATTGTCGATTGAAGCGAGAAACTTGAAAAGTGAGTTTCGGCGAGCAGTGATTAAACACTTATATTTAAAAGATTTAACACCGAAAGAGATCAAAGCTGAGTTGGTTGAAGTCCATGGCACATCGCTCTTGCATTTGCAACTGCTTACAATTGGGTAAATGAGTTTAAACGTGGCCGAACATCCACAAAAGCGGAACGTCGTTCGGGACGTTCAGTGGAAGTGACTACTCTCGGAATGATTCACAAAATCCCCGATATAGTTTTGAATGATTGACCAATCAAAGAGTGCGAAATTAATGAGGCCATTGGCATATCGCAGGAGGTACAGTGTTTTCAATTTTGCGAAAATTGGGTGAAAAAATCTCGGCTAGATGCGTGTCGCGTTTGTGGAAATGAAACACAATCGTGTAGTCGACTCCGAGGCTATTTTGGCACTTTTTCGTCGCAAGCCTGACGAGTCTCTACGTCGATACATAACTGTGGACGAAACGTGGGTACATTACTATACTTTAGAAACAAAGAGACATTGGGTTTGAAAGTGAAATTGGTTGTCAAAAGGATAGCAACGTTTTTTTTGGGATGCATGCAAAATCATTCACGCCGTTTACCTGGAAAAAGAAAAAAAAATATCTGGAGAGTATTTTGTATCGTTTTAGCACCGATTGCGTGAAGAAATCAAGAAAAAATGTCATCATTTGAAAAGGAAAAGACCCTCTTCCATCAATACAATGTAAGATTGCCCACCGGTGCAATTTCGATGATCAAAATCACGGAATTAAAGTTCGAATTATTACCACGTGCTCCGTATTTGGCCCCCAGTTATTTTTTTTAAATTTTCAAACTTAAAAAGTAGCTTAGTAGACAACGAATCAAGCCAAGAGGTCATCTCAAAAACAGATGCTCATTTTGAGGACATTCTGAAATCTTACTTTTTAGTTTTCTTAAAAAAGTTAAAGCAACACTAAGAAAAACTTATAGACCTGAAAGAAGATTATGTATAATAGTTATAAAATTTTATACATAATATTTTGTTTTTATATCTTTTTTAAAGATTTATTGAATGACCCTCGTAAGTATTCTGCAAATTTACGAAGTTTTAAATGCAGTAGATCATATGCAAGATATACCTCAAGTAAAGTTCACGACTTGTGTGTTTGTGTGCATATGTAAATGATTAATTTTTGCTCATATGTTATATAATTATCTATGCATATAAATGCGATTTTTCCATAAACCGATACAGATATACATAGATCGCAATTTTACAATATTACCATAAGATGTATGAGCAGCTCGTGAACAGTTCAGCTAGTCCCAGCGTCAAAAGCATCTCAGTTACCGTAGGATGTATATCGGATCTAAGATCTGCCGATCTACCATACCGGAAGACAGCCATGATGTTCCCCAGAGCGTCGCCTAGCGCTTCGAGAGAGATTCGGAAGAGTTAGAAGAGATGTAGACGGAGAGGGATGCTGAACAAGACGGTTCAGAGAAATTGTACTGGACGTTATATCTATGATTATGCGAGTTTAATTAATTTGTTTTGTGTTTTAATGTTCTGTCATACGTTAGAAAATAAACTATGTGTGTGTTTAATAAGAAATCATTACTTTGATTCTTTACGCGCATCACATGTATGAGAAGCTCGTGAACAGGTTCAGCTTGCAAATGTACACGCATCGAAAAGCAACTCGCAGTGCCCCATCTCCTGTTGGCTTTTCGAGGAGCACAAAAAGGATTCGCAGTTTAGATAAGGGCTCGTCGTTTCAATGAGCTCTCGGCTCGCAAATGTATACGCAGCTTTAGCGTAAAATAATTGATATTTATATATTTGTATGGAAGATATTTTAAGCAAATAATGTATTTCTGTTATGAAGTTAGTTTTTACAGTTAGTTAGCTTTTGATATTTTTAAAATGCAACACAATGCATTCACTGGCATCTTAGGTTCTTAATGTTAACATGTTTTTCGCTGAACTTCAAATTGTAAAATTATGCAGCTCTATTCACATATCCGAGTCTTGGAACTAAAAATTATTATATTTCTTAAGTATGTCTTTTGATAATTTAATTTATTTTAATGCTAGATTTATTCGAAAAAAGTCCCCCCTCCCTCCCGTTGTAACAAGCATTATTATAAGCTTTTTAGACTCGAAAGTTTCAAAATAACAACAAAATGGCAGAAACCTTTCTTCAAATAATTTTCGTGAAGGATATCTCATTAAAAGACTTCTTGGTGTTAGATATTAAGCACAGCTACAGGTCGAGAAAACATTTCTCTTTTTTTTTTACAACATCCTCGAAAAAACAAGTGCTTCTATTTCTTTCTCCTTTCAAGAAGAGGGTGGTCGGCAACTTCCCCTTAGAGAGAACATTGTTATTATCGTGGGTGGTATCTTTGTCTGTTGGAGGAAACTGATGATTACTCGTTCACAGCAGTTGAGTGGCAGGCTATTCTTGAGTAAAGGGACGTTGCGTCGTTTGGGGCTCAGACACTCAGTTGAAATCTGTTCCAATGAATCTCAGTAAACTACAAAAAAGTAAAGGGTAAAAAATAACACTTGAAAAAATTGGTGTGTTAAATGTTGGAAAATATTTGTTTACTTTAAACACAAATTTTTTTTTGAGGCATTTTTTTAAAAAAACAAATATTTTGATTCTGGTACCATGATTTTAGCCAGGAATGCCTATTTTAAAAAATTATGCTTAGTACATTGTCAGTCTCTTTAGACTCATACAATCTGTCTCTAGCGCATCCAGAAATGTCACGCTAATGTTCACCCACGGCTGTGATTAATGATATTGTAGGATAGCTAACTTTTTTTCAGAAAAGGAAAAAGAACAGGGCTTCATTATATACGATAATTAGATTTCTGAAATAAAAAATGAGCTTTTCCCATTCAATTACATTTTTAATTTAAAATAACAAAAAGAATTATTTTCATATTTTTAATTGATGTAAAATTTTACAACGTTTTTCTGTATTTCACTTGGTGTGTGTGTGAGAGTGTGTGTCATGAAATTTACGATCGTTAATTTAACCAACTTCCCATCAAGCTAGAGCTCTGAAACTTTGGGAATTGTTCTTACTCGCTTAACAATTTAGACATTTGCTACAAGTTTTAACGAATATTTCAATAATTTTTTTAATAATGCAGTTTGTAGTAAGGGGGTGCCATCTATGGAAGTTATATTGAATTACGCAGAGAGAGTGATCTTAAAGACGAGAGAGAGAGATGATGGCTTTTTACAACGTTTTTATGTATTTCACTTGGTGTGTGTGTGTCAGTGTGTCATCAAATTTTCAATCGTTAATTTAACCAACTTCCCATCAAGCTAGAGCTCTGAAACCTTGGGTATCGTTCTTACTTGTCTAACAATGCAATATTTAGACATTTGCGACAAGTTTTAACAAATATTTCAATAATATTTTTTTTAATAAACTTGTGACGAGTCTATCCGTGACCTTGTCACTAATAGTCCTCTTGGAGAATTTGCACTCCTCAACAATTATTTGTATCAGAGCGTTTCCTCCGAAGAAGAGAACGGAAACATGCAAATATAGTGTAAGCTTTCAAGAGAGAAAAGAGGGGATTACGGGGAGAGAGATAGGATAGATTTCTATTTGAATTGTTTTGTACATTTGTAACTGAGCTGTAAATAATGTAAATTGTTTTAGAGATGTCGACCCTTCCTTCTATACCTTCCCATCCGTCCGACCAAGTATTCTCACAAACTTTATCACCATTTAAAAACGTTTTTTAAAAAAACATTGGTTCTTATCTCGAATTATTATTAATTTTTAAGATTATAGTTTTTTGTTAAATGCATTTTTTCGGTGTAAGTCTAAATTTCCTTTGCGTAGCCCACTCACTTCAGACCAACTGAAACCAAGCGAAAATATGTCCTCTTTACTTTAGCATTTATGCCAGGCCAACGTAGTGTACATTCAAACAACAGTTTTAAATTTTAATGGGAAATGTATTCTTTTTCCAAAAAAGGGGGAAAAAACGAAAATATTTCTATTTACTTTTAACTTTTTATCTTTCCATTTTTTTTAGCGTTTTATCCTTTAAATACATATTAGCATTTATTTTTAACCGAAAAATTGTCATCTGTATCTACATCTTTCAATTCAGTTTATACAAATTTGATTGTGAGAGAAACTTTTTGTTATCTTATTTAATTTTGTCTGTTAAAACAATTTAGTTCAGTAAAGTTGACCGACAATTACTCAACGTATTCATAATGAATTTTGTAAACAATTTCAACTTTTAGAAATATATCCTTATGAGCAATCGAGTTAACCAAATCACTTGAATCTTTATTACTGTATAAGTAGCTAATTAAATATGTCATTTGCGTAAGGATACATTTCGAAGAATCCGTTTCGTATGTTTTACGATTGCAGATGTGTAATTTTTATACATAATTATGTTATTCCCCCCCTTTTTTTTTCTCTCTCTCTCCTACACTCGATTGGTGTAGTATGAGTTTTTCTACTTCTACTGACAATTATTTTGATATTTATCCAAATAAATTAGCGTTTCATTAAAAAAACTTCAGTTAATTAGTTTGTTAATTTCATTTCAAAAACTGAATAAACTACAGTTTTAAGACTTGAGTTACTTCTTGTTTATTTATCATGGTTTACATATATGTATTAATACAAAAAAAAGTTTGTGTGTTTTTCCCTCAGGGGGTTGCATTTTTTAGACAGATATCGTGACTTAGAGACTTCTTAATGATTATTTCTCTTTCCGTGAGGTTTATTGTCTTTCGTAAACACGGGTGACGCTCCACTGAGATATCATATCGATTCTTTGCTATTTTCGACCCATTTTGAATGTCAACCAATTTTTACATTTCTCCCTTTTTTTCCTATTGTCTAGATCACAGATGCATATATATAGATGATAGCCAGATTTGGCTCTTGAGGTATAAGCTTCAACATTCACCTAGCTTTTTATTCAATGCTGAAGCGATTTTTGAGTATTTTGGAATACTTTACATCCCAGCTCTCGAACACGAAACACCTTACGATTCTAAAAAAGATCTGATACATATTAGAATTTTTTGATATTTTTTGTTCGGGATCTTAAATTAAAAAATGTTTTTTTGACGAAATTTTAATAATAGTCCTGAAAAGCGTCAATTTTCGATTTCTTTTAAATCGTTCTATCCAAAAATCTATCTATCCAAACAAGGTATTTATATGGAATAGACATTTAAAAAAAAAAAAAAAAAAGGAAAAATACCTATTAGTGTTACTAAAAACTTATATAAAATGTTCTATCAGTGAGCGAGTTTTCGGTTTTTCTCTCCGCTTTGCATAGCAGTGACCAATATTATGTTACGAAGGTGTTTCAAGAAATACTTTTATTTGAAGACAGATGGCATCATTTAGGTAAACCGTTGTTGCCATTGGATGCAGCCATCAGTTAAACGTAGACGAAAGAAATTTGACATTGGTTCATAAGTTAATATTAATTTGGTTATCATTTTCTGCCAAATCGAATTTGGATTGCTGCCGCGTTGAGTCCTCACCGTTAATGAGACTGGATTCATCGATATACACCGGGAACTAAGCAACAATGAAAACAAAGGGGTTTTCCGGTAAATTTGCTACAAAGAAGCCGAAGATGCTCTAATCGTCCGTAAAAGTTATGATGAAGAATTTTCGTGTTACGAAAGATGTCTTGATCACAAATACGAGTAACGAGGCAGTTGTGTAGAGAGTCATGATCCTAACGAAAATCAAACAAATTTCGATGCTACGAGAGCCATCTCTTGGATTTTCTAAGGACTTATTGAGCGACTATCTTACATAACTTCACACTTACTTTTTGATTCCGATAAATTCATTATTCACGGTTTTATTTTAAAAATTCACCAAGGAGGAGGAAGGGTACTTAACCTAGATTATATATAAAAATAAACAATTCTCAAATATATAGTCATTCAAAACAAGGAAAGGCCTATTAATATAACAGGGCTTACTAAAGAAAATCAAGAGAAATAAATACTAAAAAAATCAAATTGAAAATATAATCAGGCTAGAATGCTGGGGTTCAACTTCTTTTACTGTGCCAACCTTCACAATTTTCAAATTGCAAGGCAAACATACAAGTGAAGAGAAATCTCAATAAATCAAGAGAGTAGAAAAATCTACTTATTCCAAAGTGAAGTGTAACTAAAAGAAGTAATAAAAATGAAGAATGCGACACATATATGAACAATACAGAGTGTTAATATCAGATTGATAGTTCCTTATGAAAAAAGGATCGCAAAAGTAAATTAGTATCAAAAGGCACTGAAATTTCAACGCATTCCACCGTTTTGTTATTTTTTTTAAAGGAGGTGTTTGATTTTCACCTTGGATCTATATCGACTATTCTCAGGTTAATTTGAAATTAGTCAAACTATGTGGCATAAAATGTCACAAGATATCAGCAGATTAATTAACTTTCTCAGTTTTGCCAGGTTTTAAGAAAAATCGATTTGTTGATCAAAGATGATTAGAACATACATCATAGTAAATTATAAATTTTAAGGTTGCAATGTGGGCTTCATCACGTTTCCCTTCAACCATCCCTTTGGGATGAATTAGGTTGAATTGAAAATCTCTTCCAGTAAATGAAACGTGATCTATGTAGATTATATTTGAATTAGTGAAGTGTGGGAATGATAGAAATTATCAGCAGTGAAGAATTTATTGCGAAGTTAGTTGTTTGGTGGAAGAGTTAGTAATCTAATATATATATATATATATATATATATATATATATATATATATAAGGCGTCTGTATCAGACCTGCGTTAAGTGAGGAGTTTTATGATTTCTGAAGGGTTAAGAACTCGAACGCTCATCTATAAGTTTTCTAAGGACTCGAATATAATCAGTTTGATAAATTAAATGTTAAGCTTTTATATTAAATGTTAAATCAGACACTTATGGGGATCGTTTCCCCAAATATTGTAGATATCGACCGTTGATTATTCTTAGAACTGAATAAAATAAATTTTTTTTTATCATAACTGTAATCTCTATTAATTAGATTATGGATAAATGACTTTAAATGATTAACAATGATAACACAGAAAGTTATATCGTGGGGTTATATTACAACCAAAGTACCATCCCTGGAGTAAGACCCTCCGCTGGCGTATCCATTTTTTAGGTGCCGTTTTTTGAAGGTACTTGCAATATATTGAAATATCTCGAGACTGTTTTGTATTAGGGACTTCAAAAGAAACTGGAAATTTAAAACAATAGAATCAGACACTTAAGTTACATTTGTATCCGTTTCAAATCAAACTTGTTTTTGAAGTAACCTACTCTACAGCACAAATTAATTGGGACAAGCTATCGTTTTTGGCAGATGTGTGTGAAACCACTTCAAACCGATTTTATCTGCTTAGACTGAGGATGAACCACCTCTAAAACAGGATTTATCTGCTTAGAATGGATGTGACTGATTAACCTAACTGGTTTTATTGTAGAAGTACTTATCTATGCTTCAGTTGTGAGCCTTTGGTTGAAGTAGTGAATTGTTAGTGTATGCTCTCTTTTACTTTCACGTGTTTAAAAATGGATATAACTCCAAGGAAGCGTGCTAAAATTATAGTTCTTAAGGATAACACTTCTATGATAGTTAAAGAAATAGATTCTGCAGTCGCTGTAGGCAAATCAAGTGTTTTAAGAATCCTAACTTCATTCAAAGAATGAGGATCAGCTTCGCCAAAAAGGAAAGAAAGATGTGGGCGCAAACTGAAAACTACTGCAAAAACTGATAAAATTCTAATAAGTAATAGCAAAATTAATCCAAGGAAAACAAGCTCATATCTTCAAAAGGATTTATTGGCGTCTGTTTTTGAGGTGAGAAACTCAACTTTACGGCGTAGGCCTCTGGACGCTGACCGTAAGGCAAGGAGAACAACAAAAAACAATTTTTAACTCCTTACATGAAGAAAAAATATTTTTCATGCGCAAAAAAAGTTTAAATCATAGATTGCTGACGACTAGAATAAAGAAGTATTCAGTGATGAAACTCATTTATTTGAGCAGGAATATATTTCAGATGTTGTGAGGCGAAGAGATTGTGAACCTGTGTGATAGGAACATATCCAACAGACAGTAAAACACCCGTTGAAGCAGATGTTTGGGGGTTATTTCACGGCAAAGGGCACTGGAAGAAGATTGTTTCATTCGTGGAAACCTTTAACGGAATATTTCAACACGACTTGGCTATGTGTCACAATTCAAAACTGATAAAGACTCTTATGCTGGGAAATCAAATTAAAGTGCTTCATTGGTATGGAAATTCACCAGACCAAAATTCCATTGAGAACTTGTGGAATACTATAAAGGGGAGTTTAGGTAAAATGAATTGAACAACAAAAGAACGTATGATAAGTAATGCTATTTAAGTTTGGTTTCATGATGATGAACTCAAGAGCATGTGTTAGTGGCGAAGAGCATGTATCTAGTGGCGCCATTGCCAAAACGTTCACAAGTGATCATTTCTGTTAAGGGAGGACATACCTCATACTAGAAAATATATTGTAATTGTATAGAATGAATAAAAACATGGTTTTCTAAAAAAAAAGATATTTTTTTTGCTTTGTTCCAATTAATTTGTACAGGTATGAAATATGTAACGATTTGCTACACAATATTCTATAACAATACCTTAAATTAATTAAGAGTATTTCTGTATGATATTTCTAATTTTTTTTTACAAAACTTCATTTGATTGACTATTTTACTACTTTATTTTAATCGACTATTTATAAGTTTAAATACTATATTTATGTACATTTTCATGGGAACTGAAAATATTATAAAATAGACTCGCATTGCATACATTTTTAATTCAGTTGTGAATCCACAATTTTTGTCATTTATTTCTTAAAATGTGGAGAGTGGGGTACTAATCCAGGTGTCGATCTCATCATCTGACCGTGGTTCAAATTAATGTTGAGTATTAACTGTGTATCATACTATTAAGTTTGGCAAAAATAGGCACTAGGAAACACTTAATGAACAAAATTCCTTTGAAAATATAAATTCCTAAGCTGATAATAGCCGTAATTTGTTGTTCCACATCCCTCTTACTTCAATCAAGCAATGAACTTGAAATATCTTCTTAATTTGGGTTCATTTTTAGCTTGTTTCGAATAAAAATTCGAGAGAAGACCTTTAGATTTTATATACCGTCCATTATCTTTTAAAAGTATTCGATGTTTTTTTTATTAAAGCGCATATCAAAACTAAAGAATTTAAATTGTGATTTTGTTGATATATGATATGCTTATGGCTTGGGAATTAATTTTTTAGAGCTGAAAAATAAAATTAGATCAATTATATTTCAGATCCGAGTATTAAATAACTGAGAAGAAATTGAAGGTCTTAAAGGAATTCTATCGGTCAATGAAAATAAAACTTTCATTCAGCTTTTTTTTTTAAAAACAATGTTATCAACGTTACTTGTTGTCTGAATGTATTCATATATATATATATATATATATGAAACTCTTAAGCTTTTGTTTATTCGTTAGTCCCAAAGTTTTTTATTGTTTGTAAAATAAGTCACACAGTGCACGATTACAAACATAGTTCAGTTTTCTTTACGATGTGTCCGAATGCGGTTATAAATTACAGCTCCAGAATTATGACACCTGTCTCACGAGGAAAATGTGTGCATTCCATTTAAAGAGAGGCGACCTTGATGAAAATACGTAATTGTAAAGAAAGAGTTTTGCGGAGAATTTTTAGTCGGTGAAATTAAGTTCGTTTCCAGTTAAATCTTTAATTAAAGTTTCGGCGAAAGAAAATTCCTTGGAAACAACTTTTCGAATTTTTACAAAAAAATTCTTGTGTGGTCCGAGTTTCCTTGTGCTTGAAACTTTATGCATTTCTCATTATTTTTGATAAAGCATCTTGTCAGTTTTCTAGTATTATAATCTTGAAGGTAAAGCGTACTAGTTTAATGAAAAATTCTAATCTGATTGGGGTAATATCAATATACGAGGATGGTACAAAAATGGCATGCTTTCGACTACAGATGGTAATCAATTTGATATTACCACTGAGGATTGTCCTCTCTTAAACGGTCCAGATCTAATGTATTCTGATTTATAGGGAGCTGCCAACTTCTGACAAATCGAAATTTGATTGTCACCGTCGATGAGACATACATTCATCATTAAGTACCTGAAACCAGTGACAATAAAAAAAAAAGCGAGTTGTTTTTGGTGAATCTGCTGGAAAGAAGGTGAAGACGTTCGGAAAATTTATGACGAAAGTTTTTTACGATGAGGTTATCATACTCATGGATTTTTTTTGAAAAAGGGTGGTAGTAATTAATAATGTGGATTCGTATTTTTCTCAAAATAAACAAAATAAAAAGAAACACTGATAAATAAATTCTATATATTTAATAGAAAATGTCCAAGTGGTGTGAGGAAAGCATAAATATAATTATTTGCAAATTTTCGAATCAAAATCTTACAACCGTTGTTTGACAGGCTGTGGTACGTATAATTTACGTACATACACATCTCATACCAAGCTTCCGGTCCTGGAACATATTATAAACTTCTTAAATTTTGATTACTGTGATTTCCAAATAAAAATTTGAACGCATTCTCTAGCTCAATATTGTTTTTATGGATTGTTTTTCTAATCATAAGCTTATTTAGTTTCTTAAGACATAACGTTTAACTAAAATGGAAACAAAAAATGTATTATACTTAATAAAACATATATTAAAATTCTCACTCGAAAGAATTTAAACTTGTCTTTGTTAGAATACTTTTCTCCATAAATAATCAAATGAACTTATGTAATTCTGAACATATTTAGATGTTATAATTATTAATATTTATTTCAGTATGTCTCTTTTAAGGTAACAGTACACTTTTGAGGAAAATAGGCTTAAAAATTAGAAAAATTATGGGGCTTTAAAAGTAGAAAAACTTCACACACACACACACACAACCTTAAAATTTCAAGTTCGAGATCACTCTAATTAGTCACTAAATCAATACTTTGAGATTATTTTGTTTTGCATTGAAATGTCGTTTTTAGAGTCTTTCTGGGGAGAGAAATTCATTATCAAGTAATATTAAAATAATTATAACTCAGTTTCTAAATAAGATAGAAACAAAATTCAAGCTGATTTTTAAATATGAGGGATTGAAAATTAATGTGAGGTCGAAAATTAAGTTTTGAAGGTGTACTGTCACATTTATCTGGGAATTTTTTTTTGCTGTAAATATTAAATTAAAGCGAGACTGGGATTTTGTAGCATCAGACGAGAAAGAAGTGAGCTGTTTAGATATTCCTTGGGTTAGAAGTATTTTTCAAATACAAATTAGGGTATAAGAAAAAAGAAGTTCGCCCAGTAAAATACAAGAAGGAAATCCCTGCAAATACAATAAGGAAAGAAGAGAATAAATCAGCATTGCTCAAATCTTCTACGGCTAAGCTTCGGAATTTAAGGGATACATCCCTTTTTCAAAACAAATATTTATTGTTTTCAAAAGAATGAATAAAAAAAGAAAAGGAACAGAAATATCAGATCGAATGCACAAATTTTTAATTTAAAGGTTTGTGAAATATTCTTTCCTTTTTATTGGCTTAGAAATATGTTTTTTGTTCTACATGTAAGACTTATTCTTGACTTCTTATACTATTCCCCCCCTCCATGAGCTTTACTTTTGTGGGCAAGTAAGTCCATCATGACCCTGAGACATCCCAGTGATTTTTTTTCTTCCGCATGGGGTTTACTATCTTTAGTAACCATGGGTGACGCATCAAAGGGATTGTCTATCGATCTTTTCTATTTTTGATTCTTCTTCTTGTGAACCAATTTTTATCAGTTTTCCATTTTTTTCAAATGTCCAGACCGCAGTTATATTTTGTTTGGCGCAGCATAGCCACATCAGGTTCTTGTGCCATTAATCATCAATATCACATTACATACTGTTTTTGTCTATCATTCGAAATCTGATTTTAAAATTATTGCTTTATTTTTTTGGCAATTCTTTGGCTCAATTTAATCACAATTGGCTCTCGTTCCATTAGTCTCAAGTATCAATCAGCTCTAAATGCAAATAATGCCTTTCTTTCTTTTCTTTGTATAATTGCTTAGTTACAAAATTGAAAATGTATGCACATAAAACCAATTTTTAAGAATTATTTAAAAAAGAAAACATTTGTTTTTAACATATTACAAAAATATTGAATTGATATAAAACTATTCTAATTAATCAGAGCGTCCAAAGTCGTTCAAAAAATTCTTGTGTTTGAAGACAAATGGCATGAATATAAGGTAAACTGTTATTACGATTGGATGCTAATATCTGTTAAACGGAGCCGAAACACACTTGACATTGATTCTTAAGTTGTTTTTGATTTGGTACTCATTTGTCGCCAAATCCAAATTCGATCACTATCGCGTCCAATTGTAGATATCATTTTGCATCAAGCCGTTACCATTGACTTGGATTCATCCATATGTATCGCAGATCATGCAAAAATCAAAACTTTGGGAAATTTTCCCAAAAAAGGGGTGGTTGGTTTCATCGACCGGGAAAAGTAAGACGAAGAAGTTTTGTAGGGAAAGGCATCATGATCTCGAATACGAGTAACTGTGACTTAGAGATCTGTCTAATTAGTCACTAAATCAAATAATTTCCGATACTACCAACACCATTTTTTAAAATTTCCTGAGGAATATTGAACGACCCTCGTATTTCCTTAAGCAATTTCAATTACTCTAAATATATTGCTCTTAATTCCTATAAATGTTATATATTTATAGTAAATTAATATTAGCTGCGAAGAACAAAATATTAATTCATATTTTATTCTTAGCAGAATAAAATATGAATTAATATTTTATTCTTTGCAGTAGTTAACAAGTAGTTGCACAAATAAACAGTTCCCCACATGTCCCAGTTGCTTACGTTGTGAGCCTTTCTCGACCCTTAAATGGACTTCATACAAGGGATTATATCTATAATGTCACATTATAATCATATTCATACGACCCATAGATGATGTTTCCAAGGAAAAGTTCTCTTATAAAGGAAAAGAGAGATTTACAAATATTTCATCAGACAACTAAGAAAAGTTTTAGCACTGACCCCCATAATCTTAGCGATCCTTTTGATGACTTGATGAGAAAGTTAGCGATAAATCGAATATTCCAGTAAGTGCTGGAATCTAGTCAATATCTCGATTGGGAAGAAAGTTACGGACTTTTCTTGAATCACACCTGGTTGGAACACCTACAAATACACTAAGAGTAGTCTGCTTTGGGGAAATCGAGATGGAAGAGGTCGGCTTTTGGCTGGGTGGATTTACCGAGGAACTGACGGTAGCTTGTCAGATTGAATTTCAGAAAACGACCGATATCTGCCTCGGAAGTCCAAAGTATTAGTGCAGATATTTGTTTGTACTGCGAACTAGAAAGTTGTCGAGTTGAACATTGCTGACAGAATTGTGACTGTCATTACAAAGGTTTTTTTGTTCCTGTATCTGTGTCGCAAATCTCTACAGGTGATGTGTTCGAGTTTGTGCTATTACTGTCCACGCTCTGCTACCTGTGTGTCCTCTTGCCCAGAATATTTGTGAATAAAGCGTCATTTACCATTATCCTTCTAGTTGGACTGACTTTCACTCGAATACCTCCACACGAGACTAAAGAATTTTTGTAATTATATCTTCAGAAAAGCCAACTACTTTTAAGGAATTGTTACAGATCTGTGTAGAAAATAATTTTTATGAATGTAATTATTTGTGTATGTTTATGATATTATACATTGCGAAATGAATACCATTGTATTGCTTTTAGATTGATTTTTTGTACGATGCAAAAAAAAAAAAAAGAAAATATTGCTTATTTGAAAAATTATTTTTATTTTAGTTTGTTTTAAAAGTTTATTAAAGAAGTAAGGCCATATTTTTCATATTTTACAGAAAAACACCATAGTATTTTAAAAGTAGTGGATTAGAATTTTAAGATTTTTGGACTATTTTGCTACACTTTTTTAGAGATGACTATACTGTTACTAAAATTCTGGTTGTGAGGAAATGAAATCAAGCCCAACTAGGAGAATATTGACAAATGACGATTTATTCAGAAATCCTCAGGATGATACAAATGTAGCAGAGTTTGGACAATAACAGCACACAGAAAATCACATGACTTGAACAGATTAGTGACACAGGATCAAACAAGTACTTGTAATGACAGTCATAATTGTATCAGTAGCGCTCAGTTCACCAATTTACTAGTTCTAACAACAGACATAAATCTGCAGTCACTCGACCACGCAACCGCCAGTTACTCGACAGATTCACTCGTCCAAATGCCGAAGACTATCGTTTCGAAATCAATTTCCCGATATTTCCTCAAAAGCCGACGCCAAAGACATACAGACTGAGGCTTTCAACGTATTTATGTCTTTTCCGACCAGGTATGGCATCATACGGAAAATTCAAGAAAAGACCTTTACTTTCTTCCGAATCGAGTTTTCTTCAAGGTTACAGCACTACTGGAATCTCCTATTAATCGCCAAATCACCAAATTGGTCACCAAATCAGTCGCCAAGATTAAGGTGTTATTGCTTAAACTTCCCTTGGCCGACTGATGAAGTCTATGTAAATGCCTCTTTTTCTTTATAAGAAATCTGTTGCAGGGAAGCGTCATCTCATGTTCGTAAAAATACAGTAAAAATGCTAGACAAGAATTCTGATAATCGTGAACAGTTTAAAAAGTAATTTTTAGTGCAGAAAATAATTTAAAACTTATTACACAAGTACACACACACCAAAATTAACTATTAAGAGGAATAGCGCACTACACAATTGAACGAGAATAAAATCAAAGATACATAAAATATACTTAGATTATTCTCTGCCAAATTTATATTACGTAAAAAATATGAAATTATTAAATTTATTTATCGAAAGAAAGTTGAAGCACTAATTTTCTATTTAAACACGTACTTTTTGAACAACTCTTGCACTAATTTTAAGTTGAGTGTCGTAACTTTGCTGTTTATTATAAAATAATATATAAACTTAAATCAGAGTGTTGATTTAAAATTAAAAAAATAAAAAAGAGTTGCTGGAATCCGATGAAATAGCATGTCATCACAAAACTAAAAAAAGATACTACTTGTTTGCAAATAGTCTAACGGAAGTACGAGTAAACAAATTGAATGAACAAGCACACGCAACCAGGAGCTTATATATAATACATGTAAAACATATTTTTCCGATGAACTTTGATAGAATTTGATAGACTCCGTCAATAAAAAAAAGCATATCGTCCTCCAAGATAATCGAAAACCCTTCAAAATGTTATTTTCGTGTAACCAGCGGTAGTAGGAACTCAACCAGTTTATTGGACACGTTACTTATATCCTTTGCGCGAAAAAGGTATTTCCTGCTCATATTTACTTCTCCTGAGACCATTTTCGAAATTTTATACTAAAATGTGTTCGATTCAGAAACCAACTTGTTACCAACCCTTTTTAAGGGAAGGGAAAAAAATCAGAATGTTTTTCCACATCGGATAATCCAGTTTCTTTCATTCATGAGTGATAAGAAAATGTCTTTTCTCGCCTTCTTTTTTCTTCCAATTTTGCTACCACAGAGTAGCTTCTCTACTCTTCTTAGAAATTCATTTCTTTTTTCGAAAAAACATGGTTTCTGAACACGGATTTCGGCAGTTTCACGCATATCAGCATTTACGAATTCAGTTTCTTTTTACGATAATTTTTTCTCTTCTTGTCTCCACAAAAGTAAATGTTGAAAGTGAAAAATATTCGCGATGGTTTATCTTTCGATTCCTGGAATTTCTCGTAAATTTTAAATTTCATGGTCTCTTCAAGTTAGAATGATCTGTCTATATATATATAAATTTTGTTTCTTAAACTCTCTCTCTCAGATCTTAAAGTTAGTTCATTTCTAACTTTATCCTTAAGTCTAACTTAGCGTATCGATTTTTGCGTAGTAGAAATTTTTGCGTCGTAAACCATTTACGAAAGTCACAGGGCTCAAATGGATTATTTCTGTAAAACTGGGGTTTCGATATACATTTTTTATCACTATAGGCATTCCATTGTAATTAATAAAAAGCATGTTTAAAAATTAGGACAAAAAATAATAAACAAAAACACTTACAATATTATAAAAAATATTTGAAAAACCTAATTTTTTTTTCAAACCTAAATTTTTCTCTTTACTTTTATATATAAATTTTTGAATATTTTTACTCAAAATAAAACTGTATTTTGAAATAAATATTACAAGTTTTAATATCATGATCTAAAAGAAATAATTTTGCAAATAAAACTTAACTTTTCGTTTTCCGATTTGTGAATAGAACAGATGAATTAAAAAAAAAACATTTTATATAGCGTACTACGTTTGTTGTGATGAAAACAGTTACATTTTTCATTTAAAAATTAAGAAATTCATACAAATTTTAAACATTTTTCAAGAAATAAATTTTCGACATAACCTTATTTTATTCAGAATATGTTTGAAAGAATATATTAAAATACATGTGCAACATTTTAATAGTTTTGTTCAGCGATGGAAGTAGAAGCATTCCAACATATTTAAAACAAGCATCTGAATCTAAGAACTTTCAGTAAAATGACCATCTTCCTTAAAATGTTTTTCTTAGTTTATTTTATATATTTCATACGTAAAGAGTTTAGTTGAATAAAATTACTTGTTACATGATATACAAGCTTGCAATACGGTATTTTCTCGATAATTCTTCGTTTGTTATTTGAATCGTTTCTATTTGAAAAATACAAATTTATTGCTCTGTTGGAAATGATAACCAATACGCTTTCTCTTGTCCTTTTACCAAAATGTTTTCTTTTAAAAATGAATTGTATTTGAATTTGTATTTGAAAGATGTATTATTTTTTGTTCTTTGCTCTAACATGTATTGTTATATCTTACCATTTCTTGTGGTAAAAAAAAAATTCTTTTGCTAATAAATACTGAGAGTCGGGGTGTTTGTCTCTAAGGGTGAAAATTTGCAACTAGGTCCCTTTGGGCATTCTGCAAATAATCTTCGGCTTGCTTCTCAGCGTGACGTTAATAAAACAATCACAATCTCTCATCACCTGTTTAAAATACAAGAATAATTTGTAAAGGAATGGTTGTCAATGAATATCTGTAATACAATGTTATACATTCTAAAATTTATTCGCTATGTTAAATATAATTATGCAATTTAGCGTGTAAAATTTATAACAAAAAGTTTTAAGGAATTTAATTTTTTTTTCAATTTTAACGTTATAAATAGAGATTTATTTTTTTTAAAATTTTTATTATATATATAATCTATATATACACTATTACTTATAATTTCTTACGTAATGTTCTTCGAAAATTACAAATATTAGTCTTTTCTCCGAACCAAATATGTAGGAAATTAGAGTTAAACTAAATGGCAAAATTAGTATTTCTCTTTATAAATAAAATTATAAGGATCAAATATGTCAATGTTTTTAATTAATTATACAAATGAAAATGTTTTATAATGCTACAAATAATTTTTAAAGCGTATTAATTTTTTTGTGTGCTAATGACATTTAAACAATGTAGGACCAATAAACTAGAATCTCTTTGATGTCAAAATGAAAAGAAATTTTCAAGCAAAATTAATTATAAATTGGAAGAATAAATATAATTTAAAAATGAAAAAGCTATTCAGTTTCCGTAAGGTTCGTTGATCTAAAAAAAACAAGTATTTAATCTTTAGAAGTCATTTTTAATTCACATTTTTTTTAAAAATCTATTAAATATTTAAAAACAGGAATCTGTATAACATAAATCCTTTTCATTTCAAATATTTGTTTATATTTTAAGGAAATTTTTTTTATCAAATACTTTTTCAATCAGGAGAAAAAAAATTGCTCTTTCTCCCTGATGATTTTAATGCGCTGTAAAACAAAACCTTTTGAAAATTATGACAAGAACTAAACGTTAATAGTTCTGCCCATTTCCTGAAAAAACTTTAACAATCCTATTTACCTAGGGATGAAAAAATGGTTCTTCCTAATTTTTAGTGACAATTTAATCAGGTTTTATTTGAAATGATTTAAAAAAAAAGAAAGAAAGATAAAACCAACCCTATTGAAAAGACACGAGTTATATCTTTTATATCACAAAAAAAGCTTGCATTTTTATGGTTTTGAAAGGATGTCAGAATATCGTAATCCTAATTAGCTCTTAATTCTGGTTGCAAAATCAAATTGTAAATTAATTGAAAAAAAAGCTTTTATTTTTGCTAGAGCTACACAAAGGCTTAAAATTATTTTGGAAGAAATATACCGAAATATTCATTATTATATACAAGTAAAATGAATGTTACTGAGAATAAATGATTTGCTAATCTGCTTGTTTTTTTAAAAGCTATATATAATTCCTTTTAATTAATGATAATGCTGAAATATATTTAATTAAAATAAGTAACAGTAATGAAACTTTATAGAAATTTACGAGCTCGAAATAGATTTGTATTATAGGTATATAATTATATTCGTTATAAATTATAAAAATAATTTACTCCTATAATACATTTTATGAATAAAAATCTGAGTTAAATTAAACTTTTTAACTAAACCCAGATTTTTAGTTTAAAAAAACATTTTTAATTAAAACATTTATCACCAGATAACGACTTATTTTTAGATATATTTCTCATGAATTTTGAGTTTTAATGGTATCAGAATCAAAGAATGTTCATTTGCAATTAAACATTTTTTTTTAAAAAATATTTTTTACAATTATTACTCTGGGTATAAAGGTTTCCTTAAGAATAACTTCTTTAAATTAAATTAACTTAAATAAAAATTAAATTTAAATAAATATTTTAGTTTCAATCAATATTTTATCAGATAAATGTTTTAGTTTGAGTTATTTTAAAGTCAATCAAAATCAATTAATAATGTAATTTGATGGTTTTCTTAATAATGTCTTATTGCGCCAAATTGGAAACAAGGTTCAAGTACATCAATTTTGCGTACTCTTACTTTTTAAAGTTAAAATCATTAATAACAATACATATGTATAAATGTTTCTAATGGATTACCTTAGCTTCCTGTGGTTTAAATGAATTTGTTTCCTTTATTCATACTTTCATTTTTTTGGCCGAATTATTGTTTTAAATTGGTATTTCTGCTTAATTTAGCGTTAATACTATCTTGTTGTAATGAAATTTTCTGAAGCTGTGATTATTGGATCCGTAATATTAATATAAGCACACTATTCTTAGTCCTAAGTTTCAGACAATTTTAGAATTACATTATCTCCGTTTCTGAATTTAATTACTTATTTCTTTTCTCTTGAGATATACTTTGTGGGTCTTGGTAACGTTTTGATGTATTGAAATTCGTTGTAATTTTTTTGATTGTAGTATAATTTAATGAAATAAAAAGAAAGGATATACATACATACATACATACACACACACACATATACATAGCGCCCCAAATACAAAATTAATATTTTTTTCAACCTTCAAATGGTAGCAGCAACAATTTTATGATAATATGACGTTCGGTTCAAAGTTATAGTGGTTTTAGTGAAATAACTTTTCTTTTTATTTTCAAAACAATGGGAATAAAAGAATTCTGTCTGTTGATAAAACATTATTTTTTGATGGGAAAAAACACTATTGAAGCAAAAGTGTTGATAAGTGTTATTCAGATTCTGCACCCGGAAAGTCGACCATTATTGACTGTTTTTCTGAATTTAAACGTGATTGTACGAACACCGATGATGTGCCACACTCTGGTCACACAAAACAGGTGGTTATACTATTAAACATAAGAAAATTTTCACAATAGCGTTTTCTCTAATCATAACGTGAAGTTACAGGAAATAGCTGACACTCTCAATAAATCACTTTCAATAGCTGACACTCTCAATATACAATACACTCTCAAAGGAACGTGTAGGGTTTATATGCAGTTAGCCTAATCACTTAGCAATTTTTTTTGGCTGAACGTTAAATCCCCGAAGCGGACCAGGGTAGCCACAATTGGCAAAATACCGCCAAATAATTCCTGTCGCCAAGCGTGGTTGGGCTAAACTGCATTCCAATCATTTAACTTACCGGATGAATTAAAAAAACAAGCCAATGCTTCTACTATGCCATTTGTCTTGCAATGGCAAAGTTAGTAGAGCGTTGGTGTAGAATCTTCGAATCGAATCTAGTCGAAGCATAAAACTTTCTTATTTGATTTTCAAATAATTAACATTAGTTTTATATGGAAGAAAAAAACTTCTCTTATATAAGATATTTAGCAGGATATAAATTTAGGAATAAATACCGTCATAACGAAGCGTGTAGATCGCTGGAAAAAAATTTCTTTTGAAACTTAATATTGTGATTCTGTCATATGTATATACATATTTATATTAATTGTAATTATTTAATAAAAAGTAACTAAAATAAAAAAAATTCTTTGTTGACCTAAGTAGGAATTGACTTAATTTTTTTTTATATTACTTGTTTAGCTCTGATTCCCTTTAAAAATATTCTCATTTTAATTTAAAAATAAGATTAATAACGTGTATACTATTTCCAATTCTCTCTAAAAGAAAATAGCGACTGAAACATTTCAACACATACACGCACAAAGAAAACTTCAAAGTTAAATACATTACAAAGATGAAATCTTTTGATACCTTTGATACTCAAATAAGTATCAGTTTTTATAAGTCTCTAATTGTATTAGTCTGGGATGGAAAATACCATTTTTGCAAAGGAAATTGATTTTTTTATTAAACTTCTATAAGGACTTTTTTCCATACTCACTGCATTCTTTTTTGAAATACTGCGCTGGGGAATATGAAGTGATGTTCATAGGTCTCTCTATTCATTCTTTTTATATATATATATATATATATATATATATTGTAAATTCTTTTTTATCATAGGTAGCAATACTGATAACATATGAAGTTGATTTCAGATTTAAATGTACTATCGGTAACTTTGTAAAATAGCTATTTTTTCACGAATTATCGTAATAAGAAGTTGCGTTTTCTTTTTCAAAATGCAGCATTCGGCAAAAACAGGATACATTTTTGAATCCTCTTTTCGCCATTAGTTTATTTTTGAAATGTTTCATAAGATGAAAGAACAATTATTTTTTCGGTAGACTTAGATTTCTGGCAAACATGAAATTTCTTTTTAAAAAGGTTTGAAAAAAATTCCTTTTTATTTGAATATAAGAATCAGATATAAGTTTATAGCATCTTCTTGATCCGTTTTTATAATCCATGTCATAACGTAGCAATTAGGGTCTCAAAAGATTGGAATTTTGCATTTTTATAGAATTCTATTTATTTATGATGTACTAGTTTTTTCTACCGTATTATGCCATAATGATGAATCAAAAAGCTATTGCTTTGAAACTGTATTGAATGAATTGGATGTGTATCTTGTTTTTAAAATAATTAGGCTTTGCTCGAATCAATATGACTATAAGACAAATATTCAAGAACGAACTCCAAATTCTTCTTTCCAGTTTTCAAATATCTCTAATAGACAAACGCGAAATAACTAATAAATAAACATTATAGTTTTTTTTAGCGTTATTTAAGTATAAATTTAGGTGAAAGTTGATAAAAAAATTAAAATTGAATTCTTACTTCAAAAACCTGATCTCTCCAAGGCTTTATTTACTATTGATGTGTACGGAGATCCCCAAATACCCTGATGATCTTTTCTCTTTTCAATAGGATTTTATTGCCCTAACGATCTTTCTTTATTTTAAACTCTTGAAGTATGGACTTAGCGCGCATAAAACCTGTTGCGCCTCTGTTCTTAAGTATGCAGATTTGTTTCTATAAACATGTTCCCATTGCTCATTTGTTCAATTGATAATGACTATTTGTTTATTAAACTTTTATTATCTTTGTATTGCACCCTGGTTACCCTATAAACAGTTGAATTCTGTTTGCACACATGATAAGATAAAAATTTATTTACTTTGTTTGCTTTTTTAAAGGATTAGTATTGTAAATTCCTAATGTATCTTAATGCTATTCCCGGAAGACTAGTTTGATAGCTCCAAGCACTTGGCGGGGGATCAACTTTAGGTGAATCAATTAATTAAAACCATCCGAGAACATTACAGTAAAAGATAAAAGACATTTTTAAGATTTCCGCAAGTGGTATAATGTATACTAAAAGGCCGGAAAGATGTACAATTGTTCATCCATTGGCCAAAAAATTAGGAACACTAATTTCAATTCGTGCTTATATAATAAAAATCATGTTTGATAATAAAATTCTTTCTCCTGTTCAAAAGTAACAGTTAACATTACAATTTGTCTGTTCATGGCTGAAGTAAGAAATTTGAATGACTTTGAAAATGGAGTGATTGTAAGCGCTAGAAAGGATGATTCTAGTATTTTCGAATTTGTTATCTTTCTTCACGTTTTTTTCTACAGCATAATATCAAGACTTCAAGGCAGCTAAGCCAGAAAACCTCGAAAGGATAGCATATTAAGAGGTGGAAATCGCTTGCAAACGAAAGAGGTGCCATGCGACTGACATTTTGTGTGCAACAACAGAAAAGTTACAACACAACAAATTGCAGAACAAAACAACTCGGGATCATCACAAAATCATATCTGACCGCTCTATAATATGGATATTAAAACGAAATGGTTTAAATAGCCGGAGACCAACGGCAAGCCCTTTGGTTTCTCTGCAAAACGGAGGAAAACGGCTTTTGTGGTACAGAACGCCGCATATGAACACTTAATGAATGGAGGAAGGTTGTATGGTTTCATGAGTGAAGATTTCAACTCCCAAGATGTTGATAACAGGATCCGTGTGAGGTGAAAGAACTCATGGATCAAGTGTCGGTGGAATCACAGTCTGAGAGCCTTTTCCTTATATGTTCGTGGTCCCTTAATTCTATTAGAAACTACTGTCAATGGCAGTGCCTACCTCCATATCGTTTCTGACCATTTATAACCATAATGTCCACTGACAATCATGGCTATTTACAGGAGGACAATTCACTCTGCCCGTGGACTAGAATTATTTTGAGTTGCTTAAGAAATATGATTCCAAGTTTGAATAGCTTCGTGATTCCATTTTTCCAACACCCGATCTCAATCTAATTAGGCATCTGTGAGACGAAGTTGAAAAATCTGTTAAAAGCTCATAACTACCAACCTAATAACCACCACCTTCTAATCTGAGGAAATAAAGAGTTCACATTTCGTTAGGGGGAGCTAATATTCCTCTTGAACGGTTTTAGCAACTAGTAAAGTCCATACCTAGAAAAACTTTTATCAAAGCCAGAATTAGGTTCTGCATGATATCAAGGGTGCGTAGTAGGATGTAAATAATTTTTTGCCCATTGAGTGTATAATTATAGTAAACACTTGTGCAACGGGTTTATATTGCGCTGTTTCTATACTGGTCTTTTTTGTTAAAATGTTATTTAAACAATGGATTTAAATAAGTATTGATCTGGTTCAAACATGGTCAAACAACCCGAGTGATCATGATAGTGATCTCATAGCCGATGTTGTTTTTGTCGAGTCTTCAGTTCGAGTCCTGATGCTTCTAACGATCCGTCGTATAGTGGACCTGATGAACGTTAAATCTGTCAGTGGCTCAAAGTCCTCATATTAGGATGGACTGGAATTTAGGAGAGTGGAGTTCCAGCTCAGGTGTTGTCCTCTTTACATGACGATGCTCTCAAAATTAAAAGGTCCGTTCCCAGTAGTCCTAGCGTTGCTTCTAATTGTGTCGTTAATAAACAATTAATCGAAACCAACCTGATAACTTATTCCACATTCCTAGTAGATTAGCTATTGGCTCTTTTTAATTATTATCAAATATTTCATGATCCTATTGTTTTAGAAATATTTTTCGAAATTTTCAGTTGAGAAGATTTTATTTCTTTTAATAAAATAGCGCCAAAAAAAAGAGAAAGAAACTGAAGATGCTAATAATGTTACAGTTTATCACAGATTCACACACACACAAAGCATAATTCACTCCTTCCAAGACTGCAGCCTTTTGGATTAAAATACTTAGTTTCAAAAATTAATCAGAGCAGGAATCTTCTTAATGTTTGACGCAACAACTTTCTCTAGCAGCAAAAATCATATTTCTAGAAATTTTCATTATTTTTTGCCAGACTTAGATTCTCAGGTTTCAGCTGAACTTCTCAAATTAAAACCTATTTCTCCACCGTTCCGAATATTCTATCTGAGGGAAATAATTTACGAGTAAATTTGTTTATAACGCGACGCGCGATTTCGATTTTCAAATAAAAGTAAAATAAAATTGCAGCTATTCTTAAAACTTTTAGGTAATATGGAAATGTAATCTTTCTTAAAGATTTAAAGAAAGATTACATAAAGTAAAAAATAAGGTTTTTGTTTCTTTAATCTTGGAAATAGTCGCGAAACGTTTGTTCACTTTTCTCTTATAGTGTAAGTTCATAAATTACCCGTGTTTAGGAATCGGAAATGGTATATCACGAAAGGGATAACTCATTGTAGTATTGTCAGTTCAACATTTTTCCATGTTCTTAGAAATTCATGAGTATGAAACCCTTATCATTCTCAAAAAATCATTATCATAAATTTTCCGGCCAATAAGACCGTCCTCGCCTTGTAACGTCATCACACGGCGGTCTTCTGTGACACCTGGACACGAACCCACAACTCGATGGAAACAACGCCGACTGTGAGTTCGCGAATATAATAGAGGTCTTACACTAATAGATCTAGTGCTTCTTCAAAGCAAGATGTTAATAAAATATCAATCGGTCATTTACATCGCTTAAAAATGTCAAAAGTAACGTTTGCTTAATATAATTTATGCATATGCATATTATAAAATTAAGCAGATACTATACGTATATCACGAACTATACGTATATACGAATAATAGCAGATACTATACGTATATACGAATGGTGAAATTCAAATGTTTATTCAGAAGTTTTGTGAAGTTCATTCTTTTTCTTATTACACCATTTAGAATCATTTCAGTCAGCTCCATCGATTCTACTACTTTAGAAGAGCACATTTTCCTTTCTTGAAGTTTATGGAGAAGTGTAAAAATTGCATCGTCTAGTTTTTTAAAGTCTCTGCACTGAGCAGTTGGGAGAAAACGTAACAGATTTAAATTCAGAGGTATTGATAGAGTTGTAACGCCCTCTGATTATGGTCTAATTTACTTTCTGATTCCAAGTCAAATAATATAGTCTCTAAATTACACCATTAAATATAACTTTAAAATAATAAAGTGCCCTTGTTAGTTAATTGATAATTCATGAAATTGTTATCTCTGGTTATTCTGTCTAAACGCGTTTATAATTTTGTATAATGTCAATATTAAAGATCAACCATACCAGTGAGTTATGAGTTATCTTGAGATGACTGTGAATTCGAGCAGTTTTCTTAACTCTTACACACTTCGAGAAATCCTGATTCCTTGTTTGATAACTTTCCATGTTGGTTCCCACACGCATTATTAATCATTAATCACTTTACCACTAAATCACGACTTTTAACTTTCTAACCTTTCTTATAATCCATTTGGCTTCGCTTCTATACATGTTTCTTCTATTCAATTCATTACAATTCTTTAGCTTGATAATTTGTATAGACAATGTTTCATTTGGTTTTGTCAAAGTTTTTTATTTCATGCAATTCACTTTATAAAATGTCCCCAATGTTAGTAAGAGAAAATCATGGACAGCTGACGTTATACAAATAGCATCTTATTTTCCCCATCTTGTAACATATTACATTTCCTCCAATCAAAAGGTCCGTTTCTGTTATTCCTCTTAAGCTGAGAGTTGTAAATACATTTGTTGAAATATAAAAATGTAGCGTTTTTTTGTCTAATTCCTTTACAAAAGTAGTTAGCCTGATCTATGAGGATATATTTAATTTGATTAATTGATTGTTTATTAGCGTCGAACTAAGAAGCTGTAAAAAGGCGAATAACTGAGTAATTTTGAACGATGGCCAAGTAATACCCAAGCTGACCCTCCCCTTTTCAAACTGCTTCACCAAATCAACTTGAAGTCTTTGAGCCACTACAAATTTAACGAATGATGGTGGTTTAGAATGTACTCATTTTTCAAAGGCAGATTGTGCTCTTAAGACAAGTTAATGTTACCATTGTAAGATTCCATCTATTAAAAGCTGTCTGAACTAGTTTCACATCGATTCATTCATTAATTTTTATTGCTGCCATCTCGAGCTGTCGTCATCCTTCTGCATCGAGTTATCACCATCGATAAGACCTAGATTCTTACTACACACATGAAATCAAGCAACAATCACAGCAATGGGTTGCTTCTGGAAAGTCTGCTCCAAAGGAGGTGAAGACGACAGAAAAAGCAAAGGAATTAAAGGGAACATTTTTATAATGGGAAGGGGATTATGGATTTCTCTTTTCGTAGAAAAAATAAACCCGTTCATTGAATAATACAATAGTCCCTTATTCGATTTCTATTCTTAACATCCAAATTTAAATTCCTAATACAGGCACTTTTTAGCCAAACTCTTACATCAAACGCAAAGAGTCTTTAAAGGGAATCAGGACTCGAACCCACGACTGGGCGACACATTTACTTACAGTCTAATGAAAAAAAAATCCAAAGGGAATCTGACACAGTATGTGTTAATACATAACTTTTTAAATCAGATAGGGTTGCAGAAAGTGACTCATGAAATTGGATGTCATCAATTTAAGCAATCGCATTTCAAAATTTGTATTACTAGATAGTTTCTAAATTGTCGAAGTATTCGTTGTTGTATTTAATTCGTGTTATAAAATGACTGCAATGATATGTCTCATCAAGATACAATGTTTTATCAGATAAATGTTTGGTATTTAAAGACGAGGAAATTGTACAGGAATTCAAAGTATTAAGGAGTTGTTTTTTATAACTATGCCGTTTAAAGTTATACCATAATATGATAATGAAATTTTATAAAGATCACACGGAAAGGCTTGATTATTCACTTTAATATTTTTATACTGATGTCATTTAACACTTTGAGACTTTGGGAAATAGTATGAATATGCTTAAAAGTAATTAAAGTTAATTTAAATTTATATTTACAACTAATGAGGATATTTTATTTTGTTTTTTGCTCTTTAAAAAGGACAATTGAGCACAAGATTTGGCAAAGTACCTTTACAGTGTACTTTCTAGTATTTTTTTTCCTGCAGTCACTATTTAGCATTTTTAAATAATCACACAATTCCACAGTCAAATAGTAAGCAAATCATATAATTACTAAATCACTTATATATTCTTCAAGTTACGAAAATAGTCAAAGATTCATATAGTATTACCATCTCTGACTCCACTTTGGTCCTAAAATGCCAGAAACATAGTTTACAATTGTCAAATTGTTACGTAAGATTCACCCTATATCTAGATCCTTTTCAAGGTATACTTCAGATAGTGTGTTTAAATTCATAGTTTCCAATAATAAAAAGGGTTTTATCATCTTTGCTTTTTCTTTGATATTCTTAATAAATAACAATACATATGTTTGGTGCAGTAGTTTTCGTCTTATCAATTTCTTTTCAAAATTTATTTGCTATTTATATTAATATTTATTATTGTTAGATTTCGTGATTTTATCTGTATAAACTAAGTTATTTGATATAAATATCGTTTTGGCTCAAATATATTTCAAAGAAATCCAACGAGACTTTGTGATAAAAATTTTTCAAACACGGATTAAAATGTTGAAAAAAGTTTCTTAAATAATACGGCATCTTTATTTAAATTTCAGCTAGAAACTGCACTAGATTTTCCTTAACAAATAACTTGCTTCTGCTTAAATCTTCTTAATAAGGGTAACTATGCAATGCATCTTTGCGATGGCTTTGTAGTTAAAACATGAGTTCCAAAAAATATTTGTTTCTACTGAAATGTAAAGTTTGATGCATAATCCTTTCCTTCGCCATTTATTTCCAGTTTTCAGTTTTCTTAATTAATCCGTACAGTGGAAATTTCGTTTACACGCATTCCACCTTTCATAAATCTTATTTTGTTCTTCAAAAAAAGATTGTAATAATCTTTCTAACTAAGCGTTTTCAAATCTTTTTGAAATAACTTCAGTGTCAAGATTCCCAATATATTCTTATATGCAAAAGTATAAATTTAAATATAAGCATTAGATATATCGAGTTTATCAACAAGTTATCTTTCAGTCACAGTTGAGTAATTTTAACTTCAATTTAAGTCCGTATAAATGTAAAAGAAATGTATTATATGAAAATGTCGCTAAACACAATTCACGCATGTCTTAATCTTAAATTTAATAGATTTTTTTCGGCGTTTTACTCACATAATGTAAATATCTTATTATGTTACGATGACTTTCTAGAGTTGATAAAAGGTAACACTTTCAAACGGAACGACGAAAGAACTTTTTTTAGAAGAGGTAAATTATAAAATCAATATAAAGTAATGTAAGCAACATATCAGAGGCACCTCTACTGAAAGGAAACAAGATATCGACCTCCAATGTATGTTCAAGCTTATTTAAATCTGAAACACGAATCATGTTTACATAAGAATAACTGATTTTCAAGGAAGTGTTTGTGTTTGCTGAAATTTTTTAAGTGAATTACTGTAGCCGATGTGTCACAGATTTATAGAGAACTTTGACTAAATGTCAAACTAATAGAATGCAACTAAATTTTCTGCTACATATCCATTGCTTTCCAAGCAGATTAAAATGTAACAAAAGTTCTTCATCCTTCGTTGCTATGTCACCTCTGTAATCTGATTCTATGTTCATTTTCAACAATCGCAGTTTCCACACATAGTATCCAGCCAAAACATCTCCTGAATATCAGTCTTCCATTACCATGCTCGACATGAATACTTCTACATCTAGTAGTATACCTTCTTCTGTTGCACGTCAGGCTTGAGAAAGTAGCTCAAAAAGAAGTCGCAGAACAAAAGTAAAACGAACTTACGAAAATATCTCATATTCCACACAAAGAATCAAGCCCAAGATTGAAACAAAAAAGAAATTCTACATTTTGAAAAAAAAAAAAGTATTCTTATACCAGGCATTACAGAAGAATATTCTCAGTAACGTGGAAGACTCCTGGCTAACGGACTTCTTGGTCGAAATGGAAAACACCCACCTTTTAAAGCCCTCTAAGAATCGGAATCCGATTTTATAATTCCACAATATTATGCCTTTATTTTCGACTTTGGTTTAATCAAGAATTGTAATCCATGCATCACTGATTTTAACAGCACTGATTTTATAGTAAAATTTTACTTTTCTATGCACTTTTGTACTTCGAACAGGGATATTTTATCTCTAAACAATGTAATAATTTATTATTATAATACACCTTATTTTGCACAGCATTGTCAAACCTGGGTTATGCATCATTAACTTTCATTGCTACTCGTTTATTGAATGCAATATTGGGTGATTACATACTGGACTTTTTACCGGTAACAATTACTTCTCAAGACCCTTTCCTGCCTCAATGGAAAAGCAGTAAGAAGATGCCTCCACTGGTTTATAATTATTTTGTATTATAATTATTTTTGGTTTATAATTACAATGGTACAAAAAGCACCTGTTTTGATAATAAATGGCATTATTGAGATAAGTTAATGTTACCATTGTGTGCTGCTATCTGTTGAACTGTGGTCAAAGTAAATCTGACACTTATTTATTGATTGGATAGCCATTTGAATACAAAATAAAGTTAGATTGTTGATGCATCGAGTTGTCGAGGAGGTCTGGTTTTATATTATGTAATTGCACCTATACATCTGAATGCATCATCTGTAATACATTTCTTTAAGTGAATCTAAAAATAAAACTAGAAATTGTAATTCACTTCGCTCCTAACATAGTTGCATAATTCTCTGGAGATGAAATGGGTTGATTGAGAGAGGTAGAATCGATAGAACAGAATTCAGTTGCACTAAATAAAATAGCAAATGTTTTCTTATGTTTTGCCTAAGACTTTGTATGACTTGAAATATGGCATTCACGGAATTTTATAAGTGAGCAAATCTTTTTCTTAAAATTTCAATTGCTTCTTTTGAGTTTTAATAACTTTTTCATTTAAGTTGTTTTAGTTTTTGATACTTAAATATTTATTTTGGGTTTCTTGAGTGTTTTTCTTTTTTAATTTAATTTTTGGAATTTTAGCTTTGATATTATTTCGATTTATATTTTTATAACATTTTTTAATTTTATACTTTGTTGATAAAGATAATTGGCCAATATTTCCGAAATCATCCAGCTTAAAAATCTAAAGCAGGTTTACAACATTAAATATATTATTTTTCGTTATTCTATTTCTTTAAAAAAAATTTGGTTCTTAAATTTTTTTTCAAATGACTTATTTTTTTTATTTCCCTTATTCTTGGTTTATTTTTTATCTACTTTCTTTCAAATTATATAATTTCGCACCCTCTCTCTCTCAGTATATATATATATATATGTATGTATTTCATACAAGCATATTATTTCTACTGTTATATGTGTTAAATAACAACTTTTGCAGCACATTTATTTTTTGGACGAAATATGAAAAAAGTAGCTTTTATAAACAAAAATAATCTTAATATTTTGTACGAAATAATAATAAAAATGTTCATTCCCATTCCTTGAATTAATACATTACGGCAAGTATTGTATCTTGCTGCAATATTTCTGTGACAGCACTTTTTTCCGAAATTCCATTACTTCCTACCGACATTCTGTGGAAACAATAAAATGAGAAAAGAACGAGATCGAATTATAATACAGGCATTGAGATTTGCGCAATAGAGACATTAGCAGTGTTTATTTCCGCAGTTAATGGAATTATTCAGGCTTAACGCAATTCGGATTAGTTTCTCTTGATTGGACAGCTATCCAAGAAATTTAATCGAAACATCTCTGTAATGAATGTTTCTGAAGGAACGAAGGTCTTTGATAATTAATGCTCAATTTACATTTAACTGTATAGTTATCGTAGTATCGTAAATTATATGTTCGAATATTTTCGTGTATAAGTCGATAAATATGGAGGGGGGGGAGTACATGGGTACTTCTTCGTTAGCAGCGTGCAAGCTACTAATGGAAAATATTATATATATATATATATATATTAAGTAATATACTTCTAACTATTACTATTTAATTCATTTTTATATAAAGCAACACTCGAAGGCAATTTCAGTTACACATAACTATTTTATTTTTGCGGAGAGAGAGACCATTTCCACGGGGCGGAATTGCACAGCTCCGCCGTCGGATACAGATTAGACAGCATGAGTATAACAACAAGAGAGCAAGAAGAGTAAGGAGAGCGCGTTTTTCGCTGTGCTTTTGTTTATGTAATAGAGAAATTTCACTTTAAATGCTATATCACGTGGTCTGAATGGAGGGACTTCAAGGGGATCTAAGTGTAGACTTAAAGTCTGGTAGGGAACATCCCTGCAGGTCTGGAGCGTGAGATCTGCTTATTCTGCGAATTTTTAAGAACGCATGATTGCATAAATTAAAAAGGAAAAGGAATAGTATCAGGAAATAAGAATGAGCATTATCTGTTAAAGGAGAGAATGGGCATATTTAGGAAATTAAATTATTATTGTGAGAAATTAATAGGAATTAAGTTAAATCATTACACACCCCCACCCCAACCCTATATATATATATTTGCATACAAGCGATAAACCAAATATAAAATATTTATATCTCTTAAACTCATGTATCTTAAATTTATGAGAAAAATAACTCTAAATGAAATGATATTTCTTTTTATGAAAATGATTAGTTTTATTTTTGAATACATTAATATTACTTTTTTGTTAAGTCGTCTTCAAAACGAAAAAAATCTGTTGTTGGAGAGATATACACCCAGTTAATAGAAATGTACTCAAACGCATGTTAGTGAAATAAAAGATTTCGTGCGCATGAAATAATTGAAGAGGAATATTACTTTAATTTTTAATTTACATTTTGAATGATTTTAATGCATTTGTTATGCAAAAAGGGAAAAAAGTTATAGAACACTTTCAAGGGCATGTCAGAATTCTCGAGGATTTATCAACTTCTCTTTCACTCTTTAAATTATCCGGTTGCGTATCAATTGTTACTTTTAATAATGTCTTCCCTATAATTTAAGGTCTCTTCATATATAAAATCGTCCTCGAAATTTTTTCATTCCGACTTGTAGGGATACGAGGCGTTTTTCCTTTTAGTTGTCCTTATGGACATTTTCCGAATGCAATTTAATTCGAAAACTTAACTTCCAACTATACAAAGTAAAATTCATATATAAATTGAGGTTTAGCGAGAATAAGGAGGAGAAATGGAAAGCTTGGACGTTGATAAAATGCAGGAAGAGTAGTAATAGACAGAGGATTATATCACTGATGCGACTGATTCGATCCTGACTGGTATCTTCCTGTAATAGTGGCCATATAAGTAATTCCTTTGGTACGAAGAATGCATATTAAATAAGGAGACCGACACTGAAAATCATTCTATTTTGCATTCATACATTTTTACTTATTATCAGCTACAATATACAACCCTCTTCTATCTCTACAACGCTACAAGCGAATCTTCCATTGTTCGAAAGAGTTCTGTCAGCTCCTTCAGGACACGAGCCGTTTCTATTTCACAGCATCAATAGACTAAAATATTGTTCCCTTGAATGCAGATTTCACCTTAGGAAACATATAGAAATCACTTAGCTCAAGATCCGGCGAATAAGGTGGATATAGAAATCGCTTAGCTCAAGATCCGGTGAATAAGGTGGATGGTCTAACACTGGGATTCTGTACTTGGCTAGAGACTTTTTTACAGACAACGTGGAATGAGTCTGTGAATTGCCTTGGTGAAAAGCTTTGCCTTACAGATTATTTGGCAATTCTTACGATCTCAGCAGTCGGACGAATACTTAACCAACGAACTGATCGAAACAGATAACCAATTTTTTCCATATTGTCATCCGTTTTTGATGTGGATGGGGGACCGGACGTGAATCATCTTCAACGTCCTCTGGGCCATCTTGAAAATGCTTAATCCACTAAAAAACACGTGCACGTTTTACATATTAATTGCGATACACTTCTTCTAATAAATTAAAAGTCCGAGTAGTGGTTTTTCAAAGTTTCGTGTGAAATTTCACAATTCGTTGCCCATTTATCGTTTTCCCAGAGAAACTAACTCTAATGCCAAAGAAGTTTATGGATATACGGATTTGCTTACAGAAACGAGAGGCACTGTATTTGAAAGAGAAGGCTTCACGCTTAACAACTATCGGTCGCTGGTATTTGGCGCGTGCGTACTTCTTCTGTACCAGCATCAGTCTCGGTATTTAAATTCCACACCCTGTATTCTTTTGAGTATGCGTGAGGGCTACTACAACAATCATAATGGATATAGTGGATATGGAGTGTCTTATTAAATATTCAGTTGAAACTTTATTTGTCTATTTATTTGATATATATATGTGATTTGGTATTAATTGTTCGAGACATTTATGATGATGGAACAAATGAGTCTAAACAACGAACGAGTAGCAACGCATTCGTTACAGGGTTATAAACAGGATTTAAATTTTGGATAGATATTTTATGGGGGAAAAGAAATGCACTCTTAGCTTACATTCAGAAATATACAGTACATAAGTTTATCAAGAAAAGCATTTATTGCACGTGGAATCATTAAGCTTTCGTATTTGAGGCAACATTCTTAGAAAAATAATTTTCTTACGGGGTAAACGTTTCACGTTTTGATTGTGTCGATAACTGAAAAGCTAGAATAATATTACAGACTTCAGAAACATTTTAGCACTAAAATGTTCATCCGTTTTTCATTTTGTAAATAAAATTTTAAATTTTTTTTAAAAGGACAAAAACAGTGTTACTTTGCTCGCGTAATTTTAGGCATAATATTTGTGGGATTATTTTAAAGAAATCTTTATTGATACATCCAGACGCACGATTTCGAATTTTTTCGACTAGTATTACGATTAAGTTTTTTTTTTTTTCTTTTTTTTTGCTTTTTTAATTTCTTTGTTTTATGAAGTATAAATAGTTCCATGAATAATATTTAAAACTAAATTTGTTGTGGTAATCCTCATCGTCCTCCCCTCTTCTCCGAAAAAAATTGCTCTAATGTAGACGTTGTATTTTTTACTGTGAAAGACTGGATTTTTATAATTGCACATTTTATTACTGAATCATACTGAAATGTATTTATTTGAAAACGAATATGTTATGAAAAGATTGAAATTAACAGAACTATTCTTCATATAGTAACTGAAGTCTTACGGTTTTCGTTGTTCTTCTGATAACTGTACAAGGGACTTTTAATAATTTCTTTGCAAATCCAAGAGATGGCTCTCGTAGCATTGAAAATAGTTTGTTTTTAGTAAGTATTATAATCCACTATGCAGCTGTTAGTTAATTGTATCCGTGATCATGACACCTTTCGCACCTCAAAACTCTTCGTCAAAACTTTTTCGCCCAATGAAATCCTCCTCTCCTTCTTTGGAGCAAATTCACCTGAAGCAACCCATTGTTTTGATTGTTGCTTGGTTTTTGGTGTATAACGATGAATCCATTTACCATAGAAGTCGATAACATGGTGAAGCGGGAATCAAATTTTGATTTAGCAGAAAATAACTACCGAATAAAATAACTTATGAATCAACGTCAAAATTGTTTCCTCTCCATTTAACAGATGGCAGCACCCAATGGTAAGATGCCATTTATCTTCAAATAATTTACAAGTATTTTTTGAACTATTCTCGTAATTTCATCACTTTACTTAATGCAGAAATGCGAGATATAACATTTTCTTATAATCTATTATGTTCTCATTTTAGAAAACGGAAATGAAGATTGAGAAAATAATTCAAAAATAAAGTAATGCTGGGTTGAAAATAAATACAAGTGAGAAGACGATATTATTTAAGAGACATGGGAAATAAATAAAATTTGTAAGAAAAATCTATTCGCAACATTCAGAAATGGCTGCGGTAGCCTAGTGGTCAGGATCGAAAAATCACGGTGGGATATATATATATATATATATATGATTTTCCAGTTAAACTTTTGAATTGTTTGATTTTTTAAAATGAGAAATTACTCATCGTGTGTTTGAGTTCTTAATCAAAATATCAACCAACTAATCTACAATAATATGTAAGAAAAGGGTAACGCTTTATTTTGTTCTTCCGCAGACGATTTCGATCTGCATTGGTTTCGAATATCGTATGTTTCCTGAATGTCAAACTGAGAGATATATCCGATGTCGAACGTATGTAATTTTGAAAAGCAAACTTCCAGCTGATGACTTTCAAGATTAGGAAAGTACTTTTCGAAAAGTACAATTTTTATAGAAATCGATAGGAAAATACGGATTCCCCTTCTACAAATCATTTTAGAAACTGCAGTTCGTTTCCTCCTCAGGCAAATATGAAATCTAAAACTTTTCATTCAGTTTTAAACAAATATTCCGAATAATTGCTTTCCTTTCATTGCTGCTCAAAACAATAAGAAGCGAGGTTTTATTTGAGAAGATCTGAAATCTCTCAAGGTGCGAATTATTAATTGAAGTGTCAAGGTGGAAATGAAAAGATGGTTGGAATACGAATTAGCCCACCCTCTTGGCGACGGAAACGTTTGTTGGAGATAAATTGCCAAATAAGGCAAACCTTGCTTTTTGTTTAGATGAATGTTATACGTGCCATAACATTGTTTTAGTTCTGTATATATAGACTGCGTTAAAGTTCTTCAGATACATATATTTATTCAATGAGATAAAGAAACATGAAAGAAGAAAAATGCTATTGCTAATTCAAGTATTCATGCGAGCAATTTTACAAATGATGAATACGTTTGTGAAAAAGCCGAACTTGATATTTTATTTGTGAGTTTATTTCCCTTTTATTTTGTATGGACTTTATTTTTTCAAAAATCCTGAGTAGGCAGGAGAATTTTAAGAATGAAGAATTTCATTACACGAGTATAAGAGATCTTTAACTAGACTGATATGAAAGACTAAAAACTCAATTGTTCTTTTAAGAACATATTTATTTGCAATAGGTAAGTATCTGTTTATTTTAAAGTATCTGTTTTTTGAAGACGTATGGCGATGCTAAGGCTAGTTAGTTTTACCATTGTGTGGTGCCATATGTCAAAGGATATTAAAACAAATATGACGTATTTATTGCCAAATCAAAGTTTAATTGCTCCTGCGACGAGTTGCAGTCATCAGTGAGATCTGGATTCCTCACAAAACACACCCACCAAAAACAAACAGTGATGTTGGACTATTCACGATTTCCCCTTCATTAACTTCGGGGACTTTGTGATCATTTGAATTGCATAAAATTACAATTTCCTCTTAAATAAAATGAAATGTGATTAGGTAAATTAGATGAAAATAGAAATGAAGTGAAATGAATTTGAGATAATTATATATAAAGGAAGCAGGTCGAAAGGAAAATGTAGGAGATAGAAGGATAACGAGTTGCTGATAAAGATTTATAATTTAGATTGAAGCAACTTCATTCATTTTGTGGATTGAGCAGATTCTATTAAAGTATTAATCCACAAGTTTACTGCGAGTGAGAATTTTTGAATTCCTAACGAGTGATTTGGTAAGCTAAGATTTCATATTTAAATCATGAACTAGGAGTCTTGAGTTTTGTTGGGATTCGAGATAGAGCATCATTAGCTATCCTCCTGTGATAATTAATAAAGCACTTTGTTTTGATCTTTAGTGTCATTAGTTAGAGCTTAGTACTTATTGCTTAATATATTCAATTGAGATATAGCACAAGAGCAGAGTAATAAAGGTCAGTCGTTACAAAAAAAGGATGAAAACATTGAATTGCTACAAGTAAATCTTTTCCAAAGTAGGCTAAGACGATCAGAAAAGTTATTGTGATCATTTTTTGAGAATACAATGGGTATCATAACATACTCTAAATTAGCTAGAAAAGGGGGCTGGGGATTATCACTGCGCAATACTACAGTCAGTTAAATTAACTAAATTTCTAATATCCATTTACCTTCCTAAATGGATACCTTTTATACCACTTTCGTATGTTAATAAAAGGCTTTTATTTCTCTCAATTCTTAAGGAATCTCAGGGATGCTAAACTTCAAATGTTTTGATTTTCTGGAAGAAAAATATGTTGGTCCTCATTTTATGATGAATATTTTAATACTAAGCATTTGACGATTGTCAAAACCCTTCGAAAGCTTTCAAAAAACTGTTTTCGTAAATTCAGGGTTCAAAAGAATGTGCTCGCATCTTTTCCATTTTTTAAATGCTGGAGCTAATTAGTATAAAGTTTAAAAACTCAACGCTTTGTTTTTGATAACTTTTCGATAATTTATTATTTTCGCAAATAGTTTGAATATGTCATTTAGAACACAACTACTAAATTTTAGAAATGAGTATTTTTAAAATGAAAACAACGACAACAGCAACGGCTGCGTAAAAATCAGTTTGTTGAATATAAAATTATTTTTATTTAATCGTGCATTGAGTACAAATGTTTTATAAAAGAACGATATAAATAGTAAATTGATATTTTAGAGTGATCTTCAATACATTCTTTTCTGAAACTAAAATACCCATTGTGTAGAGGGGTTGATATACGTAAAATTTGTCGAGGTCCTAAGTCCTTTAAATGGTGTGTTGTGGTACTCTAGAAAGGGCGGTGTCAGCTAGGAAGTCATCATCGTCACTTGACCGAGATTCAAAATTTCAAGGTCGATCACCAGTAACATTGCGACGTTAATAAACAGTCAATCAACTGCTGAAACTATACATTGCTTATGGAAAATTAATAATGTGGATGCAACAAAGTTTATTTAAATTTCACAACAAGATTATTTTTTGTGACAGTGTTATGCTATTTATAATGTAATGTTAGTGTGATAATTTCAGTGAAATATAGGAATGGTTTGCCTTCTTGTTTTGATATGCACAGTGAATTAGTGGGACTGTCAGCTCTTTTCCTAGGCGTGGAATGTCTAAACCATTAGAAAAGTGTTCAGAAATAAAGAAAGTTTTTCCCAATAAGGATGGGAGTCTATATAAGCTGTCTGTAATATGCGAGTCTTCAAAATACTGTAGAACAAAATACATATGAAACATTTAAGAAGAAATTTTTGTTTGTTACCACGAAGGAGCAAAAAAAAAAAAAGAATAAAAAAGGATAACACATCAGAAAAATATTGTTTACCAATTGCTATTTTTAAAAATTATTAGTGGTGATAACATGTGGAAATCAAAAAACTATTGTTTGGATTTGCGTTATTTATTTTATTTGGGGTTTGAAAAGAACAAGGACTCACGGGAAAAGTGGATTCAATGAAGCAAAATAAAAGCTGTACAAAATGAAGAAATAAAATTAGAGAGAATCTCACTACATATCCTTAACATCAGTTAGAATTCATGGAGACTGTTCTTATTCGCTCGAATATTTTTTGACTAATATAGATATATTATTAAAACATCTGTTTTTATAGATGGGCCATTTTTTATAATTCATAGATTCACATATTTAAATTTTTGTTGATGTTTGTAAACAAGTTTTATTAGTTCAATAATAATGGTCTTCATATTCCAAATAAAAATGTTATATTCTATGATAGAATCAAGCGTGAAATAAAATGGACTAATTAGGAAATTCATTTTTTGATTGAAATAAGCTATTTATAACAATTATCAACTCAAAATACGAGTATGAATAACTATTAATTTAAATGTGGCTTAGATTGCTTCCGCATAGATACATCAATTAAGTATGAAGTATATAGTACTTAATATTTAGGGCAAAAAATTATTTCTTAAAATTATTTCATTCCATTAATTTTTTTTTACATTCGCTTCACGTTCAAAAAAATTACGACATTTTACATATTTTTACATGATCATATGCATGATCTCGAAAATTAGAAGTTTCAGTGAATATTTACTTATACAGATACATTGTTTTATATTAATACATGGATTGTTTACAATATACCCTTGTTAGGAATAAGTAACTCACTATCCATGAATCGTTTTTGTGAGCCTATTACGATTTCCTGATCATGATATTCATTTAAGCTGTTACGTATCCTTACTAATTCACGGTCTTAAACACTGATACCGTTCGCGGAAGCTGAGAGATCTTGGCACCACTCGTGGTCGGTGTTGTTCCCGACTACTCTTGGACTCGAGTCCTGGTGCATCTGAACACCATCATGTAGTGGGGTTGATGCGCATTAAATCTGTCGGGATTCAAAGTTCTCTGATTTGGATGGTGCGGAAGTTAGGAGAACCTTGAAATATATTCCTTACCCATATCAACCAATTCCCGACTGTTTAATAAATTCCATATATGCCTGCTTGGCTGTGAAATTTTATTTTATATTTTCAAAAAAACTGGAATACCATATAGATTTGTAAATGAAATACAATAAAACTGGAATACTGTTGACTTGTTTGTGTGTTCGTGTGTGCTTACTTGCTGTTATAAAATTTAAGGAACAGAAGGAAAATAAGCGAACGAAAGAAAACAAAATACAAATGCACCGCATGAAAAAGAATTGCACGCAGTGTTATTTTTATTATTACTGAACTACATTTAGTTAGGTATGTTCTTCAATGTAATTTGAAACTGAGTATTGTGATAATAGCTTTTGTGAACTTCGCGCAACATTCTGACACACACACACACACACACACACACACAAACACAAACACAATCGCACTGAAAGAGTAACAATAATCAATGTCATAGTGCGAAAAGTACGAATTCATGTGGATATACAGAACAAAATATGTTTCTTTACTTTTATAGATATACACTGGTGGAAAATTACTATGAATGGATGATATTATCACAAAATAGCAACCACAAAAGCCTAATGTGAACACAAATAAAGTGTCTGGTGTAGGTAGAAGAGAGGAGTGCGTATGCAGTTTTTCATTTCAGCTCTTGTACATCACGTGACGGCACTATTGGAATTTTTAAGATTTTCATGCGAGTGCAAAGCTATTGCTCCAAGTGAACTGGAAGAATTAACTGATGGAATTCAAATTGTAGGTGTGTCTTCCCGATATCACCTAGATATTATTAAACGTGGCCGTATTACAGGAAATTTTGATCCAGGGAGAAAAATAATAGATGTTTCTAAGAAATTCAACAACGCCCGCAGAGTTATTTCAGGGATGGGGAAACATTTTAATCAATGGAATGAATAACAATTGGTAAGGGGGAGTTCGTGGTAAAAGTACGACACCAGCATGAGACAGGTTTACTGCCATATCAGCAAAAAGATACCGGAGCACTACATCTCAGCAGTAGCAAAATGAATATTTTTCTGTCACAGGACTGCCATCTTCCAAAATACGGTAGCGAAACGCTTGGAAGAAGGAATACATTTCCGCAGACCTGTTGTATGGTAAAAGGCTAGGTAAGAATATTATTCTCAGATGAGAGTAGGCTGTGCCAAAAATTAGATTGTAGACGCCAATTGAGCTGTCATAGGAGTGACACAGCATATTGTCCAGAAGATTTTGAGGAAAGGACCGATAGCAAATATGAAGTTTCAATGCAAGTATAAGTATTACGCATGGCTCTACATGTGCTAGTATAAGGGAATATGAATGACAAAAAGTACAACGTTGGGTTGTTCGCGATTTCCTCTTCACTAACCTGAGGGACTTTCATTGAGATTAATTGCATAAATTAACAATTTCTTCCCGACCAAAATGAAATGGGATTACATTAATTAGATACAGATCGAAATAAATTAAAATGATTCAGATACAAGGATATAAAAGTAAAGGAAAATTTAGAAACAATATAGGAAGCGACGAATGTTACTATCAGGAATGACAATTATCTACTACTTGTAATACTAAAAGACTGTCAGACGATTTCAACTTAGTAGCCTAGGTAAGATAATTTATTTTCAACGATAATTAAATCGGTTTGCTAAGATTGAGGTCTAAAGAGAGCCATCCTATTCTAGAAATTGATAAATAAATAACTAAGCTGAATTAATCTTGAGTTTCCTTAGATTGTTTCTTGTCATTTAAAGTTTTTTTTATAATAAATTGAATTATGACACAAGGACTAGACAGAAGCGAGTAGCGTTACACTGCAGCCTTATTAATGGTGCTGTCGGTGATAAACGTTTTTTTACGGACAACGACTCAGCATGTCATCAATTGCTTGCTGTTAAGGAATCGATGATATTCAACACTCGTATAATCCGCACGTTCTTCGGGCTTAAAACTTATTGAAAGTGTTTGGGATGCTTAGGGTACGAGACTTGCTTGTTTAAAATATCCTTTAACAAACTGGAAAATCCTCTTTGTGATCTAAATGAGGAATCAGATAAATTGCCTTGACAATTGTTGAATAATGTTGGGCGAAATATGACACTAAGAGTGGAATGTTTCATCGCACTCCACGGGAGACATATCCAGCGCTTTCACCTTTCTCTAAAGTTCCTGTTGTCATTTATACGCATTTTTCATATCTTTCTGTAAGCAGCATTTCCCCCTTGAGGTATTTTTTAAACTCCTGCATTTTTCAGAACATTAAAGACTACTTGTTATTCAGTTTCTTTTAGAAATTTTTATGCTATGTGAAGTTGTGACGACCATCCTTCATTATTTAATTCCACTACCATCCTTCCACCTAATTAATTAATCATTAATTACTATACAATAATTGAAAGTTCGTAAAAACACGGTAAAATACTTTATTAATCATTGAAGGAAAATATCTCTCTCTTCCTCTCTCTAATCACACTTAACTTACCAATCCTAGGTTAACATTTAAAAATGAAGTCCTAATTTACCAAATCACTCATTTTGATTCCATCAATTCCTACTAACCGTATCTTTGTACCTTAATACTTAGACTAAGAATCACTCCAATCCAAAAATTTACTTACGATTCTTAAATTCAGTTTGCTAATAACTATCAGATTGCTATAATTATCAGTTAGTTATATAGTTATCAACTTACTATAGTTATTGCTGTTATCTATATCTCCCTTCATTTTCCTTTCAATTCTATTTCATTTATATATCAATATCACTGACTCAAATAATTTCACTTCTATCTTCATCTAATTTACTTAATCATTTCACTAACCAATAATTTACTTAATCACCTTTCATTTTGTGTGGGAAGAAATTGTAATTGTATGTTATTCAAATTACTATACAGTCCCTGAGGCTAATGAAGAGAAAATTGCAAATAGCTCAACGTCACTCCTCCTCCCCGGAAATGAAACGTCCTTTTTCGTTCGGTTCGATAACCCACGGGAAAACTACATTTAAAACTTGGAAGAATATAAAGCACCAAAACCACTAAATGCATTAATGGACTTCAGTAGGCTACCTCACAAGTCTTAAATTTTCTGGCAATCACCAATAGCTTTCGTGTTGCTTCTCATTGCGACGTTAATAAACAATTAGTCAATAAACTCAAGACAAACTCAAAATGCCATTGCTGTCTCGTGTCCAGATAATTGTGATCTCTTGCCGTGCGGAAACAGGCTCTTCTGAGTCGTTGATTAAGATGGGTATATACAAGGGGGTTGTCTCGCAGAGTTCTTGATTGTAAAAATGTCTGTACATGGTATAAAATTATATTTTTTCTAATTGCGACGGAGCAATCTGGAAGGAACTGAGGCTCAGAAGTATTCATCATCCTCCGGGGTGAAAGTTATAAAGAGATTTAGAGTGTGGGTTGTAAACCATGGTCGGATTGTATCTAATTTTATTCTTATTAAAATGGACATGCTGATTTCCCTTTTATCAACAAAGAAAAAAAGAAACTAATGTCTCCTGCTTTTGAAAGATGAAATTATGAAAAAGAAAGGGTATTCAGTTGAACTATTTTTCATGATAAAAGGCGTGTGTGATACACTTTTATTTAATTTATACAATTAAAACAAATTTCGATGTCCATTTAAGAATTTCCAAGGAGTTTAAACCAGTCTTTTCGTATATTATCTAGATTTTATTTCAATGCATGTTAAGCTTCGTAATTTTTTAAAAATAATATTTCTATCTCTTATTCTTATCAAATGTTAAGTCATGTATAGTGTTTCTTAAAAATAGTTTTTTCCCCTTAAATACTTAATTGAATTCTTTTTTCGAGAAACGAGTAATGCAAAGAGTTTGTAGTACCCCTTTTAAAAAATATGTTCACTGTGAAATAACAAAGAATCATCTACATTTTTTTACATCTCAATTTACTAGAATTTATAAGGTGAGCCACCTTTTTATCAAATTTAAATAGTCGAATAAAAATATTTGTGAACCATACTTTACGGTCAAATAAACAATATAAAAGTTCTTTTTTGAATTTGATAATAAATTCTTCTCCAGATTCAGCTTAAATCTTAGATGTAAAAATATCAGAATACAAGCAAAAGGCTGAATCTCAAATTTTGAGTGAAACTCAAATTCCCTCCAAATAACTCAGCATTAAGCTTAAAATTTGCTTTCTTATGTCAGTATGCATGGAAAGAAAACAGGAGACAATCTGTAATTTGATGCTAATTAAATGTTAAAAATAATCAAATATGAAAATGAGAAAGAAATAGTTATAGATGTTCTCAGAATAAATGAGCTTCTATTAAACCTGAAATATAATAGGTTATACTTGGAAAAGAAGGTATTTATTTGATTATTTAATTGTAAATTGCCAGTATATTTTCTGAAATTCATAATATTAAATAACTTTGATCTAGAATAAATGAAATTCGACTCCATCAATTAGAAGCGATGCTGAAAACTATAATAAATAGTAAAATTATTCTTTTTTTGCTTATTTTTAGTAAGAGTTTCACGAAACATAACTTGTGAGTGCTTTCGCGACAAAAATAAACAATAAAGGCACTCAAATAAATTGCAGGTGTCCAGAATACGTGATCACTATTATTAAATCACAGCTTCGATAAACAGGGAAGGAGACGATTATTCTGGAAGCACGAGCTATATATCAGTTATTCGAGAAGCAAACATTTACAAATGATAGCGCTAACGAATTGATTGGTCTTTTTAATCTATCTCATCACACATAACCTAGTATAAGTAAGAAAGATAGGGAGAACTAACCCCGAAAGAAATATGACTATTGATTTTTCTAAGGACTTGATAAATGGCTTTAACCCTCAGCATTCTTTAAGGGATTTCTTTTAGGGTGGTTCTACTGATAGCAAATTTACAGACATTTTTCATTATCGGTAACAACTCGGTAAAATCTTCACACCAAAAACTGTATACCGGTAGATAATAGGGGCTTCTTTAAACAGTATATTTAAAAGAAATTCATTAGAATAAGAATTTTTATTTGATTCTTCTTTCCTGTGACAGAAGTTAGGAAAATAAACTGTATTCTGAAAATAAATAACATAAACAAACTTCAGCATTTGATACATAAGTAAGATTCATGTACACTGCTGGCAATCAAAATTACAGCACCATGAGGAAAAGCTAATACAAAAAAGATATTTATTGAACGTAAACAATATGACATGAAAACAATATGATTAAATTTGCAAGCAGTTTCGGGCTTTAAAGGCGTGCAAAATTAGTAGAAACAGCTGCCAGCCCTAGTAGCCTAAACGGCCCTTACGCGGTTAGGCAGGGGTAACCGGGTAAGGGCCATTTCCCACGAAATGGGCTTGAATGATAGAAACTAGCAACTCATTCCATGCTGCTTCAAGTCTATGCCACACTTCATCAACCATATTAGCTGGAGAGGAGTGACAGGCCAGTCTCTCAGCAACCAATGACCAGATATTTTCAGTGGGTGACAGATCTGAAGACCATGCAGGCCAGAACAACAATCGAATACCCTGCGTATCGAGGAAGGTCAGAACACGACGTACGACACGCGGTCTTGCATTATCTTGTTGGAAGATGGCGTTTGCCAAGCCTGGAAGCTAGGGTATTATTGGACGTAAGATGTCAGAAATGTACCAATCTGTGTTCAAATTACCGTTGATCCGAATTAGAGATGTGCATGTCGTGTACCCAATGGCTGCCGAAACCGTCACATCAGGTGTAGAGCCCCTATGCCGATATCGAATGCAATCAGGCTAAGAGCGTTCTTCTTGGAGCCTCCAGACATGTATGCGGCCATCAGAATACTACACGCAGAACCGGGATTCATCTGAAAAGACGACATTATGCCGCTCCTGTATCTAGAATTGCTATCGGAAAGCCAGAGTAATCGTATTTCTCTATGTAGTATTGTCAAGGGAAACCGAAGTAGTGGTAGCCGTGCTGACAGTCCACACAGCTGCAAATGTTATCGCACCGTACTAGAGGATACTAGGCATGCTGAAAACATGTACATTTCCTGACTAATAGTCCTTAATGTTGTTGTATGGTTTTGCAGGGCTGACCTCCCAATATGTCTGTCCTCTTAGACGTTAGTTCTGGGAGGGTGTGGAGATCCAGGATGTCATTCAGAATGACCCTCATCAACCCATTGATTCCATATTCACATGACATTGGTTGGATTTGGGCCATTGCGACGGGCAATACCACGGAACGATAATCCACACTTCAGATAGGCAATGATCTTATCTCTATAGAATAATAACACTTGCTGGTAAACATTTCTTCTTATTCGAGGCATAACATGATGTTCTGAGCAAACTCTGGCTTTTCATAGTGTTTTACGAATGAGTAATGCACTACAAAACTTTTCTCTTTTGCAGTGTTTCAAGTAACGCTACACCCTCCTGAGTCATCTTAATGTGCCAAAATACTAATGATTTACATATCCTAACCTCTTTTTCCATTCATGTGATTTTGACGTTTGTCAGATAATTCCATCCTGGTGTTGCAATATTAATGGCCGGCAGTGTATAAATAACACGATACATTGTAAATAATGTAATGTTGGGCTATACTCGAATTTCTCTTCGCTAACCTTGGGGATTTCTCATAAATTAATCTGCATAAAATAAAATCTCAACCCACCCACATGAAACGTGATTTACGCAAATTTGAAGAATTAAAGAAATATGTTGAATCAAATAGAAGAAACGTGTATGAAAACGTAGGCATACTGAATATAAAAGAATTTGGAAGTTAGTGGTTCATGGTCTATCGATTAATAGTGAGTAGTCGTCGTTGACATACGTGAACTTGCTTCGATAGTTGACTGAATGCCTAGAGGAATCTTCTAGAGTGAGAGAATTATGGTATAACTGCTCAACCCCCCAGTTGTGATTAAACTTGCTGGACCCCGAGCAAATGACCGAGAAAGTGGAGATTAATTTGATAATTATTCCAAGCTAGATTGCATAAGCGTTTAGTATTAGTATACAGTAACAGATCATTGTCATAACAGAAGTAATTTAAAAAAAAAAACTAAAAATATACTCATCTGTTTCCTCTTCGTTGGACTGTGATTTTTTTGTGGGCTTGGAATTTAATTTAGGAACGATTTAGCATTTTTAAATGATGACCTATGAAGCGAATAACAAAGAGCCGTCACAATGGCACTGAACAGGTCTCACCCAAAAAGTAATATCCCCATCCGGTATATTACTTTTCCGGTAAAATATTTCAATGGCATGGAAAATGTTCTTGAATTTTTAAAAAGAGTAAATACCAATTTTGTTTATTGCACTGTTCCCGAATGCATTACGATTTTCATTCTTCAGCATTTGCCTCAACGGCAGGGTGAAGTACTGATATGATAGGCGAATCCTTTGTGCCTTCATAGTTAGATGCATCCTTTGGACGAAACAGCAGATTTTGAACGTGTGAAGACGGCCCTACAAGGAGCGTTTTCATTCGTGAACGACCGCACACAAGATCAAAGCAGACATCTATGTGTCAAAACAAAGACTAATAAATCCCTTATAGATTTCATTAACTACTTTTTAAAGCTTGTGTATTTACTAAGTGAAATAGTACCGGAAACTGAATTGATACTGCATATAGTTTTGAGAATGTCAACTCCCGTACTGAATTACCTAGAATTTTGGAACCCATCAACGAAAACTCAGCTACTTCAATTTGTGTCTTAATAAGAACCGGTATTTCTATATCGCGATAGGTGTGGTCCTCGTCTCTTGACAGCGGCTGAAGAATATGAGGACCGTCGCAATGGCTATTATGTTGCTTCTAAATGCAACGTTAATAAAAAAAAACCCTATCAATTAATAACGCGGTAACCAATGCCGAAGTAATGCGTTTTTCAAAGAACAAGCCTCGTAATTATAATCTCTTACAGAGTCGTGGATTTTCTGTTAGATGGAAAAATAATCAATTAAGCACTAATCAAAAATCTCATGTTAAAAGGGCTCAAAACTCAAGTTATTAAAAGGTGTCCGCCCTCTTAAGATCGCCGATCTGTGAACCGTCGTAATAAAACGAACAAGGAGAGATTTGAGAACATAGGAGGACGAATCATCTTGTTCTTTCATTTAAATCAACAGATAAAAGACTTTTGTCATAAGTACTACCTCACAGCAGGATGCATGAATTTACACCGATGTTGCCACCGTATTCCCACAACAAGTGCCAGCCATTGAGAATCAAAATCCAGCCACAAGAATCATCTGTAAGAAACTAATCATGGACCGTCAAAGTTTAGCTGGAAGGTCTTTTACAAGAAATGTATCTGAAGAGTTGCTCGTCCATCCCAACGGATCCACAATAAGATGCTACCTGAACAACTGCCTTGCTAACCTAAGATATATCACTGCACCATGTTGTATTGATCTATATATATATTCGTCATCGTAATCGTAAGAGGTCGCAATGTTTCAACTTTCAAGCCCCATTTTTTAGATTTTGGAATTTATTCAAACTTTTGTAAATCACCAAAAAGGATGACCTTGAAATGTTTGTATGTCATTATTTGGCTCTTGGGCCATTTCTCAATCTAATATATTAATCAAAAACTACTAAACTTTAAATGATAACACGCAAGAAAGAAACATATTCTTTACTTATTATCACTGTAAAATATCTAAAGTTTCTCCCTATAAAACCACAACCCAACTTTTAATCCTAATTTTTGATTTAAAGAAGAAATCTATTTTACCTCTCCACTTGTTTTAAATTTCATAACTCTCTTCGGCAGTAACTAACACATGGATCAATAAGTCCCGAAACTGTGCGGTAGTTTTTTTTGCGATTTCCTCCTTCAAACGCACCAGCAAGTCAATATAATAATCACTGTTGATCGATTTACCTTTTTCGAGGTAGTCAATGAAAATCACGCCATGCGTATCCCAAAAAACTGACGCCATGACTTTGCCAGCTGACTGCTGCGTTTTCGGACGGCTTTCGCCAGCTGTGCGCCACTCAGATGACTGCCGCTTCGACTCTGGAGTGTAGTGATGTATCCATGTTTCGTCCATGGTCACGTAACGACGCAAGAAATCTTTTTTGTTGCGAGTAAATAGCGATAAACAGCTTTCTGAATCATCGACTCGTTGCTGTTTTTGTTCCATCGAAAGCAATCGCGGCACCCACTTGGAAAAAACCTTTTTCACTTCACTTCAAAAAACCTTTTTCAGTAAATACACTTCCATATGATATTTGTGTCATCTCAGCAATCTCACGGAGCTTCACTTTACGATCTTTCATTATAATTTTTGTCACTTCACTCATATTTTCCGGTGTAACGGCTTCCACAGGTCTACCCGAGCGTTCCGCGTCATTTGTGTCGGTACGACCACGTTTAAACTCGGCAAACCACCGACAAATCGTTGCTTTTGATGGGCAAGAGTCCGGGTAACATTTTTCAATCCATTGTTTCGCTTGCACGGTGTTTTTACCCATTAAAAAACAATGTTTTATCAGAACACGAAACTCGGTTTTTTCCATTTTTTAAACAAACTACAAAGCGACTTTACTCCAACCTCGATAACTCAGCTGTTTCTGGTCCGATCGCCTTAAAATTTTGACACGTTTCAAGCAAAGGTTCGTACTCTAGAAAGACCTGGTTACTGGTTTACTACGAGAGCCATCTCTGGGTTAGTCTCGGAACTTATTGATCCATGTGTTACATAGCTTAATACTTTTAGTGGAAGTCTCTTCAATCCTCAAGGTTAACCAAAGAATTTCTATCTGAATAACAATTATCTAACCACGCAAGTCCTTATTCTCACTATCTTCCTTCATTTTCCATCAATTGCTTATTATTTATAAATAATTATATCTTCACTTCATTTCTACCTTCATCTAATTTGACTATTTACGTTTCATTTAGGTTCGGAAGAAATTATAATTTTATGCAATTTAAATCAATAAAAGTCACTGAGGTTAGTAAAGGGAAAAGTCAAGAATAGCCCAAGTCACTACATTTCTAAATGGAAAGTTTTATATTTTTGGTTCAATCTTAAACTTTCAAAATTAAGACATTTGTTCCAACGTAATTAATATTTCACCTTTGGTTTATCGAATAAATTATTGTCTTGCAACATATGAAATTGCATATTTTCTAAATATATCAATGTTTACACTGTATACGGGTGTCTGAAAGTTAAATATGGCTCATGAAATGTTAGAAAATATGAGTAAATATTGGTGAATTTGCTCGAAATAACTATGTGGATAATCATCTTTTCAAAGAAGGTGAAACTGCATCTTTATGCAAAACATTTCAATCAACATCTTCATTCGCAAAACATTTCAATCAACATCTTCATTCGCAAAACATCTGTGTACGTTGGAACTCAGATAATCCGGCTCAATTCTTTATAAACAGTTCGGACAGGTTTCGTGTAATTTAAGTGCAAGGGATTGACGGCGGTTAAAAAATTACGAGTCACCAATAGTCCTCGTGTTGCTTCTAGTGCGACGTTAATAAAAACCAAACCACCATGTGTGAGGGAACGTTGTTAATGATTAAACAGAACGAATGATGGTACATAGGCGACAACTGGGCTTATGTACTAAATGAAGAAAGGTTAGAATTATCGAATCTAGATAATGACTAACTGAAATATCTCGAATTCTCAATGTGCCTTAGTGTGTAGTGTCAAGACTGTGGCGGAGGCTTCAAAGCGCAGGAAACTAATAGATGGATAGATGAATTCGGAACTAATAGATGAATAGACAACCCCTTCCCGGTCGGCCAAGAGATACTATCGTTTGCCAAGAGCGATATCTGGCAATAACTGCTCGTATTCAGATGGACAGTTGGGCCAGAGAACTGGGTTCAGCGTTTATAGCAGCCACAAGAGTTTACGTTTCCAGACGAACTGTTTACAGGAGGCTCAATCATGTTGATCTCTATGCCAGACGGCCAGCAGTTTGCCTTTAAGCGCGCTTGTTCACATTGTAGTTGAGGTCGGTAAACCAATATGACGTTCAGTGATGAGACTCTCGCTTTAGCCTGAACACTGATTCTCATCGACTAACGACTTGGCGAAAATGTGGAACTCCTTCTCTTTGGGGAAGCATCACAGAACGATTTGAATTTAATCTAGGGGTCATGGTGTGACCAAAGATGATGCTGGACAAGAGAACAGATATCTTTTTCTTTGAGGTAGGGTCTGTGATAGATGAAATTCTTGAGCCTTATTTTAGACTTGTTTTGAGGTGCAGTTGGTCCTGATACTTCTTGTGGATATTCCGAGGAAGGAAATACTATCTTGAGAATTCCTTGACTAATTACAAAGATAAAACTGGAAAAAGTTTAAAATACCTGTTCATAATCATTTAAATGTCGATGATGAAGTACAGATCTTTTCGGAACTAATAGATGAAGAAATTTTTTTTGATATATAACAAGTGATAATGCTGAAGTAAGAGAGGATGATGATGTAAATGAAAAAAATAATTATGTTACGGTAAAGACAAACTCATCTACTGCAGAAGTAATATATTCAATTGATGCTCTTCATAAATTTATTTCTAGCTTACCTAATGAACTAGAAAAGCATCTAAATTCTTTAGATGCACTTTGTTCTTTTTGCATGAGATTGTCTTTGGATAATGCAAAAAGACAATAAAATATTCTGATTTATTTTCGCAGAATTCCAAATAAATAAGGATTAATTAAGTAAGCACCCCTGGTGATTCCAATGAAAGTGGAGCACCCCTGGTGACGCCACTGGATACGAAGAGCAAAATTCTTCTCGTTCCAATATTAGTTCCCTCTTTTATGATAATTCTCTTTAGAACGATATATTATTTTGACACTCCCCCAAATATCGTTATAGATTGATTTCACTGTATTATCAATGTATATTTTGTATCCAAAATGATCCTTGTCATCCTACTATGGAAATATGAGTACTTGAGCCCTTTACGATTACACGGTTCAGGATCCTGCTTTAAACTAATTACATCTCTCTTAGACATTTTATGTTTGGAAAGAAAGATACATTTTGCTCATACTGAGGAACTTTGATAATGAGATTCCCCGCTGAGGAAATTAGACGATTTTTGCTGCACAATTAGCTCCTACTACTGATGAATACAGATATGCCAGGTTGAAAAAAGATGAATTACCGGTTCTGTGAATCTGAGTTTCATATGTTATTCCATTATAGTGAGGAATTAGAGGACATCAGCCAAAGGCCTATTTAGTTTTAGTATAAAATTTATTCTGTTTTTCATTGTTGTATTAAATAAGAGATGCGACATAAGCTTTTGTGATCCCCAAGGGAGTTTTCCGTTGCACTTTTGCCCTATCTTTATAATGTTGTAATTACCCTTGTAGATTCCTCTCTCGAGTTTAAATTTTAGGATCTTCAGATAGACTTCTATTATATTAATCCTTTAACTGCTTAGGCATTTAAGAGTAAACGAATTTCCCTCCAGACTAATAAACTCGACATAGTGTCATTGAACTTCAAGATATCGTCATTACTTATAGTTCTAAAGTAATTAGAGTTGAGGGTCGTGTTATAGACTCATTTTTTTAGTGATTTTAGTTTTTGTTCTATTCTTAAAAATCTTAAAATTGACATTTATTTGCGTCATTTTGTAAAATTTACCAAATTGACAATTAGTTTTCATATTGAAAATGAATTCGGTCATTTTCAAATAACTTTGATCTCTCTCAGGTGGTACAAAAATTGTAATTTTGCGATGTATCCATTCTTATTAATTAAGAGAAAGGACCCAGTAATGAAAATTATTAAAGAATAAAATAATGTTTTCGAAGAAAGAAGTTTGAAAAGAAAAGCTTTTAATTAATTCAAAATTAGTAAGAAATAAATACAAAGCGGTCGAAAAATTAGATTCGGAGTATCGAAATCATATTAAATCATTAGAAGACGGTTATCAAAACGATTTTAGCAATGAAATTGTCATAAGATGCACGGGGCTGATTTCATAAAAAGGAAAATAAGCAGAAATAAAAACTATGTAGAATAGATTTTTTTTTAAAAAAAAAGTGTTTCATAGGTGGGGATTTTTGAGATCTGAGGAATATAAGTAAGGATTTTTTAATAGATAATGATCAATGTGACAAATACTGTTGCAAAACTGTGGGCGTATTTTATTGAAAGTATTGTATTATACTAAGTTCAATCGGGTTCAACATTATTAAGTGATTAATTTGGAAGAGAGCCAACAAAAAACGAGGAAATGTATGAAATTACAATCTCTGAACAATTATATTATGCTCCAAAGAGCAAACAAATGAATAAATAGTTTCAAAAAGCTAAATAAACATAGATAGCAAGATGCAATGTGGACCATGACGTTATGTAACATAACATGCTCTAAAATCTTGTACGGGGAAGATAAAATTTGCCTCCACGGTCACTTCAGATTAAAAAAAAAATCTAGTGCGAATTTGGAAGAAAGGATTCCGAGGTGTACAATACGAGGTGTGACTATTAAATAACGAGATTGACGCTGCTATAGAAGAAATGTACATGCGCCAAACGCCAGCGACAGATAGTTGTTTAGTGGGAAGCCTTCTCTTTCGAATGCAGTATCTCTCCCTTCTGTAAACACAAATCCGTATACCAGAAGCCTTCATTCACATTAGAGTTACTTTTTTGTTTCGCCAATAAAATGATAGGGGAGCAACGAATTGTTGCGAGATTTCGAATGAAACTTTTGAAAAACCACTACTGAAACATATAACTTATTGAAAGAAATGAATGGCAATCAATGTTTACCGCATGCATGTGTTTTTGAGTGATTTGTTTTCTAGATGGCAGAGAAGACGATGAAGATAATTCTCGTCCGAGTCGCCCTTTTACGTCAAAAACGGCTGACAATATCGAAAAAATAGATGATCTGGTTCAATCGCACCGTCGGTTAAGTATTCGTGCGATTGCTGAGATTGTAGGAATTGACAAAGAATCCGTACTGAAAATTTTTTCACCAAGTCAATGCACTGAATTATTTTACGTTGTCTGTCAAGAGGTTTCTAAATAAGTACAGAATTCCAGTGTTAGACCATCCGCCTTATTCAACGGAACTGGAGCCATACGACTTCTATCTGTTTCCTAATGTGAAACTTGCATTAAAAGGAGCAGAATTTGAATTTGTTGAAGCTGTGAAATAGAAACGGCTCGTATCCTGAAGGAGCTGACAGAAGAAGACTTTCAGCACCATTTCGAACAATAGAAGATTTGCATAGAAGGTAGTAGGATAGAGGAGGGATGTATATTGATAGTGATAAGTAAATATGTATGATATCAAAATAAAATGCCTTACATCATCATTCTAGTTATTTATTAGCCAAACATTGTATGAATACAACGAGCGTATTACCGCTGAAGTGTTAAAGTTTTCGTTGATTGATTTAAGCAAAGTTTTCTCATTAAGTTGAGTGAAATTACTTTGATCAAGTTTTCTGTTATATTTGAAATTAGTTGTAAGCAACAAAGGATCAAATATATTTGTCTAGTCCACAATTCGTATTTATTAATATTATCACAAATGTATTTTTGAAAAAAGAAATATATTCATTTAAGTACATTTGCTAATGCGATGTAATTGTCAAGCACTTAACTTTTTTGAAAATCAATCGATGTTTATTTATAAAAGATATTTTAAGACGTTAAAATTTATTCTTGCTAAAAAGTACAGTAATTATTTTATTGGATAAAAGGTAAGAGGATATGTTTGTAAACAAGTGCACTGGTGTTTAAAATTAAATTAATTTGAATAATTTCTTTGTAAGTATAGAATAGAAGGTCCAAGTCAATGCTTCCAAACAATGTTGCAAACAATGTTTACATTTATTCTTGTTTGTGAGCTGAGAGTTTAAATGAAAATACATTGTAAGTGCTAACTTTCATGATTCATTCGTTTGCACATTGTGGTGACTATCGAAGTGTTTTTCGAAAATTTAAAAGTAAACTGTTAAAATGAAATAACCGACACCGCTTGTATAAAGGAATTAGGTGACAAATCTCTGAAAGACTTAAGGCAAGGCAGCCTCATATATAGATTACCGGAATATTTCATGTAACCCCCGGTTTGTATCCAACTCGTACATGATATAATGGGACGGGATCTATAGAGAAAAGATCTGCCTAGGACCGGCGCTAGAAGTGTGAAGCCTGATCACGCATAGCTGATCTAAGAAGTAAGCCCCGACGATGGAGGATGTGAATTTCTCCCGTTTTGCCTATCTGAAGCTCTGGGGACTCAAATTCTATCATTCACCGAAAAATACTGTAAAGGAAAACAGCTCTCTCTCGCACTCAGTTCCGGTGTTTTCGGTCAGTCAATGGTAGTACATGTGATGGGCGCCACAATAGCAACTGTCCTCCCGCCAGGCGTCTTGCGATGGTACGGACTGACTCAGAAGCCCTTGGTGATAGTGCTGCCTTGGATGGTGGACAATGCGACAGTTGACGTTATGCGTGCGTGTCGTATGATGTGACGGTCTTCTCAACTATTGGTCAGTTGAGGGCCTCCAGAACCTGGTAGCCACATAATAGACGTTTTCCTTGTCCATTGATCCCAACACATCTTCAGAATAAAGTCAGAACGGCCTAGGTGGTGAAGTACTCGCAGAGCTGACAACCCGGTTTCCCTCATCCTTATGATTCTTCTACTCTCAAACTCTGACAGCTGCTTATATTGTCTCCGACGAAGCCGTAATTACAACTCTCGTTAAAAAGCGTCCCTCTATAACAGATTAAATACACACAAACAAGTTCTGCTTACCTGTTTTATAATCCAAGGTGAATGAAGTTCAACACACTCTGGTGGTTTTCCGCAATCACTCTGCATTTCTGATCCTTTACATATCTGCCTGACACGTACCTTCATGCAAAGTTTCGTAACAAAATCCTCCTCTTTCTTCTTGGTGCGCAAATTTCTATGGCAATGAGTGTACTTCATTATAAATTACGTTACAAAACTAGAATGTTTTAGAAAATCTTGATACCTGATTTATTACAAAAACATTAGTTACCTATAGTATTACTGGATTAAAAGCACTAAATACCAATTCTAAAGAACTAAGTTTAAGTTGAATTTTAATATGGAAATAGAAGTACAAGTAATTCCACAGTTTCAAATTTAAATGAATTCAATTATGTTCAAAAAGAAGCTGCGTAGTAACCAATCAGAAGGTGTTTAGTGGTTGCATCATATTAAATGCCTCCGGGCAGCATTATAAGCAACTCAACAACGTCGAAAATACCGAAGCGATCAGAAGTCATCAGCACTACAAGACAATATCATAAGTACAAGTCATTATTTATCTATGTAGTAGAAACGATTTTTTATATTAAATAATAATTTACGTAACCCAATGCAAGTAATGTTTCAAAATCTTAAATAAAGGCTTCTTGAGAACAAAGTTGAAGTCACAGTTTCATTTACTAGTCAAAGTACTGTGTGGTTATAATTAAAGTTACACTATTTAGAGGCCTGTAGAATCCGTTCTGCTTATCGGACTTTGATGAAACTTGGAATGTATGCTATAAGGATCATGGTAAAAAGGTTTCTGCAATTAAAAAAATATTCAAATTTTGACCACTAGGAGGAAACGGGGTGCCAAAAGAAGGAAAAAAAAATATGTTAGAATCGTTAAAATTTATTCAACTACAGAATTAGCTCAATATGTACTCCATTGACATCAATAATGTGTTGAAAGCGCATTATAGCGTTTTCAATGGTAGCGCGAAGCAATTACGAGGGACTTCAGCCACATGGCGCAGAATGGTAGCTTTCAAATCAGGTAGTCCTAATTCCTCCTCTATTATTATGGTCTTTTAGAAATCCCCACATCCCGAAATCACAGGAATTTAAGTCGGGTGAACGAGAAGGTCATGTATCCGGAAAATGTTTGGATATTACACGATTATCGCCAAAGTTAACACTAAGCAGTGCTTTGATTTGGCGCCCAATGTGAGGAGTTGCTCCATCTTGCATAAAGATAGCGGTTTGCAAACATTATCGTTCCTGTAAACCAGGAATGACTTGCTGTTGAAGAAGTTCACTGTACCGTGCATTCGTGACGGAGCATCATAGGCTTGATAACAACGTTTTTATTTTGTTGACTTTTTGACACATGAACTTCATAATGAAAATTGTAATTATATTGAAACTATACTTCAAAGTCGAAAAAAAACAATACCGTTCCTTCACGTATAAAAACAGTGTCAAATTATGAATTTTTTTTTGTCCAACTTAATATTTTGAAACGCATTATTGCATGAACATTTACTCGGATAATCGAACTTCTTATTGTAAGAAAATAAACATCAAGAATTTGTTCTGTAATTATTTGAACGTGTTTGAGCAGATTTTGATTTCAAGTCGAGACCACAAAAGCACATTGAATTATTTGGGGAAATTCCTTCCTTCCCAAGATCGAATTAAGTGGGCGTCGTTCGTAATCGAATGGTGACATAAACTCGTCACACTGACCGTAATTGGAAGCCACGTAATCACTTGCACAAAGAGCCGGATAATTTCCCGGACGACGAAGAAGAAAAGTATTCATTTCATTAATTGTTCCCGAGAACGAACTTCCGGGCTATGTAAGTAGACAAAAGAAACTATTTCAGAAGGGGGGAAAAAACTAAGACTTGGGTGCTTTTCCCCCCCTAATTTCTTAAACGACCGTTTGAAACCCCCAAAATAGATATAATTTTTTAATATAATGTAGTAAGTCCTCTTTCAGCACTTTTTTGATTCGTGCCGATTAAATCTAACTTGGTCATTTTATTTCATTGAATTTCACTTCATAATTTCTTGCCGTTCACAATGTTTCATAATAGTTTTACTATACAATAGGCACTCCATATAAACTGAAATTATTTCTTTACAAAGTGACAACATCACGGAACCAAAAAATAAAAGGGAAGGTGATTTTTTCAAAATGTTAATTGAACATTTATAAATATTTTAAACGAAACAGACGATTTTATTTTCCTAGTTTCGTGCTTGCTTAATGAACCGTTTTTATTTGGCCTACAGAAATAAAGGTGAGTGATTCAGAGATAAAAAAAAACTAAAGGGTTTGTGCCATAAAACTTTACTAACTTTTGGGAAAAACAGATCCAGAAACAGTTAAGTTTATAAAAGAAGCTTACAAAGACAATTGTTTTGGTGAGTCTACGATTTTAGATGGCAAGGTGATTTAAAAAAAGAACGTTTGTCTGCAAAACTAGTTCTTAAGCCTGATAGACCAGAAAATGTAGTGAATGATTGAAATATTAACACTCTGTGGGTAATCTTCCTAGAAAATTGGCATAAGTCATATTAGGAGATAGTGGCATCAACTAACATTTCGAAAATGTTGATATTTCGCAATTTGCGTAACAATTTACAGCTTCGTCATGTTTATGTGCTAGATAGGTCCCTCGTCACCTTACTATATGTATAATTTATCATCATGCTGTGCCTCCGGCAACTACTGTGATTGGTGAATATTATGTTTCAGTTTTGAAAATTTTACGATATCACATATCGAGAAAGTGTCAAGAACTGGTAGGGAATTGGACATTACACAATAACGCTTGCCCTCATATCGCTTCTTCTGTTCATTATTATCTTAGTAAATGGAGTTGGGGGCAATAATAAAATCATACCCCCAACTCCAGACCTTTCATTGTGCGATTTCTGGCTGTTTCCGACGTTGAAGGGAAGCTCCGTGGCGAAAATTTAATACAGTTTCAGACATTATTTCAGTAGTGAAGATTTCAATGAAGTAGCTTCCAGAAGAAAGCTCATCTACTTGAAAAGTGGGTTGCACGATGGGACCATTGCATATCATCTGAGAGAAGGTACTTTGAAAAAATAATGATATATATATATATATATATGCATGGTAATTTAAAATTATTTTTTGAGCATGAGTATAATATTATGTAGTATAATATTTTTAGCAAGCATCATGACTCTTTAGATACTGTCTACGCCTCAGTTACTCGTATTCGGGAGATCATGACTTCTTTTGCATCCCAAAAAGTCTTCGTTATAATTTTTCGGCCGATGTGATCATCTTCGTTTTATTTGGAAAAGTTTCACTGGAAGCAATCCTATGTTTTGTTTGTTGCTTGATTTCCGGTGCATAATGAGGAATCCAGGTCTTACCAACAATGACAACTTAACGCAGAATGACGTCAATAGCTCGTCGTGCGGCAGCAGTAAAATATTAATTTGACATCAAATTACAATCAAATCAAAACAAACTTATGAATCAATGTCCAATTCGTCTCGGCTCCGTTTAGTAGATGACCTCACTCAATCATATACCAATTTATCTTAATGTTGCCATCTGTCTTCAAATACAAATATTTTTTGAACCAACCTCGTATGTGCCGGTTTTACCCCTACTATCACGTCATGCACGATAAACACAGGAAAATAAAAACCTTACATGTCATGAAAATATCCAAGTTGTGTTGATTTGTGGACAACAAACCATTGTGGAATCTATACATATAAAAAAATTGTGAATATCTTACAAGGAACTTAAATAAGCAGGAGTATAGAAACTTTTGATTTACTCGTAATATACTTTAATTATTCCTAGCCTGCATACTAAATAATTTACAAAATATTAGTTTCATAGTGACATGCTATCACTTTCAACTGATAATGTTGCCCCTACTCTAAAGTAAATAAAACAGTCATGTGACAATTTCACTTTTTGGCTGCTAGGTTTGCTTAGGCTGCATTAAATGAGAGGGTATGTAGAGAATACTATTTATACTCTAATTTGTTGTAGTTAATTAAAATATTAAAGATGATTATTGTCAAATAAATTGCTTATTGCGCTTACAAAGGGTATCTGAATATGGTAATTTCGATGTTAACTGCTTGCTGTAAAACGTATAACAATTCTCTCGGACACGATATTCTAGTCGAACACTTAGTAGATATCTGGTATCCCTTCCCTTTGGAAATTTTTGGTTGAATTAAACTGGCTACGCCTCTTCCATATCTACGGGACATATAATCTTAACTGGTTCGATAGCTGAATTAGTTAACTCAAGTACTGATTACTGAATACCTCAACCGAGACAGAAAATAGCAACTATAAAATTGTAGCATCTGGTGCAGGGGTGTTTTTGGTTCCCAAGAGATCAAACTGATAAAATTCAAAATTCAGGGAAAGCAGAAATATTGCTTGACCTTCCACATGAGTCTCAGCTGTCTTCAATGAATTCCCAATACAACAAAGTCCCAACATCCATCTAGTTCCACAGATATTTGAATTGACATCAAAAGAATAAGATCTTTTTCTTTTGGTAATAGTAGTGACAGATGGAATATAAAAATAATCTTCATCAATAAAAAGGGAATTACTTTAAAGTTTTTCTAAGAATTTAGCCTTTTTGGTATGTCTTGAGTCCCGAGGCAAATTTTATAAAATACGCATCAAGTATGCTTCAAAAATCGAGTTTATTTGTTGTGAACTCAAATAAACTGAAAAAGGTTCGTGTATACCATTGATATTCGTTGAACAACTCTTCCAGAAAAAACTTTCTTTTTTCCTATGTTTTCCAAGTTGATCTTGGAGAATTAATTTTAGAGTGTTGCTTAATTTTTTTTACTACTTGGAAAGTGATAAGCCTTTAAAATAAGATAGACCGTATGATGTGTGAGACTAAAAAATGGCTAATCAGCAAGTGTTTTGGAAAAAAAAAAACGTTAAGCCTCAATTATCCATCGTAGAATAAAAGGGGGGGGGAACCTGAACGCAAAAAAAAATTATTTTATAAAATTATCCTTTGGCGATCGCATTCCTTTGAGGAGGAAAAAAATAGCCCTGGAAAATTATTTTTTTAAGAAAAAATTATGTTTTCTTATAATTCCTATTGGGATGGAAAAAAAAATCTTAAGAGTAATTTCACGTTAAATAAAGTTTGAAATTGTTTTCACATATTCTTAAGAGAAAAAGAAATGTTTTTTTTACCAAGATGTAGTTGAAGATGCTTTGGGTAGAAAAAGAAAATTGACTTTTGGAGTAACTTTATTCTATGTTTAAAAATTTCCAAAAGTCATCCTAATTATTTCCGCAGTTTTATTCCAGATTTTTATTAATACTGCTTTGGATCACATTTGTAAATCTGTTCCATTGAATTAAAGATCTTAACGTTTATAAGCGTTTGAATTATAAACTTTAAAACTGTTTGATACAAAATAATGGCCTGATTTATTTTCAAAACCAACAAGATAAAGTATTTAAATGACAACTTTGGTAATTTGAAATAATTTTGTCTTCATTTTTTATGAATAGTTAGTAGAATATCAAGCAGTGTGATGTAATGAAATAGAGGTTATACATTTTATTCACCTGTAATATTCCTTTTGTTTTAAATTAAAAAAAAAAACTCTTGAAATTTTAAATTTTTTTAAGTATTAAACTTAGAAGTAAATGTGTTATGTATATCTATTATACTATTGACTGATACATATACAGTGAGAGTCAAAGATGTAAAAACTAATTTTTTTTTTATATATGAAGCAGTTTCTTACACATAACTAACATGCATAATTTATGTGAAACATTAAGTAATATTTAACTATTGAGTATTCATAAATAAAAAGTTTAACTCCTTGTAAATATTAAACGAACTTTAATTATAAGAAGAAATACTTTATTAATAAGAAATACACCTAATTTTATGGATGGATTTAATATGGTGGAAACAGGAATTAGAAATTTAGTATTTATCAAATCTACAATGACACCTTGTTCAAAATTCAAATATTGAATTGGTCAAGATAATAAATCTTCTAATATGATAACATTCAAACACACATGAAAAATTATGAAAGAATGGTTACTATCTGTTCAGGCACAAAAAGACTTAAGACTATCCTTCGCAATCCCCAAACCTTAACCCTACTGAAAGCTTATGGCCCTATATTGACACGAAAATATGCGAAAGAATACAGATTTTGAAGCATAATCTATCACAGAAGAATATGGTAAACATTCACACCCAAATTGACAAAGTTATTGGGGTAATCTTTTAATACCCCATAATTGTATGCGATAATTATTGGCCCTTACTGGTGATAAAATCCAATAGAAAGCAGGCGAAATATTAAAAGTTACTTTTTTTTCACTTTATTTTTGTTATTCATGTTTTCTTTATGCATTACATCTGATGCGCTTCCGTTTAAGTTTTTCGTTATATTTTGTTTTAATTTAATGTTTATAAACTGTTTAATTATATTTGAATAAGTTTTTATTCCTGTGATAACTTCCTTTTCATTATAAGCCATTAATATATTTGATATAATTTATTTTTCTAAATGCAAAAAAGGTATTTACTTTTCTTGGCATTTTACTAATACTTGATTTCCAGTATTTGCAAAGTAAAAATTTGGGTCACAGTAGCTATTCCGAAATTCATGCAGTGATGTCAGAAGAATTTTTGCAGACAACGTTCTTGACATTTAATAAGATATTTAATGTTTGATGTTTTTTTAAGAATATCTTCTTTGCGAGTCAAACGTTGGTCAGATATACTCTTTAATGATCTTCATCTACTGAATCCAACCCTTCTCTCTCTTTTATTTTAATCTTAACAAAAAAGTATGATTCACCCAATAAGCTGTTCAGAACATAAACAAAAGTTCTTTTTGTAATGTCTGTATGCTATAAAAATTTATATTCAGCATTAAAACATTAGCAATATTTTATTTTTTATAAGAAAATTGTAGTTTGATGGGAATCGAATGCTCTTACTTTAGACGCTACCGATTTATTTTTGTTATATTAATAATTTTGTAGAATAATTCGATCAGAAACGATTTGATTCCTGCACGTACAATTAGTGTGCATTACATAATTATCACACCATTCAGTTAGAAGATGCTGTTTGAACACCCATATCTCAGTAGCAAACGAGAAGCCTTAGATATAAGATGCGGAAGGCAGAGATACCCTAAGAAATACTTAATATTTTCTATTTTATTATATTTGTAGTGAATAAAAAAATTGGTTGATTTTTAAGGAAGAGTTTTTTCACATCACTCAACTACATACAAAATTAATCTGCAACAGCGTGATTTTAAAGTGTTTCGATAATGATTTCTTTGCGATTCCGAAACCTTTTTAGTTCAATACAGTTGAAAAACGCCGTTATAAAAGATTCTTATATTGTTATAACAGAAAAAAGATTTTCCATTTCTTCTTTTTAAAATGCGTAAAAACCTAATTTTCAGAATCTGTAATAAGGTAAGAGATATCATGAATAAAATTTTTCATTTCGATTTAAGGATAACTAGCAGTCGAGAAATACATAATTTTAATTCCGGAAACGTAAACAAAAATGCTCTTATGTTTTATTTATACCTGGCTGTACACTGCTTCTGGGTTTTTTTAGATTGTTATTTCCCGAAAGGTTTCATAAAGTATATTCACTTTCTGATACAAATGACTCTGCGAAGAACTATCTGAAGGGAGACTTACATGATTTAGAGAAAGAAAATTTTAGTGATATCAAAAGTGGAAAAAAGACGTTACAAAATAAACTAGAATAAAGAGTGGAAACATCATTTTATCATAAAATTTTGCCCCTTTTCTTTTTCTCTCTCAAGGGATTATACTAAGGGAGATGAACAACGTACCATTTACAATGTAAACAGCAATTATTTTTGAGAATTCTAACGAAGTTATTTATCTTGATCACTGATTCTATGGAACTGTTTTAAAAGACACAGAAAAGAATTACTTTTGATCCTTATTTTAGATGCATTATCTTAGTTTAAATTCTTTAGAAGAAAAACTCCACTGCAAAAGGACATGAAATTTGGGGAGATATTAAAAAAAAAAATTGAAATTCAAAACTTATTTTTATAACCCATATATTAAAAAAGTATTTTAAAAAACATTAGAGAAATATATGTGATATAAGAAAGAAAAACGACACTAATTTCTGAAATGTATAAGACATTCTAAAATCACGGTACCGAAAAAGTTAATTTTGTCCGGAATATGTAATTAGCTATTCTATTTTTCATATCTTAATGAATTCAAATAAAATGCTTTCTTACATAGATTTCTACTTCACTACGATTTATTTTTAAATACATACGTAACTTTGAATCGCTTAACACTTTCAAACAATTTGAAGGTGCTTAACTCTAAACTCTTTCAACTGTCTCTTTTCATTTCAACATACGTTATAATTGTACATTATCATCCAAGAAGTAATTGAAAAATACTTTATTGTTATGTCGTATTTCATCGCACGAGGTGCGTGTGACTATGTGCTACCTGTATTCTTTTTTTTTTTTTTTACCACGATCAAACAGTTTTCGGAATTGGACAATTACAATTCATCAAAATTATTTATCTTACTTAGCGCTTATTTTCCTTGTACTCGTTTTTGATGACAGCTACAGTCGCTAAAGCGATTTAGTGTTATTGTTTTCGACCGTTTGTTATACGGCACGAAAACAAATTTGAACTTCTTTCACAGATTGGTTCGTTTTCCGTTTTCTGCCAAATCACTAATTGATTCAAGCTACGTCGAGTTTGTAACTTCGACGAGACATGGATTTCATCATACATTGGAGACCAAGCAACAACCAAAACAAAGATCCAATTAATCTGTAAAGATGGTTAAGAAGGCTCCATTGGAGTGACAAAGTTTTGAGACGATTTTTTGGGGGTGCTAAGGGTGCCATATATATCAACATTTTAAAACAAACAAAAATGATCAATACTACAGTGAGTTACCTAATTTCTATATTACTAATAACCTATTGCAATTCCTAACACTTGGTACTTTTTGTAGCTATATCTCATACTTTTAATGATACAAAAAATATGTAAAAAGTAATCAAAGCTACATGTTTGCTTAGAACAAATATATTTTGTTAGTGTTCAAAATTTTCAATTCAATTTTTATTACTTAATAAAACCTGATTTTAGATTTTTGTGTAATGAATAAGAATTTATTTTAAAATCGTTTTTGAGAAGTGTGTTTTTTTAAAAAAATTTAAATAAAAAATATCTATATATAATTAAAATAGATAAAAATAAGTAACATAAACTAAACATTACAGTTAATCTTCTCAGACAAATAAAGGAAATTATCAATGAATATTATCTTGTCCATTTTTAATAAAGAACGCAACATAACATTAATATTAATTTAATTAAGGCGCATAAAAGTGTTTTACATTTTTCAATGGAAAAAAAGCTCCTGATTAAAAGCTTTCTTTATCTGTAGAGTTGGATGCACAGCGCATTTTCTAAAAGAAATTAAAGTTATCATTTTTTTTATAATTAAAAAAAGTAAATGCAAAGATTATAAAAATTTTATTGATGATGAAAGACAACAAGTAATAACTGGAGAATTAAAGGTAATGTTTAAAGAGATATAAATATAAAGATTCAGGATTTAATAAAACCAACATATTAAGAAAAACTTATTTATGATATTTCTAATTATATTACTAAATTACCTATAAAAAATGCGTTATCTTTAGAAGCTTTTAAATTGTATAAGTACAATATTAATAAAGAAATTATCTTTCATTTCAAAACTAACGAAAATTAAAGAAATAAAATCCGTTATAAGACTCCAAAAGAATTTTGTAAAAAAATATGTGCATAAAGTTCCTCTAAGTAATGAAATTATTTGCAAACATTACCTCTATTATATGGTCAATAAACAAATAGCAATTTATTATTGAAAACAATAAAAAATAATATAGAAAAATTAATAGTAAACTAACCACACTATTTAAAAAATAGGGTATTTAAATGAATAATATTAAATATCCACATATATTTTAGCATCTAAATTTCATAAATATTAAATTAAATTTAGAATGTTAATCACGATTTTAATACACTTATTTCAAAAATTGATAAAAAACTATTTTACAAGAAACCATAAATAATTTAATCAGACTACAATTATTAAAAATTATTAAGCATTAAGCATATTAAAACAAAGAAATTTATAGTACAGAGCTGTGATTTTGAAGATCCTTTTAATTCAACAGATATAGATCATCTTATAAGAGTACATATAATTATATTTGGAAAATATACTATTAATAATGTAATAAAAAACTCTCTCTTAAATATTTAGTTAATTTAGTTCTTAAATAAAATTGTATTTAATTTAATAAAAAACTGAAAACTGAATTATTATTTTAAAAGTACACCACAAACAGGACCAGCCAGTAATAGTATAACTAATGTCTATTTACCTTTTTTCGAACAGATCTATTTAGATAAAAATTATTTTATTTTATTTGCATAGATTTATGAAACGATTATGTTTCAAGATAAATATTACCATGAAAATAAACCTAATTTATTTTTTCAACATTCTAATTTAAATTTAATTCATATTGATAACAATAGAATGGAAAAAGATTATTTGGATAATAAGTTGAAAACTATGTCGCAAAATTTATAGCAATATTTTCGATAATTTTCAATTTTTATGTAAATAGGGTCTTTTTCTGGAATAACAATATTGATATATTAATATTTTTAGAAACATAATATCTGACATACCTTTCGTAATAAAAATTTGGTTACCAAAATTTAGACATTACAGATAATTTTAAGAATTTTCTCTATTGTTGTATTAAAGTCCGACTAATTGTTTTAATTTAAAGTCAGACTAATTGCCCACTAATTGTTTTTGAAAATAACTTAAAATGTAAAAACTTTAAAATAGAATAAAAGTTTTCTGAAAATCTTTACAAATTCAAGAATCCGCTTGAAAGTTTTTGCTCTTACTTTGCAATAAAAAATAAAAATTTAGTTATTTAGATTAACAAAATATTTTAATTCTTATTATAATCAATAGATGGCAATACGAGATTTTAGCTTTAAATTTACTTATACAATTACTTATTACACGGCATAAGTGTATTCTAAATATTAACTAAAATGAATAATTGTTCAAGAGATATTTTAAGAATATTTGCTAAAGATACTTTTGTTGTATAGCAATACATACCGGAATCAAAGAAATGGTCATTATTGAGTTTGGACTCTCAAGAAATAGTTGGAAATTTAAAAAGTACGATTTTATATTAATTTCATTCAAAGCTAATTTATATTGTTTTAAAGAATATGTGAATATATATTATAAGTAACTTTAGAATTGTGTTATATTTCTTAAAATTTGAGTGATATTTCTTAGAATTTGTGTGATATGTCTTAGATATATTTTTATCTTAGTAATCTATTCTATGTTTTTGTGTCCTAACCTAGAAAATGTTTACTTATTTGTTGATTTTTGGTTTTCACCCACTTTAATTATAAACTAATTTGCTGAGTGTGAAGGTTTGCATTTATAAAACATGTTTAACCACGCGTTTAAGTCCAAATCCTGAAACAGTAGTTTAAATTATTTATCTCAGTTTATTTTAAAATTTTTTTATCTCCTTTATGGTTTCTGAAATCTTAATTTTTTTTTAATATTCTTTGATTTGCTTATTATTATGATTTTTAAGTACGTAATTGAATCATAATTTTTATGTATACCTATGTATTTTATTTAATAATTTATATAATGCTAATTATTTATATTTTTATTGAAATAATTATGAATACTAATATTAAGTATGGCATTACATACAAGTGATTACTCTCTCTTTCTCTCTCTATGTATATGCATACATTCTATTACATATTATGTGAAAGTTTTAAAAATTCCCTTTATAAAAAATTTTTTCCTTCATTCCCCCCCCCCCCCTATTAACAAAACACTATGTATGAAATATAATTTGCGATTAAATTGTAGGTGAAATACTTATTTTTACTTCCGAAATCCTGTTTTTTTCTACGGTATTGTTGTTTTTGTGCGTTTTGATTCTGAAGCTTATCTCTTTGTTTTTGATATTTGTTTTGTTTTGATTTGAATATATTCACAATTTTAGAATTCTAAAAATTATAAGTTATTGATATAACTAAAATTACTTGAACGTACTAAAAGCAATCGCAAGAAATCCTATGTTTCTGTATTCTCCTATGTATATTGACTAACAAATATTGAGACTATCGAAGTAAAATATTTTGTTTTGATTTCATACAAATTTGCTTATTATTTATCACCTTCAATATATTCCATTGTTCGAAACAGTGTTAGAAGTCTTCTTCTGTATGCTCCTTCAGGACGCTTCCCTTTTCTCTTTCACAGCTTTAATATACTCAAATCGTGTTCATTTTAATACAGATTTCAGGTTAGGAAACATATAGAAGTAGCATCGTTCAAGATCTGGCGAAAAAGGCGGTTGGTCTAACACTGGGATTTGGTGTACTTGGCTAGAAACATCTTGAAAAAAATGCTGGCGTATTGTCTTGGTGGAAAAATTTACCGTACGGATTTTTCTTTATTTTCTACAGTCTCACTAATACTTAACCAACGGTCAGATAGAACCAGATTACCAAACGTTTAGATATTGAAATCCGTTTTTGACGTGGATGGACGACCAGGGCGTGAATCATCATCAACTTTTGTCAACAACTTCTAAAACGCTTAAACCACTCAAAAATACGTGCACGCGGCAAACATTCATTCCCATGCACATCTTTCAATAAATTATAAGCTTCAGTAGTGGACTTTCCAAGTTTCATGGGAAATTTACAACAAATCGTTGCTAACATATCAATTTTTCCGACGAAACAAAAAAATAACTCTAATGCGAACGAAGGCTACGGGTATACGTATTTGTATTTACAAAAGCAAGAGGCACTGCATTAGAAAGAGAAGGCTTCCCGCTAAGCAAGTGTCTGTCGCTGGCGTTTGGCGCATGTATATTTTTTCTATAGCAACGTCAGTCTCGTTGTTTAATTGCCACATCTCGTATATGTAAAGATTTCACATAAAAATAAGTTAATTTTCTAATTTTTTAGAATCTATAACTTATTAGTTGAGAGCTCATCCTTATTCGCTGATACAATTCCAAATTATTCATTAATTTGTGCTATCCCACTCTCATAATATAGGTTGAATCAAGTTTCCCATACTCACAAATCTGTCGGAAATAATTCATACTATACTGATAAAAGTCGTCAAAACTTTCAGAGCCCCTTTACCTTAAATAACGTGATCAGGAAAAATTCCTATCTATAAATTCGAAGTTAAGGCAAAATTCTCACTCATCTGCTTTAATCAAGACAGAAGATCTATGTCTCTTGCCTTATCCATTTTTAAAATGTATATTGAATGCCTATTCATTTCATCAAAATGAATAAACAGTCTTAATTGAAAAAAAAATACTCTTATTGCAACCCTGATTGCTAATGCCTTTTTACACGTCATTGAAGGATTTGCTACACACACACACAAAATTAGTAACACGTTAATATTTTAAGTATAATCATCAGTTATGTTCCTTTATGGCTACTGGAGCCTAGTAGTCATTATAGTGAGCTTTTGGCAAGCGTTGTTTCTTTATAATCGTGGGGACCTATTTTGTAACAGGGTTGATGCACGTTAAATTTGCGCGATTTCTGGAGTCGTCCTTGAGATGTAGTGAAAAAGTTTGCAGAGGAGGTTGCAGCTCCTGTTCATCGTTGTCCCTTAACCAAAATTCCTAATTACGGGGTGCGTCGCCAATCGTCCTCGTGTTGCTTCCAATTGCGTCGTAATTAAACAATCAATCAATTATGTCTTTAATTCCCCTTTTTTGAAATATGTTGATAAATAGAAGTTATATTTAATAATAAATTTTTATTATTCTCGTCGTGAAAAATTATTCACGAATTAGAATTACATATTACAAGATTATTTACATACAATAAAATTTCTGAATATTATTTGAATACATAATATAATTTATTTTCATATACTTTTGTTTCTGTATGCATGATTCAATTAAAATGTTTTGTTATTATGAATTTTATTTGCAGAATTACCGGTAATTTTAGCGATACGGCATTTTTGATTGAAAATTCTACCGAAATACCAGTAATAGAAAAATTCAGTAAATTTGCTGTCACTAGACGTAGCATACTTTCTACTATCTCATTTTCTGTAAAAAAGGAGTCACATATCATTTCTCCATGCGCAGTTGAATGCGAATTTCTTCCAATTTCAAATTTTTTTTTCATGAAACATAGTATTGAAAGGCAGGATTAAAGGTTTTAATTAGACCTAAATAAGTCGTTATCTCTTTCTCTTCAAGTTGAAATAATCCAGTAAATCTTAGAGGTGGGTACATGGCTATTTTCTTATAAATTGATCTATATCATATCGGTTTCTCATTTTTACACTAAAGATTATTTTCATGTGTGAAATAATCTGTATGATAAGACGAATTTATGCAAATAATTTCTATCGTTTTCTCGCGTTTAATTATTGTTGTTCAATTTTATATTTTACAGCTTTTACAATTGTTCGTAGCAAGTTGTTTGGGAATCTTGAATCTAGATTTTCCTTTTTCTAATGTTAAATAACTGTATTCTATTATACGTTATATTGGGAATTGTAGATACATAAAAGATTAAATATGGCAAAGTATTATATTTTATCGAATGTTAAATGAAAAAAAAAAGGAACAATGAGTTTCAACAAGCTTAAAGTAACTGAAGCGTCTGCGACAAGAAAAAAAATGAGCTTATTTCTCCCAAGGCAAAGTTTAAATAATTCAAATCTTTTGCGAATTAAAAGCAATGAAAGTCATTTTTTAAAATCGAGATATTTGTATATTAATGCATTTTGATATATATTTATATATGAGCAATTAATAATCAATATGTGTATTTACAGATGTTGATAACGAAAGTCGTCTATTTACCATTGATTACATCTTGGAAAAGTTCCTCAACATTTATAAGAGTTGCAGAATATTTGCAAACTTAAAACTAAATGCAATGAGCATAATTATAATCTCGAAATTTTAATTTAATAAAATTTAAAGTAACTTAACGTTATATATATGGGAGTTTCTCTCTTTCTATCTCAAATTTCCCTTTATTTTAAGATACTTTGCAATATCTAAGATTTGAAAGGATTTGTCAGAAAAAGTTTCACTGCTTAGGAATTAACTTCCTTTCATAATATTGAAATATCAGCTCTTTGAAATGAGTAAATATCGAAGTAAGTGTACCAGAATCCCATAAACTACATTTTGAGAAACATAACAATATATGGAATTTATTTCTCGATAGCAGTGGTTCCCAAAATGGTCCTTCGGACCTTCAGGGGCAGGGGGTGGAAAAGTAAAACTGATTTGGAGGTCCCTGAACAATGTCTGGGGGTCCGTGCAAAGTTTAATGTAAAATAATAAAATTGTGATACATTATTATTATGGAAATTTAAATAAATAACAATAAATGAAATAGTAGCGATTTTTACGTCTTGAGTAAAATATAAATATAGTTGGGTGTTAAATTACTTAAGTACTGAGCGTTATCTAATATCTTTTATGAATGAACTTTGACAAAACTTATTTCCACTGATTTGTCCCTTTTAGTAACAATAGTGTGTATAATTTGTTTTAATGTTATTATTAAAACTTAGTTATTGTTCAATTTACTTCAGTAAATTTAAGCTTTCAGTTTCCATCAACTCGCTAACAAAATAATATCAAAATAACAATAAAAAAACTGAGATAATCTTTCGAAAACGAAAATAAAAAAAAATCCACTGACACACGCCTATGATATAATAGTTCTAGTTGGTGCCAGCTACTTAAGTTACCATAAGCATGGCACGGTGTGAGACAGACAGCTGAAAGCAGATTTGTTCAGGAACGCAATAACACCGCTACATACACTAACTTGTCTACAATATAAACATAAAATGCCGACAATACAGTGTTGAATATTTGAAGTATGGCTTTATTTTATCACCAGGAAATAGTACTTTACCTATGTGTCTTCTGTGAAACAAAACTATGTCAAATGATTCAATGAAATCTTCCAAGCTTAAGGAACATTTAATAAAAATCCATAATGACCAAAAAGATAAGGATTTAACGTTTTTTCAAACAGTCAAATACATATATATATAAAAGAATATGTGGATCATTTTAAGGTAAATATATATGAATTACCTTACACTCAATATTAAAATTTTAATCTACGTATCTGAATTGAAAAAAAAACCCGTCCCTTTTTATTTTGTTGTTAAACTATTTAGCTTAAATTTAATAAGATGAAATGAAGAAAAGAAACACGAAAAAGCTCAAGCAGTCATATGTAAAATATGATTCTTATGCTCATTTAATTTAAATACTAGAGTTTAATGGAAGCTGAAAAAGGCTGTTCAGGTTGAAAGAAAACATGAGTAAATTCATTAAAAACTGATTTTCCAACTGGTCCGTTATTTATTCGAAGTCGCTAATTCTTCGGGATGAAAATTAGTTTTCGTGAAAGAACACTATTTTTTTGACTTATGGACCGTGAAAACTTTTTACTCGGTGTAAATTTGTTTTCTCTTAATCGTGCAGAAATGAAGAGGACAAACAGTTGTTCCGCGTCGAAGAAGATTTTAATGAGGAAACAAAAAAAAAATTTCGCGTATTGAATATGACAAGTAATAACCTTTTTCACTAAATTGTTCATTGCATTGGTGCATTTAAATAACCAGAAAATCCTTTAATTTGTTGTACATCTTCAATATGCTGGACATCTACTCATTCATTCGAGCAAAAAGAATTTTCTTTTGGAATAAACAGATTTTTAGCTTTTTTTTGAACAAAAACATCCCACAAAGGATTGCAACACTATATTTGGTCTCATATCTTATAAATTTTACTATTTCTCTAATTTGAGGGTGTATAAATAGATTTTCTTTTTCGTTTCAACAGGGTATTTTCAAACAAGATTTATTTTTTTGTAGATTCGGCTGATAAACATTTCTTAAATATTGCGTCTAAGAATACTTGGGCTGAAAAGTTGCTAGAAAATATAAATTATCCCTTCCTTCATTTATTAATTGTAATGCGATGCCAGTTTCATTGCAACCAAATTGACTTAAATGCCAAATTGATTCAATATTGTTTGAAGAAGAGTGCGGATTTATTAACTTAAAAACAGAAGAAAAGCGGCTGACAAAATCATTTTTATTACTTTAATTTTACTCAAATATGTACACGATACAAGTTTTAAAACAGTTTGTAATGCCGCGGTATTATTTCCTTCTATTCTAAGCATGTCACTAATGAACACAATCTAATGAACAAAAAGTCAATGAGTGATGATAATCAAGTTATTTCATTTAGATACACGAATTATCTAATTCTAGCCTACTATATCCGTGGATAGACATTATTCTCATCAGAATATTTAACTGTGAACTTATCTTACCGAACCAATCGGAATTTTCTTGCATGTGATTACATAACTTCTTACATTTGTCATTTCAATCACTATACCTTTGTATACAGCTTCCACTTATCCTCTCTGCTTCTAACTAACTTTTCTAAAATTCTTCGATGCTTATTAATGTAATTTATAAAATGCAATTTATCAAATCTATTCTCTACACTTCAGTAATTTGAATGTAATATACATAAGTCACGATTCATCTAATGGGAGAACTTTTCATTTCAAATTATATCAATTTGTAGTCTCAAATTATTAGATGCAAGGCGAAAGGCGTTTTAATTTTCTGTTGAAAATTCAAAAAAAAAATTGAATTTTTTTTGTTCATCACATAAATATTGGTAAAATATGCGTGTTGAATAAATTTTTAAAATAATTAGAAAATGGACTAAAATAATAAACTTATACAAATAATTTAGATGATTGAAAGAATTTCTTCATTGCTAATATATCATCCTACTTTTCTCTTTTGCATTCAACTGTCAATTTAAAACTTTAAAGAAATTATGTAACATTTGAACCGTTTCTTCAGTAAAAACATCATTGCTTTACATTTCCCTTCAATTATTAATTACTTAATTTTCATTCCACAGAAGTTAATTTTTTAAACAAAAGTTAGCTAAAAACATTGTGCCACGTTCTACAAAAGTTTCAACATTTACTTTATTTTTTGTCTCCTCGTAAAAGAATCAACTTCATTGAAAATATCGGTTTATAGATTAATTTTATGTATTTGATTAAATCATTTGGTGCGAGTATATTTACAAAAATAAAACCATTCTCCATTAGTTTCCGTAACAGTTATTTGCAAAAACGCATTGTTAAAAATTGTAATTCTTTAAGAGTGCGTAGTGTTCCCTCTTCATCGGCAACTAATTGTAGTAGCATTCATGCTGTAAAAGATGTATAGGGATAAGTATTTACAGGGATTCTTATTATGAGATTAAGTTTCTGAACAGTTGAAAACACATACATACAGATATTACACATATATCCCTACAACTAGGGCCCCGTAATTTGAATAACCCTTGCTTTAATTTAACGAACAGGGAACTTTTCGATCATTTCCTTCATGATTGCTTGTCCACCTCTATCCCATTGTATCTCCCTCCTTTCTGGTGTAACATGAATAAATTCGTCTCTAATTCAATTATTTAAATTTTTTCACTGTACAATGACTAAATTAGAACATGTTCAATAGTTGATAAGTACAAATCGTCTTATAGTTTTACAGACACACACATGCTCATATATATATATATATATACACAAAATACTGGAAATATCTGCGAATAAAAGTGACATTTCTGAATGTGCTTCGTAAGTATTAAAATATAATAATAGCTACCAGTTTTTTATAAATCGAAATATATATATATATATATATATATATATTGATTGTATGTGATAGCTTTATTGAAGTTCTGTGTCTTGTATTTTTTTCAAAAGCGTAAAATGTCCTCTCAGATTTTTAAAGGGCCAAATTGTAGGATCCCATCTACCTGCAGCAAGCTGAAACACCCCAATTTTTAGGTGTTTCTAGAAGTACGGTGTCTAATGTCATGACAGCATACACACAGAGCGGCAAGACAAACTCGGCAAAGCAAAATAGTGGAAAGAAAGAGAAGCTGAATGAAATTGATCAACGGGTATTGAAGCGAATTGTAATGCCTAAAAAACGAACAACTGCAGCAAAAGTGTCCGCAGAGCTCAATCAGCATTTGGATTCTCCAGTGTAATGACTATAGTTAGAAGGCCCCTTCATAAACAGAATATTTACGGCAGAGCATCCATTCCCCAGCCACTTGTTTCAATGCCACGCGTCGTCTACAATGGTGTCACACTCACAAAACCTGATCGATTGATAAGTGGAAAAAAGTAATATGGTTTGACTAACCGTCTTTCACACTTTTCCCTACAACAGGACGGGAGCACGTTTGGGGGACACCTACATAAGCGTATGATCGTGATTGTCGTTTTTGAACTGTCAAGGATGGAGGTGGATCTGTCATGATTTGGGTAGCCATGTCGTGGTCTTCTACTGGACAATCATAACCCTGAATGGAAATATCACTAGGGAGAAGTACTGAGAAATTTCCTAGTTGACCATCTTAGCCAATATCTTAGCTGACCAGGTCCATCCAATGATGTAAACTTTGTTTCCTGCTGGAGATGGAATCTTCCAGGATAATAATGAACCTATCAATGCTGCGGTACTTGTCCAATCATGGTTTGATGAACACGAGGATGAATTTAAGCATTTACCTGGTTCGCAGAGTCTCTTGACCTCTATATAACTGAACCGTTATGGTTTAATTTAGAGAGCTCAATACAAAATCGATATCCTCCACAAGCATCTCTCCCAAAACTTTCACAATATTTCTATGGAGAATGGTACAATATTCCTCTAAACACTATTCAGCACTTGTATGAATCGATTCCTAAGCAAATCCAAGCTGTATTACATGCCAAAGGCGGTCTTGAAGAGTAAGAATATATGTACGTTCAGGCGATGCACAAACGTAAACGGCCATTCTTTACAAGCACAAATGACAGTTTCAGCGATTCGTTCGCTCACACGTTCATTAAGTTCAGTGGTATGGTTTTGCAATACTCGGGGAATTTAAAAAGCAAAAAGTTAAAATTAACAAGCCTTAAATAAGCCTTAATGCTTGCAAGATTAAATCAGATAGTGAATCTGGGGAAGACCACATTAAGTTAGTTTTCATTAAGAATCTGCGCAAGCTTTAAAACAATGCTGTTGAAAAACAGTAATCGCGGTTTAATTCAGTATTCAATGGGTCGGCACAATCTATAATCGGACACCGATAGAATTTTTTCGTATGGATTTGAGAGTTATTTAAACTTCCCTGTGGGTATGGACACAGCGCAACTCTCAGTTTCACACTGTGTTGATGAAAACCCTAAAATTTCATGTATGTACAATGTTTCCTTTTTTTCTGGATTGGTCGCAATAGCCTAGTGGTTATAGATGCGTACTCTCGATCGGCGTTGTTTCCGTCGAGTCGTGGGCTTGAGCCTTTATACCACTAATGACCTACCATGTGGCGGGTCTGATGCGCGTTAAATAAATAGAGGCTCCAAGTCCTTCTCGATGTGGCAGTTTGAAGGAGGAGGTTCCAGCTCAGGGGTTGTCCTCATCATTGGATCAAGGTTCACAGTTGTGAGGTTCGTCGCGAATATCCTTCATGTTGCTTCTCAGAGCGACCAAACAGTAAAACTAATAAGCGTAATCATGTGACTAGAGTAGCTCGTCACTATTTGTTTTGAATGTGATTGCAACGCATTAAATTTTCATTAGTGGTGTGTTATTTTACCCAGACAAAAATATTGGTGTTTAATGTTTGAATTAAAAATTTCTGCAGTTGCAAGAATGAGGCGAAATACTATGCTGGTAATTTTTATCGTTGGTTATATACAAGTTCAGAAGGCACCTAAACTCTTTAAATATATATTAATTCGCTTAAATTTTTATGTAGAAGGATTCATCCCCTTTAAAACTGGTATTCCCTACCAAAATTGTATTGTCAGTTGATAATTTGTGAAAATCACTAATCTAGCATTACCAGGGACCTGAAGATGTATTAAAGAGCTTTTTCTGTAACTTGAACGGACTCAATTTATGTGACGTCATGATCAATTAACTGGTGCAATCACGTGATATTGTTTTTTACACACTATTATCAGCACATTAGAAATGCATCTTAATAAATCGTATATCATATACGAGCAGCACACAATTTTCATGAATTAATTTAAAATATAAAATTTGCATCCATTCTCTTAAAAGTGAATTTTATATTAATAGAACTGTATATCATTATGTAAAATAACATTAGAACATCTGAAATTACCATTATTCACCAGTTGGAATTCAGATTTATGTATTTTATTTTGTTTTGAAATGTAGAGACTAAAAATTGACATTATTTAAATTCGCACACATAATGTAGCCCAAAAGTAAAGCGAAATAAAATATTTTGCAGAATCTTATTGCTAGCAAATCTTCACTTATTTATTAAATTTGCATATGTAAATGTATATTTATATTGTATATTTATATTTTTTAGGTTGAGTAGATCTTTTAAAACGCTAAGATGAAAATAGTTGCTTTTTAAATTTAAAAAGTAATAAACTCATCATAACAACGTTTACACATAAAATGCAAGGAAATATACAAAGTTCTTATCACACTCTCATACTAAAGAATAACAATTAATTTATTCACTTTTACATTACAATACATTATGATTTTATGACATTTTAGAGCCAACTTATGACAAATAACGTTATGCATGTAACTCAAGTATGTTCATAAATTCGCCTCCCGTTGGCCTTATATGATCCACCACGCATATCTTTGCGGCCCAGCAAAATGAACAGCCTGCCAAAAAAAAAATTGCTAAAACACTATAGTTTACTTTAAAATCTTTTTAATTGATTAATTAGTTAATTAAAATATTTTTTCATTATTATTGATTATGAACATCCTTCGCCATTGAGCTATCACCGTGTTGAATCCACGCATAATTTCCTCTAGCAATAGAAATCAATAACATAATACTTATTAATTTAACACGCCACTAGTCTCGTCTAACATTAAGAATTTCAGAGAACAAGAACAATAAGTTTATTTCCGTTTACGCAGATTTATTTATTCAGTCATTCTAAGTCTGGTAAATTAATGTTCTAGAAAAAATATTGATAATTATTAATATTTTTTATCATTTTGTGTGAACGATTAATAATTAATTTTTAGCTCTCGCGTAACTTCGTCTAAACCAGGTAATGTATTAAGACTGAATGAAATATTGTTTATCAACTTCGATATTTCTAGGAACTGTGAGAAAACAATGCTTTTACTTAAATGTAAAATAATCTGTTCGATGTACGTAATAATGCTATTAATGTATGCTACAGGTTCTCATGCACTTTGTTTTTAAACAACAGCTTGGACTACATTACTGCGATGTTTTGATACAAGAATCTTGCTTTGCGAAAGAGACGATATATATGTAAATTGGCTTTACTTTGATGGGTGAACAAAATAGAAGTTATGTTGTAATTAAAGACTCATAGGATCGCTATACTGACTCGAGCAATTCTGAGGCAATATACTAAGCATGAATATCTGACTTGGATTCTGTCACTAGAAAGCTATTTTGGACGAATAAGGTGGATGCAGTGATTTCAAATAGACTGTTTTAAGTTATCTAGATTAAAATTTACCATTGAAATGTTAGGTTAAGGCCGCAATTAGTGTTAGACGATCTCTATATATTGATTTTGATATTGATTATTAACAGACTTCAATTTGCATTTAGGTTTGAAATTTTTTTAGTATTTATGTCTCTTTATCATAACGAATACAATTCGTTACAGTTATATATTATATAAAACATTATTATGAATAACATGAGCACTGTGATGCAAATCATATGCAACAGTACTTCTTAATTAAGAAGGTAGATTAAGAAAAAAACTGCGGCAGTAACCACACAGAGAGAGGCCCGCATACATTTTTCTCCCTATCAATTGGTACGAGGCTGGAAATGAGTTTGATACCCTTGGTTAATTATAGAAACTTTTAATATTAAAAATATAAAACAATAATCTAATCCAAACATAAAAGAGTAAATAATTGTACTATCATATCAGTTGAATAACGTTCATCGAAAAAATTAATTTAACCTCAAATTAGCATTTTTGGGATAATGTAAATATATTAGAATTAGACAAAGTGTATGCATATTCGAATTAAATAAAAACTAAGATGACCTCTTACCTAATATATATACAAGAATTTAATTTAAAACCAATAAATTAAAGTTTTTATAACTTTATAAAATTGAAGCACACGAAATGTCAAAGCCGACATCTAAAGAGTTGTAAATGTCGAGAGAAGTATTGCGTAATACCATTTTGACTCCATTTGTCTATTAACTGAGTTCATTAGAAGCTAATTTAAGAAAACTATTGGGAAGGAGAGTAATAAGATGGTGTCCCAGGCTCGGTTCTCCTACTTTAGCAGAATTATTGATTACAGTTCACTTTTCTGTCACAGAATTTTATTAGAATTTTTTCTACCAATTTAAAGAGATTATATGTTGCTTTTATAGAAGCAACTCTTAATCTCAAACTATGCAATCTTTCTTAAGTGTCTCGTGCCTTCGTAACTCATAAGCCATCGAACTCAACTTCTTATTGCGTTGAAAATCACGAACTTATATTAATACAATCCACCAGTTCTAATTCATCCTAATAGATGACACTATGAAGGGATTTTGACAACATAAATAGTTCATTTTCTCCTCAGATGAGTAGAGCTCTGTATATATATATATATATATATGTGTGTGTGTGTGTGTGTGTATGTATTGTTCTAAAGCATCTAATTTAAATGTGTTAACTTGAATACATGAATAATTTCTCGTTCATAAATCTTTTGGTGAATCATTAGCTAGAGCTCTTTGATTCGGATTATTCTATATAGATATAGTACTACGCCACCAATGCTACTTAAGATCTATCTTTGCAAAAGGGTAAGCAAATTTTTTTATGCTACTGTGTAGTAGTAGGTTGATTTTGCCCTGTAGAACTACTTGCACAAGCCAACATATTGATCCCTTTATGTAAAAGAAATTCCAGTGGTTTTCTAAGATTAATACAATTCAAATTCCTCCATTTAAAAACAAGCCAGTGTATCTGGGGCTCATTTTTCTCTTTCGAATCGCGATCACTGAATATTTTCCTTAAACTTTACTGGAATCCAGTTTTTTTCTCGGAAGGATGCGGTATCTAGGAAAAGATTTCACCTTTCTTTCTTCCGCATTAAAGAATTTATAAATTTTAACGCTTTTCTCACCTTCTGAGATAACTTCTTTTCTTATAGTAAAGTAGTTTTTTGTGACTGTTTGGTGAATGTTGAATGGTTTCCGATCGCCTGAGTTTATAGCTGAATCTTTAGTAGAGATTTTGAGAGCATTTTCCTTTCGTTTTCAGTTTCCTTTATTAACTCTTTATGGCCCACGTTTCGAATTCAAAGGAAAACCTCCTTAAAACCTTTTTTTGATTTTATTATAAAAGCAGATTGTAGAAGATTTATATAATAACAATAAAGATTTTAAAAAAATATCTTTAATTTGAGCTAATAAATTAAACTGATATTTTTTAGTACTCTAGGGTGACTAAAGCTGAAAGTATTTCTAACAGCTTTGAAAATAAAGGAACTACAACATTTCATTGCACTTTTTTAATACAATTTATAACAAAAGGTGTATACGTATTCTCGATGAAAATAAAAAATTTTCCCCATTCAAACATAAAAATACATTGCACACTTCCCATTTTGAGTGAGGTTTGCAATGTATGTATTTTTTGCACACTGTAAGTATTTTTTGCACACAATTCACAACTTCCTCGATTATCCATAAAAGTAGACCAATGGCATTAATTGGTATGTGTACTCAAACAATCGAAGCATTTCTCTATTTTTCACACTCTTGGGACATTTTCCTCTCCTAAATCTTTATCTGAACTGTCGTCACATTTTCAGCCTTTTGGACACCAGGAGATGAAGTTACTAGTGGATCAAAGATCCACATTTCTTAATAAAATGAATTTTTTTGCAAACGTGTCCCTGAAGTCTGAAGAGAGACTTTCATTCAATGACATAGCCTCTTCTGTTGATAGACCGCGCATATTAAGCATTTTTGAATGAGACAGGTAATATTTAAATAGCTGAAAAGAAATATTCACATTTTACAAATCACAATAAATTTATACAAAAACAAAACATATTCACTGATTATTTTACATTTTGTGTGAAAATAAAAATATACGTGGATAAAAATAATTAAATTTCGGAGATTTAAATTTACTTAAATTTTTTTTTAAGTAAAACAATTATTCTCCGATTTTCAAGCTAAAAAGTATATACAATAGCTTCATAGACCCGACAATATAAAACTGAGTTTAAACTAAATACATTATAGTATTTACTGTTTAGTCCCAAAGGTACTTAAAAGTAAGTACCACTTCCACAAAAAAGGTTTTGAAAAGAAAATAAAAAGTCTTACATTTCTAAATTTTACATACAACAATATTTTTCAGGGATTATAAAATAAAAAAAAAATATACAGTGAACTTATCTATGAATGTTGAGGTTTTTTTTTTACAGCAGAAACGTAATATTTTATATCACACAACGAGAAGATGGCGGATGAGGCACACAGCGGGAAAATATTCCTTCTCAAAACGATTTTCTGCATCACAGAACTTTACAGCCTTGCGTCGATGATAGAGGAAACTTTTCGCATTGATCCTGAAATTTACTCTGTTGGTTATGGAAGAATAGAATATTTTTGATACTAATACAATTCTAGTGGGGTACTTTAAAGTATATATCTTTGGTGCATAAAAAGTTAAACAAAACATGTATGTGAAAACTCTTTTCTCATATTTCGTGAGTTTTCTTCTTCAAGTCAAAATGAAAATTGATATTTCTTTATTGGTCAGTTTTCAGATAGAAATATTTTATTTACCCTTATGTAAAAGACCTATTATATGGATGAAAGATAGAAACAATTTCAAAAAGAAAAGCAGAATTTTACGCCAGTTCTACTTTAAGCATAATTCTGCGAGTGTATCGCTTAGGAAATATGGAAAATTTTATTATTCTTTATTTTCACTATGCATTTTACTGAGAAATTTATTGATCAAGTAATAGCTTAAAAAGGGGTAGAAGGCGAATTTATTATAAAGAAAAATATATAGGTAATCAATGAAAAATAACTGCTTGGGTAATGATAGTTATGAAACCTTTCCCTGTTTTAACCCCTTAACTCTCGTTCTTTTTTGCAAACTAATGCCTCAAATAATCCTTTTTTCTTAAAATTGGGGATAATTGATTATATCTGAATATAAAATTATTCATTTGAATGTAAGTATGTGAGTTCGAATTTCTGTAAGTTTTAACACAATAGCATATCTATAATTGTTTGAATCTATATCTCTCTTTTTAGATCTCTATACCTTTACAAAATCTATATCTCTACAAAATCTCTATTTTTTTTTCTAATTGCGTGATAAAGAAAAAAAAAAACTAGCATTTTTTTTTTCGCAGAAAAATTATTTTATATTTTCAGGCTCAGTGAAAATATTGTGCAACCTTTTGTAAATATGCAACATCGAATCTTATTTAATCACTTTATCTTATGCATTTGACACGAGAACGTACACGTTTTTGTCGACAGATGGTGTTACTGAAGCAAGTTGGTGTCACTAGTGAGCCCTGCCACCTGTTAAATGGTATCAAATAAATTCGTCACTGATTCGTGGGTTAGGTTTGATTTGGCAGCCATTTCCTTCCTGATTTAGTAGCTTGATTATATTGCTAACGTGTCGAGTTGTCACCGTCTATAAGACCTAGTTTCATCCTTATACGCTGGAAACCAAGCAACAATACAATCATTGGGTTGCTTCTGAATTTTTAGGAGAAAGTAAAAAAGATCGATAGGCAATAATATAAAGAGTTGCCTAATCCCCATTTCCCATTACAAATACGGATATTTTTGGAGACACTCCTGTATTTCAATTATAATAAGGATAGCCAAATTTAATTTTTTTAACTTTCTGATTTATATTTTATTCCATAAAATTGTGAAGAATTGCTGATTTATTAGGAATTTCTTGTACTACATTTGTTTTTACTTAGGTTTTGACGTTAGGTTACTTGCGGTTTTCTCTTCGCCAACTTTGTGGACTTTTCTAAAATTTTAATTGCTTAAAATTACAACTGTTCTACCAAATGAAGCGTGATTAAGTATATTAGATGAATATACATAATGTAACGAATTGAATTAATTATAATGATATATAAGCTAAGCATAATTGAAAGAAAGAGAATAGGGCCGTATGATACAAAGAAGCTGATAGACGCTTGTAAGTTAATTTGAGTGAATTATTGTATTGGATCATTTGTAGTAAAATTGATTAGAAATGACTTCAGGTTATAGATTAATAGGAGCTGAATCTGCTGTATTCAAGAAATGCCTCACTCGAGGCGAATTAGTAGGTAAGCTAAGACTTCATTGTTAGATTCTGAGCTAGGATTTAAGCGAGTTAAGAGAGATTCGAGATAGAGTAACCATACATATTCTGTGAACATAGTTAATTAATTGTTTTGCTCATTTCTGATCTCTTCTATTGGATTTGTGAACTTATTAACTATATAATCAAACTTTTTGATGTATGTTAAGTTAAATAATGAAAGGCCACTGCGACGAGATTACATATATGGCTTATTCATGTTTTTTTTATTCAAAACCCAAAAAATGCTAAAAATTTTGATTCATCACGCACACATATCTAATTAAAGAAGTTTCTAATATCACATTAACTTTAAGTTACATTTGGCATGTTATATTATAAAGTTTTGTTACATTATAATATAATTAACAAAAGTATATTTGGTAAATATATATAATATAATGAATACATACAAAGTACATTTGTCATGTTATATTATTAAGTTATGTAATTCTCCATTGTCGGAAAATTTACGGCGGTGTTTGGGGTGCAAAGGGTATCATATTCATGGACTTACAAGAAAACAATGCATACAGGGACTTACCCCCTTTCCATCCCTAATACCACATTTCACTTTCTAACTTTTATTTTGCAACTGCCCTTCCACGTTAGTCTCTACACTGTTTTGAAGGGGCTCATAATCCTCCACAAAACATTGTGACAATTTTTGAAAATTTGACACGTGGAGCTCGTTAACGATAATTTTAAAAGAATACAACTCGATCAAATCTAACACTTTCCTATAACTAGAGTTTGTTTCGTTTCTGAAAGTTAAGGGCGTTACACACGCACGCACGCACGCACGCACGCACACAATTTCGGCATTCCCGATCACTTTTTAATTTTTTTTATCCGTTTGCTTCAATTTTAATTACATTTAGTTAAAAATATTCAGTTTAATAATGTATTGTTTGCTTCAATTTTAATTACATTTAGCGTAAATATATTCAATTTAAATAATTTATCGTTTCCTTTCATTTTAATATCGGAAAAATTTACTATTGTCCAGTTCTCGATATTTCCTCGATTACTTTAATTCTTATATTTAATTGAGTAATTTAATAATTATTTTAATAAAAGAGCACCTTAGGTGGCTAAATCTGTTCTATGCAAAAGTTTACAAATAAAATTTTAATTTTTTTTTTTTTAAATTATATCTTGCAAATTTGGAATTTATTTCGTTTTCCTTTTGTTTATCAAAAATGCTTCTATGAAATACTGAAATATTAGTATAAATTAGGATTCCAAGAAAGTTAAAAAAATTCCAGTAATTACCGAATGGAAATATTAATCACCTCGAAGAAATGAATCTCATCGAAGATAGAAATTTTCTAAAGAAATTTTCTTGTAAATGATAATGCGATGTCCTAATTTTGCTCCATAATTTTGCTTTTTTTATGTCGCATCTGAATATGTTGCAATATTAAATAAATTTCTTTCCCTCTATACGAAATGTCTTTTAGAAAAGGTTTTACATTTTGTTTACTTTTCGTAAAACAAAATTTAATATATCAAATTCTACATGTGTTTCGGTTTAATTTAAGAAAGAACTAACACTATAATAATGCTTTTGAAGAAAATATATATGTCTTAATAATCTCACAAATCAACAGGAACTGTATGTCTTAATAATCTCTTTTACAATTAATACAGTACAATACAATACAAGAAAATCACAAAACATTTATGAAAAATTCCATGAGGACGAAAGATTTTTAAAAAACTCAGCATAAACGTTCGACAAAGACTTTCTGTTGTATTGTGCTCAGTTAACAGAAAAAAAAAGCAGAATGACTGATTCGTGACCAAGTATTCATCTTAACAGATGTATGTCTTAGACACAATGATTGCAGGAACATATTAAGTAAACCTCTGAAATAACTCTTTGCCTCTTGATCAGGAGTAACTAATAGGAATTGCATTCACCCTTTAATCCTATTACCTGAGGAAATAAAAGCTGCGAATGTCTAATTTCCTGTTGCGTGGATCGGGACGACTTTATTAACTTCTCTTATGATGCTTTCCTTTCCGCAGTTCTTCTGAATACCGGTTACGAGACAAAGATAAAAAGAGGAACTGTTAGAAATGATGTAATGACTTGACATTCACCTGTTGTATTGTTTACATTCGATTACAATGCAATAGTTTTTTCCCGAAAAAGAAAGAAGTAAAATCGCTTATTTCAAGAAAATTATTTGTTATTATGAAAGTTATTATTATTTATTATTATTTCGTATTATTATTATTTGTTATTATTCCGTAT